>CATNWA010002117.1:767500-822500 GCA_951230385.1 Staurois parvus
TCTGCCCGGCAACAGATGATAATTAATTTCATTTGATATAAAGGGAGGAAAACTCGCAGCTAATGTAAATTGCGTGCCCCATCGCGGTAAACAACTCGTTTGGTGGCATTAGATCCTCTTCTCCGTGATTTAGGCTACATCTGCTCTTCGGAGTTCACTTCACTCCCGGAAAATCCGGATTTAAAGGCCCACTCCACCCAAAAGTGGCATTTGTAGTGATAGGTGGTGCTTGGCGGGTGGAGTCGGCCCCTGAAGTCTTATATGTCTCGGATGTCCCAGCAGTGAGATCTCCCGGCCAAAACTCCCGACTCTGCTCCTGCACACCTGGGAGATTAGGGAATACCTGCCCACTCGTGTGTCACAGCTCCTCCCCTTATACTCTTCATTATATAGAATAAATAATAGTCCTATAGGAACTCTGCCTGTTCTTGCCCAACCCCACCTACAGGGATCCACTGGTACTGGCCAGCACATAGAGAGATCTACTGGTGCCACGCTGGTGATGATGGGGCCCTACTGTACGGTGGGGCACACATGAGAGTCAGGTGATCCTCAGTGCTTCATAGTGCAAAGACTATATTCTGATTATGGTGCATCAATAATACCTTTAGGGCTTGATTCATTTATTCATTATATATTGTTTAAAGACTGCATTCGTTGAACGCATGAGTAAGGGCGTTCGGCGGGCCGCACCCCACAAGGCACTGTGCATTGACAGTGCATTGTGATTGGCCAAACAAATGCACCTGATCACAGATCAGTTGCAATGCTTTGGCCAATCACAGCACAATTGGGCGTAGCTAGCGGTGACTAGCAAATGTCAGATTGCGGACGGGTCGGCTGGCATGTTTTTTTTTTTTTCTTTTAATTTCAGCGAGTTGTCTTGACAACGCTGGATGCCGTGATTGATGAAGGATTACATCGATGGAACCATTTTTTTTTTTAATAAAGGACTTGTCAAAAACTGTTGTTTTTTGTTTAATAAATTAACTTTTCAAAAGTCTTTATTTTTTACTAAATTTAACCCTTTAGGGACAGTTCACACTCCATGCGTTTTAGTTGCTTTTTTTCTGCATACAAAACGCACAGAAAGTAGGTGATATGGTGGGTGGTGTCATAGTCTTCTGGTCCCCCCCAAATATTCTGAGACTTGTAGTCCCCCCAAATATCCCGAGATTTGTAGTCCCCCCAAATATCCCGAGACTTGTAGTCCCCCCAAATATCCTGAGACTTGTAGTCCCCCCAAATATCCCGAGACTTGTAGTCCCCCCAAATATCCTGAGACTTGTAGTCCCCCCAAATATCCCTGGACTTGTAGTCCCCCCAAATATCCCGAGACTTGTAGTCCCCTCCAAATATCCTGAGACTTGTAGACCCTCCAAATATCCCGAGACTTGTAGTCCCCCTCAAATATCCTGAAACTTGTAGTCCCCCCAAATATCCTGAGACTTGTAGTCCCCCCCAAAATATCCAGAGACTTGTAGTCCCCCCAAATATCCCGAGACTTGTAGTATCCCCAAGTATCCCGAGGCTTTTTTTCTGCATACAAAACGCACAGAAAGTAGGTGATATGGTGGGGGTGGTGTCATAGTCTTCTGGTCCCCCCCAAATATCCTGAGCCTTGAAATCCCCCCAAATATCCTGATACTTGTAGTCCCCGCAAATATCCCGAGACTTGTAGTCCCCCCAAATATCCTGAGACTTGTAGTCCCCCCAAATATCCTCAGACTTGTAGTCCCCCCAAATATCCCGAGACTTGTAGTCCCCCCAAATATCCTGAGACTTGTAGTCCCCCCAAATATCCCGAGACTTGTAGTCCCCCCAAATATCCCTGGACTTGTAGTCCCCCCAAATATCCAGAGACTTGTAGTCCCCTCCAAATATCCTGAGACTTGTAGACCCTCCAAATATCCAGAGACTTGTAGTATCCCCAAATATCCCGAGACTTGTAGTCCCCCTCAAATATCCTGAAACTTGTAGTCCCCCCAAATATCCCGAGACTTGTAGTCCCCCCCAAAATATCCAGAGACTTGTAGTATCCCCAAATATCCAGAGACTTGTAGTCCCCCCAAATATCCCGAGACTAGCAGCCCCCCCAAATATCCTGAGACCTGTAGTATCCCCAAATATCCCGAGACTTGTAGTCCCCCCAAAAATCCCGAAACTTGTAGTCCCCCCAAATATCCTGAGACTTGTAGTCCCCGCAAATATCCCGAGACTTGTGGTCCCCCCAAATATCCCTGGACTTGTAGTCCCCCCAAATATCCTGAGACTTGTAGTCCCCCATATATCCAGAGACTTGTAGTCCCCCCCAAATATCCCTGGACTTGTAGTCCCCCCAAATATCCTGAGACTTGTAGTCCCCCCAAATATCCCGAGACTTGAAGTCCCCCAAAATATCCTCAGACTTGTAGTCCCCCCTAATATCCCTGGACTTGTAGTCCCCCCAAATATCCCGAGACTTGTAGTCCCCTCAAATATCCCGAGACTTGTAGTCCCCCCAAATATCCTCAAACTTGAAGTCCCCCCAAATATCCACAGACTTGTAGTCCCCCAAATATCCCGAGACTTGCAGTCGTCCCCATAAATATCCCGACACTTGTAGTCCCCCCCAAATATCCCAAAACTTGTAGTCCCCCCAAATATCCCGAGACTTGTAGTCCCCCCAAATATCCCGAGACTTGTAGTCCCCCCAAATATCCCGAGACTTGTAGTCCCCCTCAAAATATCCCGAGACTTGTAGTCCCCCCAAATATCCAGAGACTTGTAGTATCCCCAAATATCCCGAGACTTGTAGTCCCCCAAATACCCCAAGACTTGTAGTCTCCCCAAAATATTCCGAGACTTGTAGTCCCCCCAAATATCCCGAGACTAGCAGCCCCCCCAAAATATCTTGAGACTTGTAGTTATCCCTCCCTATTTTTTTTGTTGCCCCACTCTGATCTACTCAATGAACCCCCCCCCAGAAGTAGCCTTCCCCTCCTATAAATAGGGATCCTGCTGCGTGGGCTGTGGAAAGAGGCGGGGCGTGTCAATAACGCGGCGTGCATAATGAGCAGAGCGCGCTCCGTCTACTAATTAGCAGGAATTGGTGATCCGTGGCCTGAGCGTGTCATGTCGGTACACGGGAACCTTTGTCCGGGCGCTTGGGTGAGGCGTGTGGAAACGGAGCGGTAAACGATCTAGAAAGCTGGAATCCGCCTTAATTAGCGTGTTATCTTTGCATGTTATATATATGTATTTATATATATATATATATGTCACGCTTCCTCCGGGATGCTGTTTTATGAGATAAAAATAAAGACGAGACGTGGAATCGCTCCTCGCTGATCGTTTGCTTTTTATTCAGCACCTGCCAACGGCGAAGTGTCAGAAATCATGTTCGAAAGAAAATGGCGAGGAGAGGGACTATAAGGAGCTCCAGCATCCCTGGGGTGCGTGATGGCTCTGACCAGACCAATCGGAAGCTAGCCTTGGGGACATAAACATCTCCTGAGAGCCAATAAAAGTTGAGCGGCCCGATGAACCAGCCGGGGGGGGGGGGGGGGGGGGCGGAAAAAACAGTGACCAGGCTTCAAGGTATTATAACATTCAAGTCAAGCCTTCAGCTCGGTAACCTCCAAATGTGACTTGTAGTATCCCCAAGTATCCCGAGGCTTTTTTTCTGCATACAAAACGCACAGAAAGTAGGTGATATGGTGGGTGGTGTCATAGTCTTCTGGTCCCCCCCAAATATCCTGAGCCTTGAAATCCCCCCAAATATCCTGATACTTGTAGTCCCCGCAAATATCCCGAGACTTGTAGTCCCCCCAAATATCCTGAGACTTGTAGTCCCCCCAAATATCCTCAGACTTGTAGTCCCCCCAAATATCCCGAGACTTGTAGTCCCCCCAAATATCCTGAGACTTGTAGTCCCCCCAAATATCCCGAGACTTGTAGTCCCCCCAAATATCCCTGGACTTGTAGTCCCCCCAAATATCCAGAGACTTGTAGTCCCCTCCAAATATCCTGAGACTTGTAGACCCTCCAAATATCCCGAGACTTGTAGTATCCCCAAATATCCCGAGACTTGTAGTCCCCCTCAAATATCCTGAAACTTGTAGTCCCCCCAAATATCCCGAGACTTGTAGTCCCCCCCAAAATATCCAGAGACTTGTAGTATCCCCAAATATCCAGAGACTTGTAGTCCCCCCAAATATCCCGAGACTAGCAGCCCCCCCAAATATCCTGAGACCTGTAGTATCCCCAAATATCCCGAGACTTGTAGTCCCCCCAAAAATCCCGAAACTTGTAGTCCCCCCAAATATCCTGAGACTTGTAGTCCCCGCAAATATCCCGAGACTTGTGGTCCCCCCAAATATCCCTGGACTTGTAGTCCCCCCAAATATCCTGAGACTTGTAGTCCCCCATATATCCAGAGACTTGTAGTCCCCCCCAAATATCCCTGGACTTGTAGTCCCCCCAAATATCCTGAGACTTGTAGTCCCCCCAAATATCCCGAGACTTGAAGTCCCCCAAAATATCCTCAGACTTGTAGTCCCCCCTAATATCCCTGGACTTGTAGTCCCCCCAAATATCCCGAGACTTGTAGTCCCCTCAAATATCCCGAGACTTGTAGTCCCCCCAAATATCCTCAAACTTGAAGTCCCCCCAAATATCCACAGACTTGTAGTCCCCCAAATATCCCGAGACTTGCAGTCGTCCCCATAAATATCCCGACACTTGTAGTCCCCCCCAAATATCCCAAAACTTGTAGTCCCCCCAAATATCCCGAGACTTGTAGTCCCCCCAAATATCCCGAGACTTGTAGTCCCCCCAAATATCCCGAGACTTGTAGTCCCCCTCAAAATATCCCGAGACTTGTAGTCCCCCCAAATATCCAGAGACTTGTAGTATCCCCAAATATCCCGAGACTTGTAGTCCCCCAAATACCCCAAGACTTGTAGTCTCCCCAAAATATTCCGAGACTTGTAGTCCCCCCAAATATCCCGAGACTAGCAGCCCCCCCAAAATATCTTGAGACTTGTAGTTATCCCTCCCTATTTTTTTTGTTGCCCCACTCTGATCTACTCAATGAACCCCCCCCCAGAAGTAGCCTTCCCCTCCTATAAATAGGGATCCTGCTGCGTGGGCTGTGGAAAGAGGCGGGGCGTGTCAATAACGCGGCGTGCATAATGAGCAGAGCGCGCTCCGTCTACTAATTAGCAGGAATTGGTGATCCGTGGCCTGAGCGTGTCATGTCGGTACACGGGAACCTTTGTCCGGGCGCTTGGGTGAGGCGTGTGGAAACGGAGCGGTAAACGATCTAGAAAGCTGGAATCCGCCTTAATTAGCGCATTATCTTTGTATGTTATATATATGTATTTATATATATATATATATATGTCACGCTTCCTCCGGGATGCTTCTTTATGAGATAAAAATAAAGACGAGACGTGGAATCGCTCCTCGCTGATCGTTTGCTTTTTATTCAGCACCTGCCGACGGCGAAGTGTCAGAAATCATGTTTGAAAGAAAATGGTGAGAAGAGGGACTATAAGGAGCTCCAGCATCCCTGGGGTGCGTGATGGCTCTGACCAGACCAATCGGAAGCTAGCCTTGGGGACATAAACATCTCCTGAGAGCCACTAAAAGTTAAGCGGCACGATGATCCAGCGAGGGGGGGGCGGAAAAAACAGTGACCAGGCTTCAAGGACCCCACACTATTATAACACTCAAGTCAAGTCTTCAGCTCGGTAACCTCCAAATGTGACGGACTTTAGTGGCTCTGTGGCCAAAAGCAGTGAAAGGATTCAATGCGTGGACTTTAGTGATTGGGGTGATCTGGGGGCAAAGCTGCAGGAATTGGGGTGATCTAAGGTTTGAAGGTGCAGGAATTGGGGTGATCTGAGGTATGAAGGTGCAGGAATTGGGGTGATCTGAGGTATGAAGGTGCAGGAATTGGGGTGATCTGAGGTATGAAGGTGCAGGAATTGGGGTGATCTGAGAGGTGAAGGTGCAGGAATTGGGGTAATCTGAGGAGTGACTGTTCATGAATCGGGGTGATCTGAGGCATGAAGGTGCAGGAATTGGGGTGATCTGAGAGGTGAAGGTGCAGGAATTGGGGTAATCTGAGGAGTGACTGTTCATGAATCGGGGTGATCTGAGGCATGAAGGTGCAGGAATTGGGGTGATCTTAGGGGTGACTGTTCAAGAATTGGGGTGATCTGAGGTATGAAGGTGAAGGAATTTGGAGGGTGATCTGAGGTTTGAAGGTGCAGGAATTGGGGTGATCTGAGGGGTGAAGGTTCAGGAATTGGGGCTCATCTGAGGTGTGAAGGTGCAGGAATTGGGGTGATCTGAGATGTGAAGGTTCAGGAATTGGGGTGATCTGAGGTATGAAGGTTCAGGGATTGGGGTAATCTGAGGGGTGAAGGTGCAGGAATTGGGGTGATCTGAGGTATGAAGTTTCAGGCCTTGGGGTGATCTGAGGTATGAAAGTTGAGGAATTGGGGTGATGTTAGGTATGAAGGTTCAGGAATTGGGGTGATCTGAGGTATGAAGGTTCAGGAATTGGGGTGATCTGAGGTATGAAGGTTCAGGAATTGGGGTGATTTGAGGTATGAAGGTTCAGGAATTGGGGTGATCTGAGGTATGAAGGTGCAGGAATTGGGGTGATCTTAGGTATGAATTTGCAGGAATTGGGGTGATCTGAGGTATGAAGGTGCAGGAATTGGGGTGATCTTAGGTATGAAGGTGCAGGAATTGGGGTGATCTGAGGTATGAAGGTTCAGGAATTTGGGTGATCTTAGGTATGAAGGTGCAGTAATTGGGGTGATCTGAGGTGTGAAGGTTCAGGAATTGGGGTGATCTTAGGTATGAAGGTTCAGGAATTGGGGTGATCTGAGGGATGAAGGTTCAGGAATTGGGGTGATCTGAGGTATGAAGGTTCAGGAATTGGGGTGATCTGAGGTATGAAGATGCAGGAATTGGGGTGATCTGAGGTGTGAAGTTGCAAGAATCAGGCACATCTGAGGTATGAATGTGCAGGAATTGGGGTGATCTTAGATATAAAGGTACAGTAATTGGGGTGATCTGAGGTGTGAAGGTTCAGGATTTGTGGTGATTTTAGGTATGAAGGTTCAGAAATTGGGCTCATCTGAGGTATGAATGTGCAGGAATTGGGGTGATCTGAGGTGTGAAGGTGCAGGAATTGGGGGTGATCTTAGGTATGAAGGTGCAGTAATTGGGGTGATCTGAGGTATGAAGGTGCAGTAATTGGGGTTCTCTGAGGTGTAAAGGTTCAGGAATTGGGGTGATCTGAGGTGTAAAGGTTCAGGAATTGGGGTGATCTGAGGTGTGAAGGTGCAGGAATTGGGGTGATCTGAGGTGTAAAGGTTCAGGAATTGGGGTGATCTGAGGTGTGAAGGTTTAGGAATTGGGGTGATCTGAGGTATGAAGTTTCAGGAATTGGGGTGATCTGAGGTATGAAGTTTCAGGAATTGGGGTGATCTGAGGTATGAAGTTTCAGGAATTGGGGTGATCTGAGGTGTGTAGGCGCAGGAATTGGGGTGATCTGAGGTATGAAGTTTCAGGAATTGGGGTGATTTGAGGTGTAAAGGTTCAGGAATTGGGGTGATCTGAGGGATGAAGGTTCAGGAATTGGGGTGATTTGAGGTGTAAAGGTTCAGGAATTGGGGTGATCTGAGGTATGAAGGTTCAGGAATTGGGGTGATCTGAGGTGTGAAGGTGCAGTAATTGGGGTTCTCTGAGGTGTAAAGGTTCAGGAATTGGGGTGATCTGAGGTGTAAAGGTTCAGGAATTGAGGTGATCTGAGGTGTGAAGGTGCAGTAATTGGGGTTCTCTGAGGTGTAAAGGTTCAGGAATTGGGGTGATCTGAGGTATGAAGGTTCAGGAATTGGGGTGATCTGAGGGATGAAGGTTCAGGAATTGGGGTTCTCTGAGGTGTGAAGGTTCAAGAATTGGGGTGATCCGCGGTTCGCACCCTGCAGTTGCCCTCTGACGCACTGGCTCTCCAAGGCTTGTTGATGGACCTATGGGAAGCTGCCCCCCCCCCCCCCCGGCTCTGGAACCACCTCTGATACGGTCATACATGAGGGTCTCTGATGTGAACGACCACGAGGAATTCTCACCACCATAATTTGCACGAAACGCATTTTTAGGGGTCACACTGCCCACCCGAAAAGTAAAACATAAAAGTGTGAGGGGGGCAGGGGCGGACTGACCATTTGGAAACTCGCCCGAGGGCCCGGGGTCAGTAGGGGGCCCCACGAGATGCCCCTGGTACCTTTTTCATAGGCTTTTTTGAGTTTGGGCAAGGACACAGGGGCCCCACGATCCCCTATTGCCCGGGGGGCCCCATGAGTTGTCAGCCCGCCCCTGGGGGGGGGGGGTGGTTAGAACTGATCACTCGGCTTCGCGTGGATCTAGGTAGGCAAGGGTTACCCGCTCCCCCCCCATCACGTCACCCCCAACGCGCGCCCCTCTCCCAGCACCAACAGATGTTGTGCGCCGCTCCTCGCATCCCCGCTCGTCTCCTAATGAGGAGGAAGGAGAGCGGAGGAGAGGCTGGCTGTCAGGATTAAGCGCGCAGATAATTTTACCTCTCGTACAACAAGAACTTGTTTATTGGCGCCGCGATATAAATATCCCTCGCAGATCGCGTACATCGCGCCATTAACTGGCAGCAGCTATTTTATCCAGGGGAAAAAAAACAGAAAAGCGCGGCGGAGCGCACTCCGGGATAAATGATTACAAGTTATCTTCCTGTCACTCGTCTGATGGAAGTGCTTCTTCTAGGTGAGCCGGAGAGGAAGAAGGTGAAAGGAACCGATTAGACCATTCCGCCGCCAAACGACTCTTTAGATGCGTCGCGCGTGCTAACGAGAAGAAACCGCGAAAAAAAAAAAGTAATGGGGAGACATGGGGGGGGGGCTGAAACCCAATTCTGTGGCGCCCCCCGTATCAGGGGCGGACTGACCATTTGGAAACTCTTGCACTGTCCAGACAGAGGTCAGGGGTCCTGCATCCTCCTAGAGCAGAATGAAAACTCCTCCTACAAGCTTTAACCAGTGCTCTGCTGGACACTGATAGAAGTCACAAGCAGGGGCGGACTGACCATTTGGAAACTCTTGCACTGCCCGAGGGCCCGGGGTCAGTAGGGGGCCCCATGAGATGCCCCTGGTACCTTTTTCATAGGCTTTTTTTGAGTGTGGGCAAGGACACAGGGGCCCCATGATCCCCTACTGGCCGGGGGCCCCATGAGTTGTCAGTCCGCCCCTGCCCCGTATTTTCAAGCAGTCCACTACGACAATGTAGACAGATATAAATGAACACGCCTTTGTAATCACTGAATGCGTCATTTAGCCGGAGTTCGCGCCAAAGCGGAGCGGGAAACGCTGCGACTCCTGTGCGTTTCTTGTATCGCGTTCGTGCGATCTGGTGCGGGCTTCAATGATAAATTAATGACAGATGCGATTGCCGGAAAGTGGCGTCGCACGGGTGAGGACACCCAGGCGACGCGATTTGAAAAAGGGTCCTGGAAAGCACTGGAAAGCGGTAAAACGCATCAAAAAAAATGCACTGGAACGCACCAAAAATGCACTGGAACACACCAAAAACGCACTGGAACGCACGTGTCCATATTTAAATTGAAGAAAAAGAGAGGGGAAAAAGAAAAAGATTCGGAATGCATAAAAAACACTGGAAGGCATCACAAACGCATCAAAAACACACCAAAAAATGCATCCAGAATGCCAGAAAATGGTGTTGCATGGGTGAGAACACGCAAAAAAGTCAAAAAACGCACTGGAATGCATGTGTCCCTATTTAAATTGAAGAAAAAGAGGGGAAAAATGAACTGGAATGCATAAAAAACACACTGGAAGGAGTCACAAACGCATCAAAAATGCACCAAAATGCGTCAATGGAAGTGGGGAATGGGGGGGAGCCTAATTAATACTACCACTGGCCACCAATGAAGGGGGGTGGGGGGTTTTTACTTCCACTGACCACCAATTAAAAGGAGAATTTGAATGATTACTTCCACTGACCACCAATGAAAAAGGTGGGAGGGTTAACTATTCCTCCCACTGACACCAATGATGGGGCGCTATTCCTCCCACTGACACCAATGATGGGGCACTATTCCTCCCACTGACACCAATGATGGGGCACTATTCCTCCCACTGTCACCAATGATGGGACACTATTCCTCCCACTGACACCAATGATGGGGCACTATTCCTCCCACTGACACCAATGATGGGGCACTATTCCTCCCACTGACACCAATGATGGGGCACTATTCCTCCCACTGACACCAATGATGGGGCACTATTCCTCCCACTGACACCAATGATGGGGCACTATTCCTCCCACTGACACCAATGATGGGTAACTATTCCTCCCACTGACACCAATGATGGGGCACTATTCCTCCCACTGACACCAATGATGGGGCACTATTCCTCCCACTGACACCAATGATGGGGCACTATTCCCCCCCCCCACTGACACCAATGATGGGGCACTATTCCTCCCGATGACACCAATGATGGAGCACTATTCCTCCCACTGATACCAATGATAGGGCACTATTCCTCCCACTGACACCAATGATGGGGCACTATTCCTCCCACTGATACCAATGATGGGGCACTATTCCTCCCACTGACACCAATGATGGGGCACTATTCCTCCCACTGACACCAATGATGGGGCACTATTCCTCCCACTGACACCAATGATAGGGCACTATTCCTCCCACTGACACCAATGATGGGACACTATTCCTCCCACTGACACCAATGATGGGACACTATTCCTCCCATTGACACCAATGATGGGGCACTATTCCTCTAACTGATACCAATGCTAGGGCACTATTCCTCCCACTGACACCAATGATGGGGCACTATTCCTCCCACTGACACCAATGATGGGGCACTATTCCTCCCACTGACACCAATGATGGGGCACTATTCCTCCCACTGACACCAATGATGGGGCACTATTTCTCCCACTGACACCAATGATGGGGCACTATCCCCCCACTGACACCAATGATGGGGCACTATTCCTCCCACTGACACCAATGATGGGGCACTATTCCTCCCACTGACACCAATGATGGGGCACTATTCCTCCCACTGACACCAATGATAGGACACTATTCCTCCCACTGACACCAATGATGGGGCACTATTCCTCCCACTGACACCAATGATGGTGCACTATTCCTCCCACTGACACCAATGATGGGGCACTATTCCTCTCACTGACACCAATGATGGGGCACTATTCCTCCCACTGACACCAATGATGGGGCAATATTCCTTCCGGAAATCATGTTAAATGGACTGCTGTGCGTTTCTGCAAAACGCAGTGGAAAACGTAGGCGTGAAGCTAGACTAAGATAGGTCAGATTAAGAGTGGAGTTTGGCTTTAATGACCCTGTTGCTGTGTATTATGACATATCAAAAATATACTCGTGACGGGTCTACTGACAACTCATGGGGCCCCCGGGCAATAGGGGATCATGGGGCCCCCGGGCAATAGGGGATCATGGGGCCCCTCTGTCCTCGCCCAAACTCAAAAAAGCCTATGAAAAAGGTACCAGGGGCATCTCATGGGGCCCCCTACTGACCCCGGGCCCTCGGGCAGTGCCTGAGTTTCCAAACGGTCAGTCCGCCCCGGGGTCCACATTAATACTGCGTTGAACTAATGGCGAATGACTCAAACGGCGAGCATTTGCAGCGCAGAACGTGGCCCTTCTCCCCCCTCTCCGCTTCGCTGGCAGATCTTGAAAAGCAAACAAAAAAAATAAAAAGATTACGTGAATAAAAAAAAAAAAAGAAGAAACAGAAATATACGGCGCAGTAATAACGCACATTCGGTTTTAATGAGATTTTTTATTCGATTGTTTTTTATTTTCTGTAGCGCGCCGTCCTCATCCTGGCCGGCTCATATCTGTAATTGCAGGCAACGCGGCGCGGCTTTCTCTACATTACCGTTCATCTTGTTCTAGAAGCTTCTCGCCGCGCGCTGACAGCTCGGGATATATAAAATAAAAGCGTTATTAGTGTTTGATTCGCACCGCGCCGAAACATGACGCTGGGAGCAGCTGACAGGCGAGAATGAGCCGTGATATATATATATATATACGCAGTCAGCGCGGTGTATAGTACCACCCCCCAACAACAACAACGAAGATTCCGATTCAACCTGAAAATTATACATTTAAATAGACAAAGGCGGCAGATGTCTGCTCTTGCTTGCGTCCGGGAACGTGCGCAAAATTCCACGCGATTTAGCAGACGCATGCCGTTGCCATTAATTGCCAATGGCACCCCCCCAGGCATCTGCAGAAAGCGTGCGTCAAACCACATTTCCGCGGTTCAATGCGGCGCATTTTTGGAAGGGACTTTTATGCGCTCATGCGTGCAGATGTGTGAGAGTGCCGCAAGCAATTAATAGCACCCCTGCGCGTTTGTTGGCATGTTAGGAAAACACGTCAATTTTGCGCACCTTCCCAATGCGAATCGATGTGAACCCAGCCCTGGCTTCGTTTTCATTTTATGCGCGCACCAGAACGCACGTACGATTCCAGCGTGATTCCGTGCATCACATGCAGGGCAGCTCATTCACTTCAATTTTGTGCGATAAGCGCAGAAAAGTCCCTTCCAAAAATGTGCTGCAGCACCATGCGGTTCCATGCAGCGCATTTTTGGAAAATACTTTTCTGCACTTGTGTGCAAGTGCGTGGGAATGCCGCAAGCAATTAATGGCACCCATGTGCGTTTGCTAAATCGCTGCGCGTTTCTCTGCATGTTAGGAAAACACAACAATTTTGCGCATCTTCCCAATGCGAATAGATGTGAACCCAGCCCTGGCATCCTTTACATTTTATGCGCGTGCCCCGGAACGCATGTGCGATTCCAGTGTGTTTCTGTGCATCACATGCAGGGCAGCCCATCAATTTCAATTGTGTGCGATAAGTGCAGAAAAGTCCCTTCCAAAAATGTGCTGCAGCACCACGCGGTTCCATGCGGCGCATTTTTGGAAGAGACTTTTCTGCGCTCATGTGTGCAGATGCATGGGAGTGCTGCGAGCAATTAATGGCACCCCTGCGCGTTTCTCGGCATGTTAGGAAAACGTGACAATTTTGCGCACCTTCCCAATGCGAATCGATGTGAACCCAGCCCTGGCATTGTTTTCATTTTATGTGCGCACCGGAACGCACATGCGATTCCAGCTTGTTTCCTTGCAGCACATGCAGGGCAGCCCATTCATTTCAATTGTGTGCGATAAGTGCAGAAAAGTCCCTTCCAAAAATGTGCCGCAGCACCACGCGGTTCCATGCGGCGCATTTTTGGAAGAGACTTTTCTGCGCTCATGTGTGCAGATGCGTGGGAGTGTCGCAAGTGATTACTGACACCCCTGCGCGTTTGCGAAATCGCTGCGCGTTTCTCGGCATGTTAGGAAAAAGCAACAGTTTTGCGCACCTTCCCAATGCGAATAGATATGAACCCAGCCCTGGCTTCGTTTTCATTTTATGCACGCACCGGAACGCATGTGTGATTCCAGTGTGTTTCCGTGCATTACATGCAGGGCAGCCCATTCATTTCAATTGTGTGCGATAAGCGCAGAAAAGTCCCTTCCAAAAATGCGTCGTATGGAACCGTGTGGTGCTGCGGCACATTTTTGGAAGGGACTTTTCTGCGCTTATCGCGCACAATTGAAATGAATGGGCTGCCCTGCGTGTGATGCACAGAAACACGCTGGAATCGCACATGCGTTCTGGCGCACTAATAAAATGTAAACGAAGCCAGGGCTGGGTTCACATCGATTCGCATTGGAAGGTGCGCAAAATTGTTGCGTTTTCCTAACATGCTGAGAAACACGCAGTGATTTAGCAAATGCGCAGGGGTGCTATTAATTGCTCGTGGCACTCCCATGCATCAGCACACATGAGCGCAGAAAAGTCCCTTCCAAAAATGCGCCGCATGGCACCGCGTGGTGCTGCGGCCCATTTTTGGAAGGGACTTTTCTGCGCTTATCGCACACAATTGAAATGAATGGGCTGCCCTGCATGTGATGCACAGAAACACGCTGGAATGGCACATGCGTTCCGGCACGCGCATAAAATGGAAACAAAGCCAGGGCTGGGTTCACATCAATTCGCATTGGAAAGGTGCGCAAATTGTCGTGTTTTTCTAACGTGCCGAGAAACGCGCAGTGATTTAGCAAACGCACATGGGTGCCATTAATTTTTCGTGGCACTCCCACACATCTGCACACATGATCGCAAAAAAGTCCCTTCCAAAAATGCGCCGAATGGAACCGCGTGGTGCTGCGGTACATTTTTGGAAGGGACTTTTCCGCGCTTATTGCACAAAACTGAAATGAATGGGCTGCCCTGCAAGTGATGTACGGAAACACGCTGGAATCTCATGTGCGTTCCGGCACGCATAAAATGTAAATGAAGCCAGGGCTGGGTTGACATCTATTCGCATTGGGAAGGTGCGCAAATTGTTGCATTTTCCTAACATGCAGAGAAACGCACAAGGGTGCCATTAATTGCTCGCGGCACTCCCACGTATCTGCACACATGAGCGGTTCGGTGTGGTGCGTTTTTGGAAAGGAGTCAGCGCCGGTTCACACCATGACTGCTGCACCGTTCCCGTGTGATTCAGAACGCATGCAAAATGCACTCCATTTGCGATCTGCAGAAACGCGTACAGAATAAAAGTTCATCAGCAGAGGTTTTCTTCGGTGAAAACCGCACGCCGATACCATCAGTAAATCCAGAGATATAGCCGGCTGAAGTTGTAATAAAACCTTCTTTTTTTGCTTTCCGAGTTGAGCTTGGCCCATCCTCCTGATGCTTCCTATTGGTCAGTGAGCCTGCTGACCACAATGAAGGAACGGCAGGGGGCGGGGCCAAGCTTGAACTTGCAGGAGATTTGATGTGATTTCAGCTGCCTATATCTCTGGATCCGCTGATCATTTTCACGCGCGGTTTTCACTAAAGGTCTCCTCTTCTTATCAATTTTTTTCTCATTCAGCCGCCTTGCGGTGTGAAAGGTTCGCTTTAATTTTTCAATTTTTTTCAGTGTAGTTTTAAATATTAGGTGAATGGATTCGGAAAGGTGCTCCGCCCTAGAGGGGGCCCCCGGGTGGAGGGTGGACATAAGAAGGGCAAATTCATTATCCGACATGTGTTTCAATCTCCAGGCGTGAAAGACTCGAGCAGCAATCTCCGACTTCCCCAACACGCCTGTTCATGTTAATAATATATCCCGTCCTTTGTCTGTGATTTCTCATCTCTCTGTGTAATGAAAAAGGTTCTGCTCTCCGGGGACCCTCTCTATTAAAATAAAATATTAATAGATTCAAATGAATATCTGTAGGGAGGGGGGGGATAGGAATGGCTGCCTATTAAAGAAGAACTCCGTATCGAATGATCTATATTGAATTGGAGACACACCGGAAAAAGATTATTAATATATACAAGTTACATTCTGGACTGTGAAAAGCACACTAGGGGTTAAAGTGTTCCTAAACCCCAGTCCCTGCATTCACTATATCTCGTCCCCTCGGACCCCGCATTCACTATATCCAGTCTCCCTGGACCGCACATTCATTATAGCTGCTCTCCCCGGACCCTGCATTCACTATATCCGGTCTCCCCAGACCCCGCATTCACTATATCCGCTCTCCCCGGACCCTGCATTCACTATATCCAGTCTCCCTGGACCCCGCATTCACTATATCCGCTCTCCCCGGGACCCTGCATGCATTCACTATATCCGCTCTCCCCGGACCCTGCATTCACTATATATCCCCAGTCTCCGCCTGGACCCCGCATTCACTATATCCGCTCTCCTCGGACCCTGCATTCACTATATCCAGTCTCCCTGGACCGCACATTCATTATAACTGCTCTCCCCGGACCCTGCATTCACTATATCTGGTCTCCCCGGACCCTGCATTCACTATATCCGGTCTCCCCGGACCCTGCATTCACTATATCCGGTCTCCCCGGACCCTGCATTCACTATATCCGCTCTCCCCGGCATTCACTATATCCTGCATTCACTATATCTGGTCTCCCCGGACCCTGCATTCACTATATCTGGTCTCCCCCCGGACCCTGCATTCACTATATCCGCTCTCCCCGGACCCTGCATTCACTATATCCGCTCTCCCCGGACCCTGCATTCTTTATATCTGGTCCCCGGACCCTGCATTCACTATATCTGGTCTCCCCGGACCCTGCATTCACTATATCTGGTCTCCCCGGACCCTGCATTCACTATATCTGGTCTCCCTGGACCCTGCATTCACTATATCCGTCTCCCCGGACCCTGCATTCACTATATCCGGTCTCCCTGGACCCTACATTCTCTATATCCGCTCTCCCCGGACCCTGCATTCTTTATATCCCCTGGTCTCCCCGGACCCTGCATTCACTATATCTGGTCTCCCCGGACCCTGCATTCACTCATTATCTGGTCTCCCCGGACCCTGCATTCACTATATCTGGTCTCCCCGGACCCTGCATTCACTATATCTGGTCTCCCCGGTCATTCACCCGGTCTCCCGGACCCTGCATTTACTATATCCGCTCTCCCCGGACCCCGCATTCACTATATCTGGTCTCCCCGGACCCCACATTCACTATATCCGGTCTCCCCGGACCCCGCGTTCACTATATCCGCTCTCCCCGGACCCTGCATTCACTATATCCGCTCCCGGACCCTGCATTCACCCGGCTCTCCCCGCATTCACTATATCTGGTCTCTCCCGGACCCCGCATTCACTATATCTGGTCTCCCCGGACCTCGCATTCACTATATCCGCTCTCCCCGGACCCCGCATTCACTATATCCGCTCTCCCCGGACCCTGCATTCTGACATATACCGCAGCGCTGTACAGAGAACACAGAGCCAGTCATATCAGTCTCTGTACCAGAGGAGCTTACACTCTAAAAAGTGGGATTTTTCTAAAAAAAAAAAAAAATTAAAAAGCCAGACTCTAAGCATCTCAAGATGGTTGGATTTGGACTTTAGTGGAATGGACGATCATTCCCTGATTGGGCAGAGGTCCAGTTAGGATGGAAGAAGAGTGAGAGGAGACCCTCAGTACTTCCGAGGTAATGCCCTGTAGCTTAGCTAAGTTTTTTTTTTATTTAGTTAGAGGCTGAGTAGCAGCCTGGGATGAGTCAGCCTGGGAAATAAGGTAGGGCTGGGAGGCTCTAAAAGATCAGAGCTTCTGGAGCCCTCCAACCTTTCTAGAAAGTGGAGCAGGGGAGTGGAGGGGAGGAGGCCCAGATCTGCATGTTTGAGGGACCTTGGCCAATCCCCTGGCTGGGTATGGTGACCAAGGCAACCCTCGAATATCACAGAGCATGAAGCGCAGTAGTCAGTTGGGTGGAAGAGGAGTCAGGAAGGCTGAAGTGTGGAGCCTGGGAGAGGGCCCCAGGGAAGGGGCTTACCTACAGGCAGCTTGTTGTAAGAGTGGATCTCCACTGTACCACCATCTCCTAGGGAGGACATCCTGAGCAGCAGGAAAGGAACCAGCCCAGCAAAAGGCCTGAAGGCAACCACCAACCCACTAAGCGACAGAACAGGACAGCATGAGTACTCTTACACCCCCTGATCTGGATAAGGGGGGAGGGGCAGTTAGGTGAAAGACCTAACTAGTTTTTCACCTGGAACTGCTTGTGCTAAATTGACAGTTTCTGGGCCCCCTGCCCAAGGAATACCCTCAGTGCAGCTGGGTGAAAAGGACTAATCATCCAAGGTCTGAGGAGGTAAGCTAGGAAGAGTCTTTGGGGCTCTTCAAAGAAAGAGACTTGCTATTCACATAGTTGCTACAGAGTTTGCCCTCAGGTTCTACAGTACCTCAGGCATCCCATATACCCCTAGACCCCATCCAAGTTCTCAACCCCTTAATAAAATCACAAAACCAAACTCGAAGACTGTTCTTTGACTCCAGTGTGCAAAATATGAAAAATGCGTGTTGTCTGGGCTTAAGGGGGACCCAAAACTCAGAGACTCCCGAAGCGAGTAGTGCTACACGTAGTTTACGGGAGGCGGGGTGAAGACCTTTGACCTTTGCAGGTATCAGGTCCTTGGCAAGAAGCAGAGAGATCATGCCGGAGCAAGTGCGCAAAAGTCACCTTTTCACAATTTGATTTACATAAACAAAACTCCTGCAGAAGGTGTAGGAGATACGCCCATGAGGAGCTGTGACCCCGCCTACCAAGTACATGTGTTGTCTTGAAGACCAACAAAAGCCCTGTGACAGGTCCACTTTATCATTCTTCATCAAAAATGAGCGTCCTTTATAAAACAATACTCTGGTTTTGTTCGGGGGCTCTCCTTTCACTTTCACGCTAATCTGAACCCTGGACCATGTATGATCACTAATCCTCCACTGGCTGCCTCAACGTCTTTTCCTACATTATTAGTTTTGCAGTGAATGAGCTGCTTGAAGAATAAGCCCCCTCTGCCTCCTATGACAATGGCGCCAACTCTGGGGCCTTTGAAAGGAAACAAGGCGTCCCAATTAACCGGTTGCAGTCTTCTCCACGCACTCCCCACCCTTTGTTCTCCATCCTTTCTACAGCCGGATTCAGCGCCTTTCCTACAGGCAAGGTGACGATGTCCTGGCCGAGTCGCGCTTTAATTAAGTCCACTTTGTCGGAACTCTCCCGCCGCTCTTGGGATAAAAGCTGTTAAGTAAAATCAGCGCTGATTTGCTGGCCCCCCCCGCAGAGCAATATCTTCTTCCACTAGACGAGGAATGCGCTCCTCGAAAGAAAAACCAAAGAAGTCCTGCCATGAACGGCGAAGACTAAGGGCAGATGGACGTCAGAATGACGCATTTTGATCAGTGCTGCCTGAAACGGTCTCTGGGGAAGGGGGGGATCTGTGGATTTTAAATATTCCGTTTGACTGGCGGGTACCTGAAAACATATACAAACTCCAGGCAGATAAAAAAGACCAAAATAATGCAGTTGGGGAATCATTAACCCTTCCATCATCAAATTGTATCAGAAGTTCCCAAATTCGACCCGATGTCAGCCGCTCGCAGTACAGAAGGCCTGGAGTTTGAGAGGAAGAAGCAGCACAAGGAGTCAATCAGTTCATGTGCTGACATGCTGATAGGCGGAGAGAGCCAGAGAGATGAGCTCATCACTGGGCTGCTTCTCCTTTCACTGCCCAGTCACCGATTGGGGCAACCCATAACACTCTGTTTCTTCTTTTTTCGAGCCATTCTTTGGTGGGTTTGCTAGGGTGCTTTCAGATCGTTTTTGTGTTGTAGACCCTTTTCTTCATTTTTTGGACCGATGACTTGATGACTGCGGGCTGCCCTGGCTCTGAAAACATATACAAACTCCAGGCAGATATAAAAAACCAAAATAATGCAGTTCGGGAATCATTAACCCTTCCATCATCAAGTTGTATCAGAAGTTTCCCGAATTCTTTCATCCATCCAGTGTCAGCCGCTCGCGGTACAGAAGGCCTGGAGTTTGAGAGGAAGAAGCAGCACAAGGAGTCAATCAATTCATGTGCTGACATGCTGATAGGAGGAGAGCACGCTGATAGGAAGGGAGAGAGCCAGAGAGATGAGTTCATCGCTGAGCTGCTTCTCCTTTCACTGTCCAGTCACCGATTGGGGCAACCCATAACACTCTGTTTCTTCTTTTTCGAGTCATTCTTTGGTGGGTTTGCCTAGGGTGCTTTCAGATCGTTTTTTGTGTTGTAGACCCTTTTCTTCATCTTTTGGACCGATGACTTGATGACTGCGGGCTGCCCAGACCCTGAAAACATATACAAACTCCAGGCAGATATAAAAGACCAAAATAATGCAGTTTTGTAATCATTAACCCATCATCAAATTGTATCGAAAGTTCCCGAATTCGACCCGGTGTCAGCCGCTCACATTACAGAAGGCCTGGAGTTTTAGAGGAAGAAGCAGCACAAGGAGTCAATCAGTTTATGTGCTGACATGCTGATAGGAGAGCACACTGATAGGCGGAGAGAGCCAGAGAGATGAGTTCATCACTGGGCTGCTTCTCCTTTCACTGCCCATTCACCGATTGGAGCAACCCATAACACTCTGTTTATTCTTTTTCGAGCCATTCTTTGGTGGGTTTGCTAGGGCGCTTTCAGATCGTTTTTTTGTGACGAAGACCCTTTTCTTCATCTTTTGGACCGATGACTTGATGGCCGTGAAGCTGCAAAGCAACCCCAAGCAAGCCACCCCAATCCACCACCATGCTTCACAGTTGATATAAGATTCTTCTCCTGGAATCTTCTGTTTGCAGCAATCATGTCTACCGTTACTGTGACCAAACAGCTCTATCTATGATTGATCAGTCTTCAGCACATTCTTCCAGAAAGTCTGGTCTACCTATATGTTCAATGGCAAGTCTTGCTCTAATGTCCTTTAGGATCATTAAAGTCTTTTTCTTAACAAATCTGGTATGCAGGTTGAAATTTGTGCAATATCTTGCTGACTGTAGATGCATGCGCTTTGACCCCCAACTGCATGCACTCTAGACCCCTCTCGGCTCTTGGGTTGAAGTTGCTGGGTTGACTAGACCTGGACAGATTAGCAGTTGTTTGAAGTCTATGCCACTTGTAGATTATTTATAGTGGAATGTAATTTCAAATTGTCAATCTTTTTAAATGCCTTGCCAGACTCAGAGGCATTCACAACTTTCTTTCTGACTATCTATTGATCTTAGCATGATGGCACATATCAATATTAAAGAGAACACCAGACCCTAAAGGTATGAGGTTTAAAAAGGACAGTTCCCTCCTGCACATTCCGTAAGGAGGTTCTAATCGTTGGCACGAAATCTGGGACACCCGATTCTAATTTAATGGATTTGAAATATTGATAAATCTTTTTTTCGTATGACAAATTTGTATTTTTGTTCATTTAAAGCAGTCTATCTCAACCTTTTTTTAACCCAAGGGAACCCTTGAAAAAACTTTCAGGTCTTGGAGGACCCATTACAGTGGGCCAGTGGGAAGAATGGTGCCCCTTACATTGGTGGCCAGTGAGAAGAAAGCCCATTACATTGGTGGCCAGTGGAAAGAATGCCCATTACATTGGTGGCCGGTGAAAAAAATGTCCATTACATCGGTGGCCAGTGAGAAGAATGCTCCTTACCTTGATGGCCAGTGAGAAGAATGCCCCTTACATTGGTGGCCAGTGAGAAGAATGCCCCTTACCTTGGTGACCAGTGAGAAGAAAGCCAATTACATTGGTGGTCGATGGAAAAAACTGTCCATTACATTGATGGCAGATGGAAAAAAATGTCCATTACATCGATGGCCAGTGAGAAGAATGCTCCTTACATTGGTGGCCAGTAAGAAGAATGCCCCTTACATTGGTGACCAGTAAGAAGAATGCTCCTTACATTGGTGGCCAGTAAGAAGAATGTACCCTACATTGGTGGCCAGTGAGAAGAATGCCTCTTACATTGGTGGCCATTGGAAAGAATGCCCATTACATTGGTGGCCGTTGGAAAAAATGTCCATTACATCGGTGGCCAGTGAGAAGCATGCCCCTTACATTGGTGAGCAGTAAGAAGAATGCTCCTTACCTTGATGGCCAGTGAGAAGAATGCTCCTTACATTGGTGGCCAGTGAGAAGAATGCCCCTTTCATTGGTGGCCAGTGAGAAGAAAGCCCATTACATTGGTGGCCAGTGGAAAGAATGCCAATTACATTGGTGGTCGATGGAAAAAATGTCCATTACATTGATGGCCGGTGGAAAAAAATGTCCAATACATCGATGGCCAGTGAGAAGAATGCTCCTTACATTGTTGGCCAGTAAGAAGAATGCCCCTTACATTGGTGACCAGTAAGAAGAATGCTCCTTACATTGGTGGCCAGTGAGAAGAATACCCCTTACATATACCCATTACATTGGTGGCCAGTAAGAAGAATGTCCCTTACATTGATGGCCAGTGAGAAGAATGCCTCTTACATTGGTGGCCATTGGGAACAATGTTCCCCTTATAGTGGTCATCAAAATGCCTTGCCATGCCTGCCAGACAGCTAAAGAGATCACAAGGATCACTTGGCTCTGCCAAGTAGTGCTGGCCATGGAACTATGTAAGCACCATGGGATGGGCTGTCAATCAGCCACATCTCAAGGAACTGCTTGAAGCCTCTGGAGGAACCCTAGGGTTCCATGGAACCCTTGTTGTGAATGGCTGACTTAGATCATGAAAATGATTACACCATGTCAATTTTATGTGCCATTTGTTCAAGTTTAATGTACTTACCTTTTCCATATGACAAATCTGCATTTTTATGGATTTAGATCTCTCTTTCTAAACCTTCTCAGGGAACTTGCGCTAAAAAACAGTTTATTGGTGGCTAGTAGGAAGACTGCTCTCCATACAGTGGTGATCAGAATACCACCCTTAGAGTGGTGGTCTGATTGCCCTCTCCTTTAAATTGGTAGCCACTCTTGAGATAGTGTTTGGAATTTGCCTTTACTTTGATGGCCAGTAGAAATTATGTCTCCTTTACAGTGGTGGTCAGAATACCTTCTTTACAGGGATGGTTGAAATGCCCCCTTACATTTGTGGTCAGTAGGAAGGAAGCCTCTTTTACATTGGTGGTCAGAATGCTGCCCTTACAGTGGTATTTGGAATCCCCCCCTTTCTTTGGTGGGCAGTAGAAAGGATGTTCCCTTTACAGTGGTGGTCAGAATACCACCCTTCAGTAGTGTTTGGAAGTCCTCCTTACTTTGGCGGTCAGTAGAAAGAATGTTCCCTTCACATTGGTGGTCAGAATGCCACCCTTACATTGGTGTTTGGAAGTCCTCCTTACTTTGGCGGGCAGTAGAAAGAATGTTTCCCTTCACATTGGTGGTCAGAATGCCACCCTTACATTGGTGTTTGGAAGTTCTCCTTACTTTGGCGGTCAATAGAAAGAACGTTCCCTTCACATTGGTGGTCAGAATGCCACCCTTACATTGGTGTTTGGAAGTCCTCCTTACTTTGGCGGTCAGTAGAAAGAATGTTCCCTTCACATTGGTGGTCAGAATGCCACCCTTACATTGGTGTTTGGAAGTTCTCCTTACTTTGGCGGTCAATAGAAAGAACGTTCCCTTCACATTGGTGGTCAGAATGTCACCCTTACATTGGTGTTTGGAAGTTCTCCTTACTTTGGCGGTCAAGAGAAAGAACGTTCCCTTCACATTGGTGGTCAGAATGCCACCATTACATTGGTGTTTGGAAGTCCTCCTTACTTTGGCGGGCAGTAGAAAGAATGTTCCCTTCACATTGGTGGTCAGAATGCCACCCTTACATTGGTGTTTGGAAGTCCTCCTTACTTTGGCGGGCAGTAGAAAGAATGTTCCCTTCACATTGGTGGTCAGAATGCCACCCTTACATTGGTGTTTGGAAGTCCTCCTTACTTTGGCGGGCAGTAGAAAGAATGTTCCCTTCACATTGGTGGTCAGAATGCCACCATTACATTGGTGTTTGGAAGTCCTCCTTACTTTGGCGGTCAATAGAAAGAATGTTCCCTTCACATTGGTGGTCAGAATGCCACCATTACATTGGTGTTTGGAAGTCCTCCTTACTTTGGCGGTCAGTAGAAAGAATGTTCCCTTCACATTGGTGGTCAGAATGCCACCCTTACATTGGTGTTTGGAAGTCCTCCTTACTTTGGCGGTCAGTAGAAAGAACGTTCCCTTCACATTGGTGGTCAGAATGTCACCCTTATATTGGTGTTTGGAAGTCCTCCTTACTTTGGCGGTCAGTAGAAAGAATGTTCCCTTCACATTGGTGGTCAGAATGTCACCCTTACATTGGTGTTTGGAAGTTCTCCTTACTTTGGTTGTCAGTAGAAAGAATGCTCTCCTTACAGTGGCGGCCAAAATGTCAATCCTACAGACAGCTAAAAATATCATTGGGATTGGGTTCATGCTGTTGGCTTTTCCATAAGACATTGACCCCGGAATTCTGCAGGCACCATCAAATTGGAGGTCAGTGAGCCACAGCTCAAGGAACCCCCCGCAACCTCTGGAGTAACCCAAGTGTTCCATGAAACCATTGCTGGGAATGGCTAATTTGATCATGAAAATCAATACACATTTCAAAGTTATGAGGCATCTGTTCAAGTATCTCACCTCTACCTGTAGGCACTATCTAGATCATGGGTGTCAAACTGGCGGCCCTCCAGCTGTTGCGAAACTAAAAACTCCCATCATGCCTCTGCCTTTAGGAAGTCATGCTTGTAACTGTCAATCTTGCAAGACCTCATGGGACTTATAGTTGGGCAACAGCTTGAGGGCCGCTGGTTTGACACCCCTGATCTAGATCAAGATCCAATGTTTGCCTGTTCCAATATATCGGAAAAGTCAACAATTTCCATTGGGTGGAGGGGGGTGCACTTACTTTTTCACATACCTATGTTTCCTTTTATGGTCATTGAGGGATGTATTTAATTTAAGTTTTGGTGTTTGAAGGTTCAGCCCTAAATTTAGAAAAATGGCTATTTTTTTTTATATTTTTTTTTTTACACAAAGGTGGATCTTGGCTCTTAGGTACGGGTTCAGTTGAGGATTTCCACCGCAACGTTGTATGTAGATTGCAGTTATTGTAGCAATTTTGAAACCTTGCGGAACTCCAATGTTCTCACATCAGTTTTCTGCCCTCCCAACAGGAACGAAACGTTGTCAAATGTATCAAACGCTTATCGCCTTCAGAGACGGTGTAGAAGATATTGATGGTTGGCCATCCTCGGGGTGTAGAAGATATTGATGGTTGGCCATCCTCGGGTTGATGGAGAGGGAGTTGTTCCCTTGTCACTCCTCGGCTATGGATGGTACCCCGCTCCCGGCTCTCGGCCGAGATTTGTGTCTGATCCCTCTAGATGGAGTGCTCAGCGCCGAACAGAGCTGCGTCGTCCCATCCATAACCCCCCGTGTCAGGAGACGCAGATTGGCTGTTGATCCCATCCTCCTGACGAATAGACCTCTTCTACCAGCCTGGTGAGCTCGTGATGGATGAACCACGGGGCCAGCATGGCATCACTTAGGTACAAATACGGGAAAAAAATGGCTTCTTCAGCGAGGCGAAGGGCGGTGCGCAGCAATCTGCGGCAACAAAAGGGAATCCGTTATTCTTTTTTATATTTTTATGGCGATGTTTTAGAGAAGCCGCCAAAAATGCAAAAAGCTCAAAAGTGAACTTAAAACGTATCTATACCCGAGAACAGAGAAATGTCAGACACTGAAAAATGGCAGTCCGTAGAGGTGGTGGCTGCATTCCTTTTCTTTTTTCAGGGGTTTTGGTTTGCTTTATTTTCACATGGTGATCCTGCCAATAACACACTTCCTGTTCTGGGGTGACAAGATTCACTCATTGTATTGGATCCATGGAGGTGTTGTCACCCTAGAATAGAACTCCCCTTCCACCATCAGTGTCAGTATATACTGCTGTGTTATGTGATGTGTCAGTATATACTGATCTCTTATATCCTGTGATGTGTCAGTATATACTGCTCTGTTAGATCATGTGATGTGTCAGTATATACTGATCTCTTATATCCTGTGATGTGTCAGTATATACTGCTCTGTTGTATCCTGTGATGTTTCAGTATATACTGCTCTGTTGTATCCTTTGATGTGTCAGTATATACTGCTCTGTTGTATCCTGTGATGTGTCAGTATATACTGCTCAGTTGTATCCTGTGATGTGTCAGTATTTACTGATCTCTTATATCCTGTGATGTGTCAGTATTTACTGATCTCTTATATCATGTGATGTGTCAGTATATACTGATGTTATATCCTGTGATGTGTCAGTATATACTGCTCTGTTATATCCTGTGATGTGTCAGTATATACTGATCTGTTTACTGCTGTTTTCAGGTGTTGTGTCAGTATATATGATGTTATATCATGTGATGTGTCAGTATATACTGATCTCTTATATCCTGTGATGTGTCAGTATATACTGATCTTTTATTTCAGGTGTTGTGTCAGTATATACTGATGTTATATCATGTGATGTGTCAGTATATACTGCTCTGTTATATCATGTGATGTGTCAGTATATATGCTGTTATTTCATGTGATGTGTCAGTATATCTGCTCTGTTATATCATGTGATGTGTCAGTATATACTGCTCTGTTATATCCTGTGATGTGTCAGTATATATACTGCTGTTATATATCGTGTGATGTGTCAGTATATACTGCTCTGTTAGATCATGTGATGTGTCAGTATATACTGCTGTGTTATGTGATGTGTCAGTATATACTGCTCTGTTAGATCATGTGATGTGTCAGTATATACTGCTCTGTTATATCTGTGATGTGTCAGTATATACTGCTCTGTTATATCATGTGATGTGTCAGTATATACTGATCTCTTACAGTTGTGACCAAAATTATTCAACCCCCACTGAAATTGAGTGTTTTGGCCAGTTTGACATTGCTTTTGATCATTCAGTCATCTTGCTTTACTGCTTTATACATTAAAGAGGCACTTGTAGGTCAGACAAATATAACATAACAGTTATAATGAAATAACCACAAATGTCTTTTCTGTGCTCACAGCATTATCAGTTTTATTCAACCCCCAAGTGACATTCAATCTTAGTACTTAGTACAGCATCCTTTTACAGTTATAACAGCTTTTAAACGTGAAGCATAGCTTGACACAAGTGTCTTGCAGCGATCTACGGGTATCTTCGCCCATTCTTCATGGGCAAAGGCCTCCAGTTCAGTCACATTCTTAGGCTTGCGCACTGCAACTGCTTTCTTTAAGTCCCACCAGAGGTTCTCAATCGGATTTAAGTCTGGTGACTGCGATGGCCACTCCAAAATGTTCCAGCCTTTCCTCTGCAACCATGCTCTAGTGGACTTGGAGGTATGCTTGGGATCATTGTCCTGTTGAAAGGTCCAACGTCTCCCAAGCCTCAGGTGTTGTGACGGACTGCATCACGTTTCCATCCAATATCTCCTGGTACTGAAGAGAATTCATGGTACCTTGCACACGCTGAAGCTTCCCTGTACCTGCAGAAGCAAAACAGCCCCAAAGCATGATTGACCCTCCACCATGCTTCACAGTAGGCAAGGTGTTCTTTTCATCATAGGCCTTGTTCTTCCTCCTCCAAACATAGCGTTGATCCATGGGCCCAAACAGTTCTAATTTTGTTTCATCAGTCCACAGAACACTATCCCACAACTTTTGTGGTTTGTCCACATGGCTTTTGGCATACTGCAGTCGACTCTTCTTATTCTTTGGAGACAGCAAGGGGGTACGCCTGGGAGTTCTGGCACGGAGGCCTTCATTACGCAGTGTGCGTCTTATTGTCTGGGCTGAAACTTCTGTACCCACATCTGACAAATCTTTTCTCAGTTCCTCAGCAGTCACACGGGGACTTCTCTCCACTCTACGCTTCAGGTAGCGCACAGCAGTCGAAGTCAGCATCTTCTTTCTGCCACGACCAGGTAGCGTTTCAACAGTGCCCTTTGCTTGAATTTGCGAATGATGCTTCCTAAGGTGTCTCTTGGTATGTTTAACATCTTTGCAATCTTCTTATAGCCATTGCCCTTCCTGTGAAGAGAAATCACCTCTTCTCTTGTCTTCCTGGACCATTCTCTTGCCTTCACCATGTTTGTAACCACACCAGTAAATGTCTAGAAGGAGCTGAGTATCACAGTCATTTTAAAGCTGCCTAATTGGTGCTTATTATGCTTGATTGCTGGCTCGGTGACATCCACAGGTGTTTTCAATACCTGATGGAAAGCACCTGTATGAACCTCTGTTCTTCAGAGTGGTAGTCTTTAAGGGGTTGAATAATTGTGGCAATGAAGAAACCACATAAGAACCATTTACTACTGTATTACATAAACAATTGATGTCATTTTAGTTGCATTTGGGTAGTTACAACGTCCTTGTAGGATTTGATTCTGAATACAATTCCAAATGTACACTATAGTCCCTAAACCCCTTTACAGCATTGGGGGTTGAATAATTTTGGTCACAACTGTATATCCTGTGATGTGTCAGTATATACTGATCTGTTATATCATGTGTTGTGTCAGTATATACTGATCTCTTATATCCTGTGATGTGTCAGTATATACTGATCTCTTATATCCTGTGATGTGTCAGTATATACTGATCTCTTATATCCTGTGATGTGTCAGTATATACTGATCTCTTATATCCTGTGATGTGTCAGTATATACTGATCTCTTATATCCTGTGATGTGTCAGTATATACTGATCTCTTATATCCTGTGATGTGTCAGTATATACTGATCTCTTATATCCTGTGTCAGTATATACTGCTCTTTATCTGTACCTAGGGCCTGTATGACCTCAAGTAGTCAGTTCTAAAAGTACAGAGATGAAGATTGGAAGGAATCCAACCAGCAGACTGAATATCGTGGATAATAAGAAATGAAAAAAATTTTTGGGCAGCAAAAAAAAAAAAATCCAAACTAGAGCTTGAAGTGAACTGCAAAGATACATTGTGATCACTCTAAATGACAAAAATGGTTTGTGCGGTTATTTTGCCGATTGCTATTCACGGGCCATTGACTGAGTTCACGTCCCTCTTCAATTTTAATAGTCGAACGTAGCTCTCTCATTGGTTCATTGAGCCTCGCTGTGGCGGCAGTGACTGGAGTTCATTCGACGTGAATGCATCAGCCGTGGGTTAGCGGAATATCAATAGCCGCGTCGAACGGGAAGGGAAGAATATTTCAGAATCGAATCACCTTGCCACAGACGTGTTGTTAAAAGTTAATTAAATGCTCATTAAAAGCACTTTATGGTAAGTGTTAGAGAGAAATGGCTTTTCCCAGGAGCCGCCGTCGAGTGCCCCGTTCACAAGGCCGATCGTAATGAAACACATTGTGAGCGCAGACTGTCTCCGCAGCCAAAAAAGCAGACGTTAAATCTTTCATTCGTCCCCTCTTTTCTCCTTTCCTGCATTATTCAATCAACTTAGAAAGTTACGGAACTTGAATAAAAAAAATGGATGTGCGTTTTATGTGTGGCCCCTGTAGAGGCATAGTTCCATGACTGCCTAATTGGTAAAGTCATATGGAGGGTTAATGTTGGGGTTACAGGGAAGGTTAGTGTTGGGGTTACAGGGAGGGTTAGTGTTGGGGTTACAGGGAGGGTGAGTGTCGGGGTTACAGGGAGGGTTAGTGTTGGGGTTACAGGGAAGGTTAGTGTTGGGGTTACAGGGAGGGTGAGTGTCGGGGTTACAGGGAGGGGTGAGTGTTGGGGTTACAGGGAGGGTTAGTGTTACAGGGGGTTACAGGGAGGGTGCGGGGTTAGTGTTGGGGTTACAGGGAGGGTGAGTGTTGGGGTTACAGGGAGGGTTCAGTGTTGGGGTTACAGGGAGGGTTAGTGTTGGGGTTACAGGGAGGGTCAGTGTTGGGGTTACAGGGAAGGTTAGTGTTGGGGGTTACAGGGAGGGTTAGTGTTGGGTTACAGGGAGGGTTAGTGTTGGGGTTACAGGGAGGGTGAGTGTTGGGGTTACAGGGAGGGTTAGTGTTGGGGTTACAGGGAAGGGGTTAGTGTTACAGGAGGGGGTTACAGGGACAGGATAGTGTTGGAGTTACAGGGAGGGTTAGTGTGTTGGGGTTACAGGAGGGTTAGTGTTGGGGTTACAGGGAAGGATAGTGTTGGAGTTACAGGGAGGGTTAGTGTTGGGGTTACAGGGAGGGTTAGTGTTGGGGTTACAGGGAGGGGAGTGTTGGGGTTACAGGGAGGGTTAGTGTTGGGGTTACAGGGAGGGTAGTGTTGGGGTTACAGGGAAGGTTAGTGTTGGGGTTACAGGGAGGGTAGTGTTGGGGTTACAGGGAGGTTAGTGTTGGGGGGTTACAGGGAGGGTGAGTGTTGGGGTTACAGGGAAGGTTAGTGTTGGGTTACAGGGAGGTTAGTGAGTTGGGGTTACAGGGAGGGTTAGTGTTGGGGTTACAGGGAGGGTTAGTGTTGGGGTTACAGGGAGGGTGTAGTGTTGGGGGTTACAGGGAAGGGTTAGTGTTGGGGTTACAGGGAGGGTTAGTGTTGTGTTGGGGTTACAGGTGAGAGTGTTGGGGTTACAGGGAGGGTTAGTGTTGGGGTTACAGGGAGGGGTTAGTGTTGGGGTTACAGGGAAGGGTTAGTGTTGGGGTTACAGGGAGGGTTTAGTGTTGGGGTTACAGGGAAGGTTAGTGTTGGGGTTACAGGGAGTGTTAGTGGGGTTACAGGGAAGGTCAGTAGTGTTGGGGTTACAGGAGGTTGGGGTTACAGGGAGGGTTAGTGTTGGGGTTACAGGGAGGGTTAGTGTTGGGGGTTACAGGGAAGGTTAGTGTTGGGGTTACAGGGAGGTTAGTGTTGGGGTTACAGGGATGGTTAGTGTTGGGGGTTACAGGGAGGGTTAGTGTTGGGGTTACAGGGAGGGGAAGGAGGGTTACAGGGTGTTGGGGTTTAGTGTTGGGGTTACAGGGGGGTTAGTGTATGTTGGGGTTACAGGGATGGTTAGTGTTGGGGTTACAGGGAGGGTTAGTGTGGGGTTACAGGATGGTCAGTGTTGGGGTTACAGGGAGGGTTAGTGGGGTTACAGGGATGGTCAGTGTTGGAGGGTTACAGGGGTTACAGGGATGGTCAGTGTTGGGGTTTAGGGATAGTGTTGGGGTTACGGGTTAGTGTTGGGGTTACAGGGAGGGGTGTTGAAGATACAGGGAGGGTTAGTGTTGGGGTTACAGGGATGGTCAGTGTTGGGTTACAGGGAGGTTTAGTGTTGGGCTACATTGAGGTTTGTGTTGAAGTTGCAGGGAGGGTCAGTGTTGGGGTTACAGCGAGGGTTAGTGTTGGGGTTACAGGGAGGGTTAGTGTTGGGGTTACAGGGAGGTTAGTGTTGGGGTACAGGGTTGAGGGTTTGTGTTGAAGGAGAGGAGGGTCAGTGTTGGGGTTACAGGGAGGATTAGTGTTGGGGTTACAGGGAGGGTTAGTGTTGGGGTTACAGGGAGGGTTAGTGTTGGGGTTACAGGGACGGTCAGTGTTGGGGTTACAGGGAAGTTAGTGTTGGGGTTACAGGGAGGGTCAGTGTTGGGGTTACAGGGAAGGTTAGTGTTGGGGTTACAGGGAGGGTTAGTGTTGGGGTTACAGGGAAGGTTAATGTTGGGGTTACAGGGAGGGTTAGTGTTGGGGTTACAGGGAAGGTTAGTGTTGGGGTTACAGGGAGGATTTGTGTTGGGTGTTACAGGGAAGGTTAGTGTTGGGGTTACAGGGAGGGTTAGTGTTGGGTTACAGGGATGGTCAGTGTTGGGGTTACAGGGATGGTCAGTGTTGGGGTTACAGGGAGGGATAGTGTTGGGGTTACAGGACGGGTTTAGTGTTGGGGTTACAGGGAGGGTTGTGTTGGGGTTGGAAGTGTTGGGGTTACAGGGAGGGTTAGTGTTGGGGTTACAGGGATGGTCAGTGTTGGAGTTACAGGAAAGTTTAGTGTTGGGGCTACATTGAGGGATTGTGTTGAAGTTGCAGGGAGGGTCAGTGTTGGGGTTACAGGGAGGATTAGTGTTGGGTCAGTTACAGGGAGGGTCAGTGTTGGGGTTACAGGGAGGATTAGTGTTGGGGTTACAGGGAGGGTCAGTGTTGGGGTTACAGGGAAGGTTAGTGTTGGGGTTACAGGTGAGGGTTAGTGTTGGGGTTACAGGGAGGGTTAGTGTTGGGTTACAGGGAGGTTAGTGTTGGGGTTACAGGGAGGGTCAGGTACAGGGAAGTGTAGTGGGGTTACAGGGAAGGTGTTGGGTGTACAGGGAGGGGGGTTACAGGGAGGTTAGTGTTGGGGTTACAGGGAGGATTAGTGTTAGGATTGGTCCAGCACTCAATTATGAGACAAGTACCATCCAGATGGTGATGTTCTATCACAGCTCAATGAGCAGGAAGAAAAAGGGAACGCTTCTCATGAGTATAAACCTGGCCACTGAATCACAAGACCGACTGAACAGATTTACAGATTTTCTCATCATGTTAAAAAACAAAACTCCACCCATACCTATTAGAATTGTGCTCCTTGTTTGGTTGGAGTTCCACCCTAAGTAGACTTTTTATTTTTTTGCTTTTACAACTTATTTTAATTCATGACGTTAAGCACAGACCGCTGAGACATCCGTTCTATCAATTAGCTCCCTGCAAGTCAATATTTTACAATTAACAAGATAGGCTGATTGATGCCGCCATTGCTGAACATGGCGGCGCGCCCTGGGGCTTATCAAAGGCATTGCGCTAATAATCATCGGACGGACTGAGAGCGAGCGTTCGCGGGAAGAAACAATGGCCGCAGGCGACAGTACATCTCTTTTAAAGGTAATTAGCTTTTTTTTTTTTTCTAACCGGTCTAGTCATTGCTGATTTATGTGGTGAGCTAATCCGATCGGCGTGTTCTCTTGTTTTCCTCCCGCCTTGAATCTGGGCGCATGGCGCCAATAGAACGCAGTGTCGGAGTGTCAGACCTCGCTTTCATCACCTCAAAATACCCCAAAAGGCCATTTTTTAAATAGATGTTTCCCTGTTATCTACTTTCACTTAAAAGAAATCTTCATTTTACATTGGGAACCTGTCTGCACTTTTATTGTTGTTCATGTCAGAGAGTTGTTTTATTACAGTGTTCATAGTAAAGCCGTTCTCTTGCTGTGCCTCCCTGTAACCCCAACACTAACCCTCCCTGTAACCCCAACACTAACCTTCCCTCTAACCCCAACACTAACCCTCCCTGTAACCCCAACACTGTAACCCCAACACTAACCCTCCCTGTAACCCCAACACTAACCCTCCCTGTAACCCCAACACTAACCCTCCCTGTAACCCCAACACTAACCTTCCCTCTAACCCCAACACTAACCCTCCCTGTAACCCCAACACTAACCCTCCCTGTAACCCCAACACTAACCCTCCCTGTAACCCCAACACTGACCTCCCTGTAAACCCAAACACTAACCCTCCCTGTAACCCCAACACTAACCCTCCCTGTAACCCCAACACTAACCCTCCCTGTAACCCCAACACTAACCCTCCTTGTAACCCCAACACCAACCTTCCCTGTAACCCCAACACTAACCCCCCCTGTAACCCCAACACTAACCCTCCCTGTAACCCCAACACCAACCCTCCCTGTAACCCCAACACCAACCTTCCCTGTAACCCCAACACTAACCCCTCCCTGTAACCCCAACACTAACCCTCCCTGTAACCCCAACACCAACCTTCCCTGTAACCCCAACACTCACCCTCCCTGTAACCCCAACACTAACCCTCCCTGTAACCCCAACACCAACCTTCCCTGTAACCCCAACACTAAACCTCCCTGTAAACCCCAACACTAACCCTTCCTGTAACCCCAACACTAACCCTCCCTGTAACCCCAACACCAACCTTCCCTGTAACCCCAACACTAACCCTTCCCTGTAACCCCAACATTAACCCTCCCTGTAACCCCAACACTAACCCTCCCTGTAACCCCAACACTAACCTTCCCTGTACCCTCCCCCAACACTAACTCTCCCTGTAACCCCAACACTAACCTTCCCTGTAACCCCAGCACTAACCCTCCCTGTAATCCCAACACTAACCTTCCCTGTAACCCTAAGACTAACCCTCCCTGTAACCCCAACACTAACCCTTCCCTGTAACCCCAGCACTAACCCTCCCTGTAATCCCAACACTAACCTTCCCTGTAACCCTAAGACTAACCCTCCCTGTAACCCCAACACTAACCCTTCCCTGTAACCCCAACAGTAACCTTCCCTGTAACCCTAACAATAACCTTCCCTGTAACCCCAACACTAACCTTCCCTGTAACCCCAACACAAACCCTCCCTGTAACACCAACACTAACCCTCCCTGTAACCTCAACACTAACCTTCCCTGTAACCCTAACACTATCCCTCCCTGTAACCCAACACTAACCTTCCCTGTAACCTCAACACTAACCCTCCCTGTAACCCCAACACTATCCCTTCCTGTAACCCCAACACTAACCTTAACCTGTAACCCCAACACTATCCCTTCCTGTAACACCAACACAACACTAACCCCAACACTAATCCCTTCCTTTAACCCCCAACACTAAACCTTCCTGTAACCCAACACTAACCCTGACCCCCAACTAACCTTCCCTGTGACCCCAACAGTAACCTTCCCTGTAACCCCAACACTAACTCTCCCTATAACCCCAACACTGACCCTCCCTGTAACTCTAACACCAACCCTCTCTTTAACCCCAATGCCAGGAAAGGAAAATTAGGGTAAATATTTGATACAATTTACTGTTTCCCTGGCACCAACACGGCAGCATTCTATTAACTATATGCTGCCATGGTTTGGTTCTAAGATAGGAAAAATATGGTAAGTATTTCATACAACTTTCCATTTTTCTGGTGCAAACATGCCAGCATACTGCCAAGATTGGTGCCAGGAAAGGAAAATTATGGTAAGCATTTGATACAACTTTCCATTTTTCTGGTACAAACATGGCAGCATAGTGCCAAGATCGGTGTCAGGAAAGGAAAATTACGGTAAGCATTTGATACAATTTTCTGGCACCAGCACGTCGGAATACCATCACATTTATGCAGCCATTAATTTCCTCCAAGAAAGGAAAATTATGGTAAGAATTTGATACAATTTTCTGGCACCCAGCATCGGAATACCATCACATGTATGCTGCCATTCATTTGCTCCAAGAAAGGAAAATTATGGTAAGTATTCGATACAACTTTCCATTTCTCTGGTGCAAACATGGCAGCATACTGCCAGGATGGGTGCCAGGAAAGAAAAATTATGGTAAGCATTTGATACAACTTTCCATTTTTCTGGTACAAACATGGCAGCATACTGCCAAGATCGGTGTCAGGAAAGGAAAATTACGGTAAGCATTTGATACAATTTTCTGGCACCAGCACGTCGGAATACCATCACATTTATGCAGCCTTTAATTTTCTCCAAGAAAGGAAAATTATGGTAAGAATTTGATACAATTTTCTGGCACCAGCACATCGGAATACCATCACATGTATGCTGCCATTCATTTGCTCCAAGAAAGGAAAACTATGGTAAGTATTCGATACAACTTTCCATTTCTCTGGTGCAAACATGGCAGCATACTGCCAAGATGGGTGCCAGGAAAGGAAAATTATGGTAAGTATCTGATACAACTTTCCAATTTTCTGGTACAAACATGGCAGCATACTGCCAAGATTGGTGTCAGGAAAGAAAAATTACGGTAAGCATTTGATACAATTTTCTGGCACCAGCACGTCAGAATATCATCACATTTATGCAGCCATTAATTTCCTCCAAGAAAGGAAAATTATGGTAAGTATTTGACACAATTTTCCATTTTTCTGGTGCAAACATGGCAGCATACTGCCAAGATTGGTGCCAGGAAAGGAAAATTATGGTAAGAATTTGATACAATTTTCTGGCACCAGCACATCGGCAATACCATCACATGTATGCTGCCATTCATTTGCTCCAAGAAAGGAAAAACTATGGTAAGTATTCGATACAACTTTCCATTTTTTTTCTCTGGTGCAAACATGGCAGCATACTGCCAAGATGGGTGCCAGGAAAGGAAAATTATGGTAAGTATCTGATACAACTTACAACTTTCCAATTTTCTGGTGCAAACATGGCAGCATACTGCCAAGATCGGTGCCAGGAAAGGAAAATGATGGTAAGTATCTGATACAACTTTTAATTTTTATGGTGCAAACATGGCAGCATACTGCCAAGATTGGTGCCAGGAAAGGAAAATTACGGTAAGCATTTGATACAATTTTCTGGCACCAGCACGTCAGAATATCATCACATTTATGCAGCCATTAATTTCTTCCAAGAAAGGAAAATTATGGTAAGTATTTGACACAATTTTCCATTTTTCTGGTGCAAACATGACAGCATACTCCCAAGATTGGTGCCAGGAAAGGAAAATTATGGTAAGTATTTGACACAATTTTCCATTTTCATTACAAGTGGTGTTGGAACTGCTCGGCGCCTCTCTATCTTTTGGTTAATAAAAAATTCTTGCCATTTCTGGAGCGCCTAATAAAAATGATCCCTCGGAATTTTCTGGCACTTGTCATTTACTGTCACATTGATCGACTTCATCCGGCCGCTGTCTAGGCCCGTCGTCTCAGTTTACCGTCACCCACCTCTCCTCCGCGCGGAGGTGGACAGCGCCTCCTGACCGGAATCCAAATTCAGCGCGTCGCCCGCGGCCCGGCAAACCGCCTTTTATTGTGCTATGAATAATACAGGAGCGTGACCCGGCGCTGTGCAGAAGGCAGATCGCAGATTTCCCACGGGAGGCCATGGAAAATACTGACATATTATAAAAGCAGAAGCCTCGGTGCCCCCGGAGAAACTTCCCTTTCAATCTCAGGACATTAAAAAATAACGACGTTTGTGTCCATCTTCCCGAGAGCCGAGACGGAGAGGTGTTTATATTTCCACTCCGAGAAAGGGGGGGTGCGTTAAAACTGAACGCGTCCTCCGGGTGCGAAGGCACATACCTGAACAAATATAGAACGACATAATTATCAAAGGATGGCTGTCTTAAAGTGGACCTGTCATCAAGCTCAGCAATGTGTCATTGTAACACTTCTAGGCATTTACTACATCTCCCAGAGATTGCAGTACCCACCCTGACCATGCTTTCATCTACTTTTCTCTCCAGAAGGTCGGCGCCATCTTTGTTCCGGCATCATCCAGGGTCACCGTCCACATCCTGGAATAAGATGAAGTTCAGAGGTGATCGATCGATATAAATCCCACATTTCTTGGCTATGTTCACCTTGTGACTTGCTACAATGTTAGAATGTACAGTCTGAGGGATCCCTGGGGGGAGAGACTGAGGAATTGCTTCCTCCTGGCTGCAGCAGACTGATGATGTCATCTTGGCCTAGGCAAAGTCACTGGTTTTGAGAGTAAGGATTTTTTTTTAATAACAAGTGGAGCTTTCTAAACCATGGGAACCCCTCAAAATGGGCACAGCGGGTGTACAGACCCGGGAACTCAGCACGGGGATGGTGGGAACCCCTCATAATGGGCACGGCGGGTGTACAGACCCGGGAACTCAGCGCAGGGACAGTGGGAACCCCTCATAATGGGCACAGCGGGTGTCCAGACCCGGGAACTCAGCACAGGGATGGTGGGAACCCCTCATAATGGGCGCAGCGGGTGTACAGACCTGAGATCTCAGCACAGGGATGGTGGGAACCCCTCATAATGGGCGCAGCGGGTGTACAGACCTGGGAACTCAGCACGGGGATGGAGGGAACCCCTCATAATGGGCACAGCGGGTGGACAGACCCAGGAACTCAGCACGGGGATGGTGGGAACCCCTCATAATGGGCACAGCGGGCGTACAGACCCAGGAACTCAGCACAGGGATGGTGGGAACCCCTCATAATGGGCGCAGCGGGCGTACAGACCCGGGAACTCAGCACAGAGATGGAGGGAACCCCTCATAATGGGCAAGCGGGCGTACAGACCCGGGAACTCAGCACAGGGATGGTGAGAACCCCTCATAATGGGTACAGACCCGGGAACTCAGCACAGGGATGGTGGGAACTCCTCATAATGGGCGCAGCGGGCGTACAGGACCCGGGAACTCAACACAGGGATGGTGGGAACCCCTCATAATGGGCGCAGCGGGCGTACAGACCCGGGAACTCAGCACAGGGATGGTGGGAACCCCTCATAATGGGCGCAGGGCGTACAGACCGGGGAACTCAACACAGGGATGGTGGGAACCCCTCATAATGGGCGCAGCGGGCGTACAGACCCGGGAACTCAGCACAGGGATGGTGGGAACTCCTCATAATGGGCGCAGCGGGCGTACAGACCCGGGAACTCAGCACAGAGATGGAGGGAACCCCTCATAATGGGCGCAGCGGGCGTACAGACCCGGGAACTCAGCACAGGGATGGTGGGAACCCCTCATAATGGGCGCAGCGGGCGTACAGACCCGGGAACTCAGCACAGAGATGGAGGGAACCCCTCATAATGGGCACAGCGGGCGTACAGACCCGGGAACTCAGCACAGGGATGGTGGGAACCCCTCATAATGGGCACAGCGGGTGTACAGACCCGGGAACTCAGCACAGGGATGGTGGGAACCCCTCATAATGGGCACAGCGGGTGTACAGACCCGGGAACTCAGCACAGAGATTTTACCAATAGCGTCCCCCACAGAAGAGACTATTAGGGGATTTAACTCTTCAGCATCCCCCAAACACTGTAATATGATTTTTAGGTGGAGTGACCCTTTAATCCACACCGGGGGGGGGGGGGGCTGGGTATATACCAATATGCAGTCTTGCCGTCTCTTCTATGTATTCCGCACAGCAGACTCAGCTCGGGGCAATTTCGTTCCCGTGATTTGATTTTTAAAACCGTTAAGCAAAACAATTAATTCTAAGAAAACTAATTAATTCTGCAAACCCAGAACTGACAGAGGGAATATGTTTACTTCTCACAACACAGAAAGTAAATTAGAACTTGGAGAGATTTTCTTGTTTTAGGTGTTATTCTGGGAAGGAACTCAGCTATAGAGCCGTGTGAGAAGCTGGCGACCGACTACCACCCAACACGGGTCATCTGAGGGGCGACACAACTCCGGCCAAACTTCCCCGGTGTTCAATGAGGACAGTGCGGGGCCTGCTGGGCTTCTGTTAAAGTCTGGGTCCCCATTACTCCTCACTTCCTGTCCAGGTGACACCCTGCATAGGAAATGAAGGGAAATCTCCCCAGTGGGGACACAAGCAGAAGTAAAAGCTTGGCAGAGCGTCCCTTGTCCCTGATCTACCCAACACTACAACGTTTCACATCTTCTCTTCTCTGCTTAGTATCGGCCTTTCTAGTTCCTTCTCTGTGCCACCCTCTTCTTTTTTTTCTTTCCCTTTCTGCTCCTTCCTTCCCTTCCACTTCCTTTTCCTTCCTTCAGTGTTTTCTTTCTTCTTTCCATTCCTATTCCTTTCTCTTCCTTACAGCTTTCTGTCATGTCCTTCCATTCTTCCTTCCTTCCTTTTCTTTCTTCTTTTCTTCTTTCCATACATCCTTTCCTTCTTTCTTCCTATTTCCTCCTACCTTCCCTTCCTTCCTTCCTTCCTTCCTTCTATCCCTCCAGCCACCCCTCTTTCTTTCTTTCTTTCTTTCTTTCTTTCTTTCTTTCTTTCTTTCTTTCTTTTCTCTCTTTCTTTCTTTCTTTCTTTCTTTCTTTCTTTCTTTCTTTCTTTCTTTCTTTCTTTTTCTTTCTTTCTTTCTTTCTCTCTTTCTTTCTTTCTTTCTTTCTTTCCTGTCTTTCCTTTTTCCTCCTACCTTCCCCTTCCATCTCTCTATTCACCCTTTGTTTCCTTTCCTTCCATTTATCTTTATTTTCCTTTCTCTTTTCCTTCCTTTCTTCTTCCTTACATTCCTATTCCCTTCCCATCCTTGCTGTTTTCTCTGCTGTCCCTTTCTTTCTCTCTTTTTTTCTCTCTTTTTTTCTTTCTTTCTTTCTTCCTTTCTTCCTCCTCCTTCCTTTTCTTTCCTTTCCTTCCCTTTCTTCCATTCCTCCTTATTTTCCTTTCACTTTTTCTTTTCCTTCTCTTTTCTTTCTTTTTTCCCTTCCTTCCTTTCCTTTTTTCTCCTACATTCCCTTCCTATCCCTTCCATCTCTCTATTCACCCTTTTTTTTTCCTTCTCTTTCTTTTCCTTCCCCTTTCCTTCCATTTATCTTTATTTTCCTTTTCTCTGTTGTCCCTTTCTTCCTTTCTTTTTTTCTTTTTCTTTCTTTCTCTTTCTTTCTTTCTTTCTCCCTTCCTTCCTGCATTTCCTTTTTTCTCCTACCTTCCCTTCCTATCCCTTCCCCTTCCATCTCTCTATTCACCCTTTTTTCCTTTCCTTCCATTTATCTTTATTTTCCTTTCTCTTTTCCTTTCTTTCTTCTTCCTTACATTCATATTCCCTTCCCTTCCTTGCTGTTTTCTCTGCTGTCCCTTTTTCTTTCTTTCTTTCTTTCTTTCTTTCTTTCTTTCTTTCGTTTTTTCTTTCTTTTCCCTTCCCTTTACTTCCTTCCATCTTTCTTCCTTTCCCCCTTCCCTTTCTTCTTCCTCCCTTATTCCCCTGTTTTTTACTCGCATCCTTCCTTCCTTCCTTTCCCTCTTTCTTACTCACATCTTTATTTCCCTTTCTCCCTTCCTTCCATTCCTCCTTTTTCCTTTCACTTTTCTTTCTTTCTTTTTCTTTCTTTCTTTCTTTTCTTTCTTTCTTTCTTTCTTTCTTTCTTTCTTTCTTTCTTTTTCTTTCTTTCTTTCTTTCTTTCTTTCTTTCTTTCTTTTTCCCTTCCCCTTCCTGCCTTTCCTTTTTTCTCATACCTTCCCTTCCTATCCCTTCCCATTCCATCCCTCTATTCACCCTTTTTTTCCTTTCCTTCCCCTTTCCTTCCATTCATCTTTATTTTCCTTTCTCTTTTCCTTCCTTCCTTCTTCCTTACATTCCTATTATTCCCTTCCCTTCCTTGCTGTTTTCTGTGCTGTCCCTTTCTTTCTTTCTTTCTTTTCTTTTTTTTCTTTTCTTTTCTTTTTCTTTCTTTTCTTTTCTTTTCTTTCCTTTTTCCTTCCCTCCCTTATTCCTTTCCCCTCCCTTATTCCTTTCCCCTCCCTTATTCCTTTCCATCCCTTGGCCTTCCTTCCATTCTCCTTTCCCCTCCTATTCTTGTGGTGAACAGATCCCTCTCCTCCTCCCTCCTCAGACTTCTCCTTGCCTCTGACTGAGATTTCCCCACCTTTCACTGCAGTGGCTCCACAATGGCCTCTCTCCCAGCCCCAGAGTGCGCACAGCCTCCCCTCCCCACCTTATTTCAGCAGAATCCATCCACATCAAGGACTGAAGAAAGATGAAACCTACTCACAGACATGAGGAGGACAACTGGGCAAGCATCAGATTTCGAGTTCAGGGTTCATTCATCTGGAGACCATCTGTGTGGAGGATCTTTGCTAGAAGATCAGATAATAATCTGTCAGACTGGAATCCTTCCTGTATTTTCTGGATCCATGGTGGGGAGATTGCCCCTTCTATTTGTCCTGGGCACCATTGTCCCCGGGACAGAAACTGATGGGAAATGTAACATATTACAGTTGTCACTGGAACAGGAAGTGTGGTGAAACCTTGCATCGGGGACACCTGTTCCAGTTACAAGGGGCTAAAAAAGGGGAGTTGCTGTCACTTTGGAGAGGTTTTTCCTACTAGGGCAGCAAGTTACGGAAAAAAAATTCTGGATCCATGGTGGGGAGATTTGTCCTGGGCACCATTGTCCCCAGGACAGGATCTGATGGGAAGTGCAACATATAACAGTTATCACTGGAACAGGAAGTGTGGTGAAACCTTGCATCGGGGACACCTGTTCTAGTTACAAGGGGCTAAAAATGTGATTTGCTGTCACTTTGGAGAGGTTTTTCCTACTGGGACAGGAAGTTAAGAAACAAAATCGAACCAATGAAACAGACGAGTCGGTTACACTTGGAAGTGTTGGATCGCACCTTCATCTCTTGAAGAAAGTAAAGCTTTGTCCTGCGCAGGGGCGGACTGACCGTTTGTAAACTCAGGCACCGCCCGAGGGCCCGGGGTCAGTAGGGGGCCCCATGAGATGCCCCTGGTACCTTTTTCATAGGCTTTTTTGAGTTTAGGCAAGGACACAGGGGCCCATGATCCCCTATTGCCCGGGGGCCCCATGAGTTGTCAGTCCACCCCTGCAGGGGCCCCATGATCCCCTATTGCCCGGGGGCCCCATGAGTTGTCAGTCCGCCCCTGGACCTGCGCCCCTAACATGGGCAAATATACAACTTCTGCTCTTACAGGCTGTCCTGAGCCTTTCATTTTTTGCAGCAACAGGTTGCTGCAAATGGAACATGACAGCCAGGCAACTGTCACTTTCAGGAGAGGTTACCTAGGACAGTTGCCTTCACTTCCCCAATGCCGACAGCAGAGGGCGCCCTTGTGTCAGTTTTGCTGCATTGCTGCAAAGTTTCTGGTTGACAGTTGTCCCAGTTGGTGTCCTGCAAGAAATGTGTCACTTTACCGGGAACCAGAGGCTGCAGAAACGTCATGCATCATGTTACCCAATGACTTGAAATAGAAGCAGCCTCTATGTTTGAGGCCATCTGCACCCCCATGTAGTGAGGCTTACATGCTGGGTTATTTTTGGCCCCCTCCTGACACTGTTATAACACAGGGGGGCCCATGGCGGATCTATCCAGCCATGACTGCCCCTCTCTGGTTCTTAGGGGCTCCTCTGTGATGTGAACTTGTCTGTTTGTTTGCAATATTGAATTGCACCACATTGTGCCCTGTGTTATACTGCCATCTGCTGGAAGAAACCGGAAAACATGGATTTTGTGTCATTTTTATGCAGCCAAATATTTTTAGTTTTGGGTGGAGTATGGAAGGATTAGAACCTCTGCCAGGTTTTGTTGCTGTCTGTGTCCCCCCCACTGGAGAGATCCGGACTCTCTAGCAATGCTGGTGACCGTTGTCACCGAGATAGGAAGTGAGGTGACAAAAAAAAATCCAAAATGTTACACCTGTCCAGGGGCGGACTGACAACTCATGGGGCCCCCGGGCAATAGGGGATCATGGGGCCCCTGTGTCCTTGCCCAAACTCAAAAAAACCTATGAAAAGGGTACCAGGGGCATCTCATGGGGCCCCTACTACTGACCCCGGGCCCTCGGGCAGTGCCCGAGTTTCCAAATGGTCAGTCCGCCCCTGCAGTTGTCACCGCAATTTTCTAATTGGGACACCTGGTACAAAACAAAGACAGGTGTCCCAATCAGGAGGTTGCGGTGTTTCGGTGACCACTGAAAAAAATTAATTTTTTTCTTTTCAGTCTTTGGTTCTCCTTCCTCTGAAAAGATTTTGTCTTACTTCTTGCTGTGTCACCAGAATAGGAAGTAACAGGAAATCTCCCCCAAAAAATCATACCATAAGAAACTTCGGGAAGTATTTTTTTTTTTGCCATTTATGTTCCCCTAACTTCCTGTCCCATAGCCACAACAGGAAGTGAGAGGAAATCCTCCCAAAGTGAGTTGTCACCAGAACTAGTGTCCCCGTTGGAAGATTTCTCTTCACTTCCAGTCCCATAGTCACAACAGGAAGTGATAGGAAATCCTCCCAATGTGAGTTGTCACCAGAACTAGTGTCTCCGTTGGAAGATTTCTCTCTTCACTTCCAGTCCCATAGTCACAACAGGAAGTGAGAGGAAATACCTCCAATGTGAGTTGTCAACAGAACTAGTGTCCCCATTGGAAGATTTATTTTCACTGCCTGTCCCATAGCCACAACAGGAAGTGAGAGGAAATACCTCCAATGTGAGTTGTCACCAGAACTAGTGTCCCCGTTGGAAGATTTCTTTTCACTGACTGTCCCATAGCCACAACAGGAAGTGAGAGGAAATACCTCCAATGTGAGTTGTCACCAGAACTAGTGTCCCCATTGGAAGATTTCTTTTCACTGCCTGTCCCATAGCCACAACAGGAAGTGAGAGGAAATACCTTCAAAGTGAGTTGTCACCAGAACTAGTGTCCCCATTGGCAGATTTCTCTTCACTTCCTGTACCATAGCCACAACAGAAAATGAGAGGAAATCCCTCCAAAGTGTGAGTTGTCACCAGAACTAGTGTCCCCATTGGAAGATTTCTCTTCACTTCCTGTCCCATAGCCACAACAGAAAGTGAGAGGAAATCTCAAATTTGTGTCACCATTGAAAGATCCCTCCTCTGTAGCCACAACTTTTCTGGTGAGTTGTCAATCAAAAGTTGTCCCCATTGGAAGTTTTTTCTTTCATCTTTCAGAACCAAGGATCTCTCTGACAACGGGGGCAAGGATCTCTCTAACGGGGGCTACAGACCGTAATAAAGACAGGGGTTCCAATTCCTTGCCTTTAGGACTTGTTCACATGTGTGGCAGGAACTGCCACTGCTCTGGAAAGTGATCCACACTCAGATCGCTTTTCAGAGGTGTGTGACAGGTGGGGAGGAGGTGATGTGTCACCAATGAACAAAGCACATCCCTCTCTAGTGTGTACTTGTCTAAGTCCAGAGCACTAACTGTCATTTCTGTCTGCCGCCTCCTTCCTCTGCTATCTGCATGAGTCACTTCTGACACATTTTCCTGACACCAAGGGAGAAAAATGGTGTCAGGGGAGGGCGCAACCTGTGATTGACAGCCTCAGCTCTGTTCCTGTGTGCTGTGTAAAGGGGGAGGGGTGTATCCCTTCCCTCCAATCAACTCTTTCTGAGCTCTGCAGAGTTTAACTTTAGCTCCCCGCCCCCTGCTTTCTGGAAGCTCAGACAAACTGTTTAAATTCGGCACTTTCAACAGATGTAGAGAAAGGAAGACTGCAGATAAACAGGTACAACTTATGTAGGGGGATTTGTTTCATTGCTTAACTGGCCCCTCTTCCACAGATGCCTGTAATAGCGAGGGGTCTAATGTGTTCCTAGTTATTACCTCCCCATAGAACTTCATAGGTTTCTGTGGGAACACTTTTCTTGAGATCTGGTTTCAGATGAGGGTTCCAGCATTATACAGCCCTTGCCTCTAAATCACTTAGCTGCCCCCTCCTCCACCAATGCCTGTAATAGCGAGGAGTCTAATGTGTTCCGAGTTATTACCTCCCCATAGAACTTCATAGTTTTCTGTGGGAACATTTTTCTTGAGATCTGATTTCAGAAAAGGGTTCCAAAAGTACAAAGCCCTTGCCTCTAAATCCATGAGTGACCTCTTTCCCAGCAAGGCAAGTAAATGCAAGAAGTTTAACACGTTCCTCATAACCTACTCATAGAACCAAATGGGTTGCTACCCTACCTGCTAACCTACTCATAGAACCAAATGGGTTGCTACCCTACCTGCTAACCTACTCATAGAACCAAATGGTTGCTACCCTACCTGCTAACCTACTCATAGAACCAAATGGGTTGCTACCCTACCTGCTAACCTACTCATAGAACCAAATGGGTTGCTACCCTACCTGCTAACCTACTCATAGAACCAAATGGGTTGCTACCCTACCTGCTAACCTACTCATAGAACCAAATGGGTTGCTACCCTACCTGCTAACCTACTCATAGAACCAAATGGGTTGCTACCCTACCTGCTAACCTACTCATAGAACCAAATGGGTTGCTACCCTACCTGCTAACCTACTCCATAGAACCAAATGGGTTGCTACCCTACCTGCTAACCTACTCATAGAACCAAATGGGTTGCTACCCTACCTGCTAACCTACTCATAGAACCAAATGGGTTGCTACCCTACCTGCTAACCTACTCATAGAACCAAATGGTTGCTACCCTACCTGCTAACCTACTCATAGAACCAATGGGTTGCTACCCTACCTGCTAACCTACTCATAGAACCAAATGGGTTGCTACCCTACCTGCTAACCTACTCATAGAACCAAATGGTTGCTACCCTATGGTTGCTACCCTACCTGCTAACCTACTCATAGAACCAAATGGGTTGCTACCCTACCTGCTAACCTACTCATAGAACCAAATGGGTTGCTACCCTACCTGCTAACCTACTCATAGAACCAAATGGTTGCTACCCTACCTGCTAACCTACTCATAGAACCAAATGGGTTGCTGCCCTACCTGCTAACCTACTCATAGAACCAAATGGGTTGCTGCCCTACCTGCTAACCTACTCATAGAACCAAATGGGTTGCTGCCCTACCTGCTAACCTACTCATAGAACCAAATGGGTTGCTACCCTACCTGCTGACCTACTCATAGAACCAAATGGGTACCTACCCTACCTGCTAACCTACTCATAGAACCAAACGGGTTGCTGCCCTACCTGCTGACCTACTCATAGGACCAACTGGATTGCTACCCTACCTGCTGACCTACTCATAGCACCAAATGGGTTGCTCTTGGGTTCCGTTCCTTAAGATCTGATTTCAGATGAGGGTTTCTACATTGCAAAGCCCCTGCCCATCCTTGGGGTGATTTATTTCCCAGCAACTCAATCAAGGGCAAGGAGTTTAACTTGGTTCTGGCCTAGCCACCTCCTAAAACTACTCATAGAATCAAATGGGTTGCTACCCTACCTGCTGACCTACTCATAGGACCAACTGGATTGCTGCCCTACCTGCTAACCTACTGTTAGGAATGGACTTGCCAGCAATGGTAGGGGGACTCACCTGCCTTGTGGGCTGCAGTACCAGGGCTGGCAGCGGGTGCTCCCAGCAATCAGAGACTCAACCCTGCAGCCAGCCAAACACCTGAAAATGCTTATATACAGGTGTATTTAAGTGATGGCCAGACCTGCAGTCTGGGCCTTGGTGTGTGTGTTTTTCCTGGGCCCTGTATCTTGTAATCCTGCATTCTTGTTCCTGTTCCTGTGTTCCTGCTAGTACGTTTCCTTGTTGCCAAACTCTGCCTGTTCTGATTACGCTGACCCTCTCCTGCTCTGACCCCGGCTTGTTCCTGACCATCCCTCTGCCTGACCCTCTGTACCACGCTGCCTGCTACCTGCTGAACCTGGCCTGTGACCCCGACCATTCTCCGCTTGCTCCCCCTGTACCTACCTGCCCGATTGTTATTGACCCGGCCTGCTGACGACGCTTGCATTGTATGTATTATCTGTGGGTGGTTGGTTCGGTTTGTTTGCACTGTGTTATGTTTTAGTATTGCACTGCGTTTATGTTTGTATTGTTAGTCTTTAATAAATTATATTGTTTTATAACATATCTGAAGTCTGCGTTTCCCTGCGTCAGTCACATACCTCTGGTCATACCCCGGAGCCCTGACATTACACCAAGGCCAATCCTGACAAGAAGTGGCTGCACAGGGAAGCCATCTTGGCTTGTTGATGGGAAGGATGGATCTTGATGGGATGAGGTTGTTGTGTTATTTATCTCTGCTAGTGTTTGATGACAGGAGTATGCTTATCAAACTCTGAAGGAGTATACCCCGGATGAACTGCTAGAATGTATACGGCTCGCTCATGTTCTAGTAGATCAGGGCACAGAGTTCTCTGAGGTGCAGCCATTGATTGAGGTTTGTGTTGAGTTGGTTTCATCTGGTTCCCCCGAATGCAGGGATGAATTTTTGCCGCCATTTAGTGTAGACCAGGTAGAGTCCCTGGTGTGGTTATTAGAGGATGATGTGGGTTACTTTCTGGAGCGTTATTCCACATGTTCACCACACAGACACTAAGAGATTGTATAAACGCAGTGCAGTCATTGACCAGACAGGCTTTGTGTAAGCTGAGCTTTTTTTGTTCATTCAACCATACTACTGCAGACATGGACAGATTTGTTGCACCCAGCCTCAGTCAGCTTACAAAGAACCCAGTCCTGCTTCTAATCTATTTCCTCAAAGCTCTACTCCTGTATTCCCAACAACTCCCCCAGTTACAGCCCAGTATACTTGGCTATCTACCGCATGTCAGTACCCTGTTCCCACTCGCTGCACCTATCCTGCCTTTAACCCTGTAAAGAAGCCCTCTGTAGCAACGCTCCCCTCTCCTGTTCCATCCTCCAGCTCTTCCTGTCTCCAGCTGCTCCATTTGTTTGCAGACCTGCGTTTACTTGCAGTGCTCCAGTAGTTAAAACCAGAAAAAAACGAAAATTCTTTCAACCAATACCATCCTGCCAGTATCCAAACCGGTGAGCCTGCCGTCTGAGAACCTGCCTTCCGTGGTTCAGCCTGGTGCCTCGGCACCCGCACTTCAGCCTGATGCCTGTACCCAGCCTGATGCCTGTACCCAGCCTGATGCCTCCATTCAGCCTGATGCCTCTACCCAGCATGATGAACTGATCCAGCCTGATGATCCTATTAGGCCAGTTGACTCGATGCCCGCTGTTGATCCAGACGATCCGGTACCTGATCCGGTGCCCGCTGTCGTGCCAATTGACTCAGAGCCCGCTGTGTGCCTGGGACTCAGTGCCCACTGCCTTGCCAGATGACGCGGTGCCCGCTGGCGAGCCAAATGACCTGATGCCTGGTGACCCGATGCCCGCTGTCATACCTGGTGACCCGATGCCCGCTGTCGAGCCAGACAATCCGGTACTGATGACCCGGGTGCCCGCTGTCGTGCCAATTGACTCAGAGCCCACTGTCGTGCCTGGTGACTTGGTGCCCACTGCCTTGCCAGATGACGCGGTGCCCGCTGTCGAGCCAAATGACCTGATGCCTGGTGACCCGATGCCCCGCTGTCCAGCCAGACGATCCAATGTCTGACACAGTGCCAGCGGTCATGCCAGTTGACTCGGAGCCCACTGTTGTGCCTGGTGACTCGGTGCCTGTCACTCCGCCTGGGGGTCCGGCGCCCGCCGCTCCGCCTGGGGGCCCGAGACCTGTCGCTCCGCCTGGGGGTCCGGGCGCCCGCCGCTCCGCCTGGGGCCCGAGACTGTCGCTCCGCCTGGGGGTCTGGCGCGCCCGCCGCTCCGCCTGGGGGCCCAAGACCTGTCGCTCCGCCTGGGGGTCCGGTGCCCGCCGCTCGCCTGGGGGCCCGAGACCTGTATCCTCTCCGCCTGGGGGCCCGATGCCTGTCGCCCCGCCTGGTGGCCCGGGGCCCGCCGCCCCGCCTGGTGGCCGGTGCCTGCCGCCCCGCCTGGTGGCCGGTGCCTGCCGCTCCGCACCGGTGGCCCGGTGCCTGCTGCTTCGCCTGGCGATCCGATGTGCCTCTGCCGGAGTCCAGCCCGATGTGCCCTGCCCAGAGTCCAGCCCGATGTGCCCTGCCCGGAGTCCAGCCCGATGTGCCCCTGCCCGGAGTCCAGCCCGATGTGCCGCTGCCCGGAGTCCAGCCCGATGTGCCGCTGCCCGGAGTCCAGCCCGATGTGCCGCTGCCCGGAGTCCAGCCCGATGTGCCGCTGCCCGGAGTCCAGCCCGATGTGCCGCTGCCCGGGCAGTCCAGCCCGATGTGCCGCTGCCCGGTGTGCCGCTGCCCGGAGTCCAGCCCGGTGTGCCTCTGCCCGGAGTCCTGCCCGATGTGCCAGTCTTTGATATCCCGCCAGTTACCAGACCCGGGCGGTGAACATTTTTGCCCAGCTAGGACTGTTTGGAGCGTCCTGAGACGTTCCTTGAGGGGGGGGTACTGTTAGGAATGGACTTGCCAGTAATGGTGGGACTCACCTGCCTTGTGGGCTGCAGTACCAGGGCTGGCCAGCGGGTGCTCCCAGCAATCAGAGACTCAACCCTGCAGCCAGCCAAACACCTGAAACTGCTTATACAGGTGTATTTAAGTGATGGCCAGACCTGCAGTCTGGGCCTTGGTGTGTGTGTTTTTTCCTGGGCCCTGTATCTTGTAATCCTGCATTCTTAATTCCTGTTCCTGTGTTCCTGCTAGTACGTTTCCTTGTTGCCAAACTCTGCCTGTTCTGATTACGCTGACCCTCTCCTGCTCTGACCCCGGCTTGTTCCTGACCATCCCTCTGCCTGACCCTCTGTACCACGCTGCTGCTACCTGCTGAACCTGGCTTGTGACCCCGACCATTCTCCGCTTGCTCCCCCTGTACCTACCTGCCGATTGTTATTGACCCGCCTGCCTGACGACGCTTGCATTGTATGATTATCTGTGGGTGGTTGGTTTTGGTTCGTTTGCACTGTGTTATGTTTTAGTATTGCACTGCGTTTATGTTTGTATTGTTAGTGTTAATAAATTATATTGTTTATAACAATCTGAAGTCTGCGTTTCCCTGCGTCAGTCACATACCTCTGGTCATACCCTGGAGCCCTGACATCCTACTCATAGCACCAAATGGGTTGCTCTTGGGTTCTGTTCCTTAAGATCTGATTTCAGATGAGGGTTTCTACATTGCAAAGCCCCTGCCCATCCTTGGGTGATTTATTTTCCCAGCAACTCAATCAAAGGCAAGGAGTTTAACTTGGTTCTGGCCTAGCCACCTCCTAAAACTACTCATAGAATCAAATGGGTTGCTACCCTACCTGCTGACCTACTCATAGAGACCAAATGGGTTACTACCCTACCTGCTGACCTACTCATAGAACCAAATGGGTTAACCCTACCTGCTGACCTACTCATAGGACCAAATGGGTTACTACCCTACCTGCTGACCTACTCATAGGACCAAATGGGTTGCCGCCCTTCCTGCTAAACCTATCATGAACCAAAGGGTTACTACCCTACCTGCTGACCTACTCGTAGGACCAACTGGATTGCTTCCCTACCTGCTGACCTACTCATAGGACCAAATGGGTTGCTCTTGGGTTCCGTTCCTTAAGATCTGTTTTCAGATGAGGGTTTCTACATTGCAAAGCCCCTGACTTTAAATCCTTGGGTGACCTCTTTCCCAGAAACTCAATCAAGGGCAAGGAGTTTAACTTGGTTCTGGCCTAGCCACATCCTAAAACTAGTCATAGAACCAAATGGGTTGCTACCCTACCTGCTGACCTACTCATAAAACTAAATGGGTTGCTACCCTACCTGCTAACCTACTCATAGAACCAAATGGGTTGCTGCCCTACCTGCTAAACCTACTCATAGAACCAAATGGGTTTTCTTCCCTACTGCTAACCTACTCATAGAACCAAATGGGTTTCTTCCCTACCTGCTAACCTACTCATAGGACCAAATGGGTTGTTCTTAGGTTCCGTTCCTTAAGATCTGTTTTCAGATGAGGATTTCCTCATTGCAAAGCCCCTGCCTTTAAATCCTTAGGTGACCTCTTTCCCAGAAACTCAATCAAGGGCAAGGAGTTTAACTTGGTTCTGGCCTAGCCACCTCCTAAAACTACTCATAGATCCAAATGGGTTGCTCTTGGGTTCCGTTCCTCAAGATCTGATTTCAGATGAGGGTTTCTACATTGCAAAGCCCCCGCCTTTAAATCCTTGGGTGACCTCCTTCTCAGCGACTCAATCAAGGGCAAGGAGTTTAACTTGGTTTTGGCCTAGCCACCTCCTAAAACTACTCATAAAACCAAATGGGTTGCTGCCCTACCTGCTAACCTACTCATAGAACCAAATGGGTTGCTCCTGGGTTCCGTTCCTTAAGATATGATTTCAGATGAGGGTTTCTACATTGCAAGGCCCCTGCCCATCCTTGGGTGACCTCTTTCTCAGCAACTCAATCAAGGGCAAGGAGCTTAACTTGGTTCTGGGCTAGACACCTCCTAAAGGTAGTAGGTGTCTGTGGTGGCCCGTTCCTCGATGATCTGATGTCAAGGGATCTGATATTAAATGTCCTTTGGCTTTCAATGACTGAATGACTCCTCTCCCACCAGTGCGAGGAATTTGATGCATTCATCGAGGAACTCTTTATGGAGCCACTTTTCTGCATTCACGAAGTGACCTTCAAGACTTGAACCCCAACATCAGGGGGTCTCGGGCGGCAGAGCGAGATGTTTATGTTGGACGAGATGACTCCACATGGAATTTGTAGAAGGGATTACTTTATTTAGAACTTAATATCGCGCCGCCGCTGTCCACCGCCAAAGCCGTGCCTCCAAGATCGCATTTTCTGTGCCCCCCCCCCCCTCATCCCGTAACCCTTTCCCAGCCTCTGTCACCCCTGTCCCTTAACCCCCTCCGGTCTGCGTGACTCCTGCATGTACGGAATTCACCTCCCGGCGTGTTTTCGGCCTCAACTTCCTCGAATTCTCAGTTTCTCTAAACGAAACATCCATAAAGCCCCGACGTTTGTCAACTTCTGTCTTTTCTTGTTTATTTCTCTGGCAAATATTATGACAAGAGATAAGTGTTCCTACTTGGCTACATGACCCCAGCGTGAGGTTCATACGTTCAATTTATTATGGTGCTATTTAAAGGGTTAGTCCACGCAGAACGGGTGGATGCTGGAAAATGAAACCCCCCCCATGGTTTCTGTTTGTTGTAGACTCTATTGTAAGATCCCTGTGCTGAGTTCCCGGGTCTGTACACCTGCTGAGCCCGTTATGAGGGGTTCCCACCATCCCTGTGCTGAGTTCCCGGGTCTGTACACCTGCTGAGCCCGTTATGAGGGGTTCCCACCATCCCTGTGCTGAGTTCCCGGGTCTGTACACCTGCTGAGCCCATTATGAAGGGGTTCCCACCATCCCTGTGCTGAGTTCCCGGGTCTGTACACCTGCTGAGCCCGTTATGAGGGGTTCCCACCTTCCCTGTGCTGAGTTCCCGGGTCTGTACACCTGCTGGGCCCCTTATGATTTATGGGGGTTCCCACCATCCCTGTGCTGAGTTCCCGGGTCTGTACACCCGCTGTGCCCATTATGAGGGGTTTCCCCCATCCCTGTGCTGAGTTCCCGGGTCTTTACACCCGCTGGGCCCCTTATGAAGGGTTCCCACCATTCCTGTGCTGAGTTTCCGGATCTGTACATCCGCCGTGCCCATTATGAGGGGTTTCCCCCATCCCTGTGCTGGGTTTCCAGGTCTGTACACCTGCTGTGCCCATTATGAGGGGTTTCCCCCATCCCTGTGCCGGGTTTCCAGGTCTGTACACCCGCTGTGCCCATTATGAGGGGTTTCTCGCCATCCCTGTGCTGAGTTCCTGGGTCTGTACACCTGCTGTGCCCATTATGAGGGGTTCCCTCCATCCCTGTGCTGAGTTCCCGGGTCTGTACACCCGCTGGACCCATTATGAGGGGTTCCCACCATCTCTGTGCTGAGTTCCCAGGTCTATACACCTGCTGTGCCCATTATGAGGGGTTCCCACTATCTCTGTGCTGAGTTCCCGGGTCTGTACACCCGCTGGACCCATTATGAGGGATTCCCACCAACTCTGTGCTGAGTTCCCGGGTCTGTACACCTGCTGTGCCCATTATGAGGGGTTCCCACCATCCCTGTGCTGAGTTCCTGGGTCTGTACACCTGCTGTGCCCATTATGAGGGGTTCCCACCATCCCTGTGCTGAGTTCCTGGGTCTGTACACCTGCTGGGCCCAACATAAGGAGTTCCTTCCATTCCTGCAGGAATTGTTTTTATTTTATAATACGGAGAATGTAATAGGAGGATCTGGGACTCACAAAGGTGGGTGAAAACACTCCCAACTCTCAGGAGGACGGGAACAGAAACCAGAAATGATGGTGGGGAGATCTTGTTGTTGGGAGTATCCCAAAAATATAAAAAGCTGACTCAACAAGTTCCACCCATAACCAAAATATGTCCTCGCCTTTAAGGGCTAAATCTTTGCAGCAGATCGTCTTTTGGTGTATTTAAAATGTAAAAATAAAGCAGCCAACTACGAGGTCTTCTGAAATATTAAATGAGACTTTATTTTACTGAGATATATGCAAAAATCACATTTCTCACTTCCTTGTGTATTCTGGATGGGACACTTCTGGAAGGACTGAACAACCAACCAAAATAGTTGTGTGCTTCCTTGCCAGCTTAAGTTTGGTTGTCAGAACAACAGGGATGAGTAACGGGGGAGCATTGTGTACGATTCCCAATAATACCCAACTAAATCCACAACTCCTTGTCCCGTCATTCCTCACAACTGTCCCTCTACTTCACCTAAATCCCTCCATCACTCTCTCTTTCAGATTTGGGGGTTTTTTTTTTCCGAACCCAAATCCATCCTTTCCTCTGTTCTCGACTGTCCCTCTCCTAGACTCAATTCCCTCCATCCCTCTCTCCTTCGCAACTGTCCCTCTTCTAGACCCAAGTCCCTCCATCACTCTCATCTCAACCGTTTCTCTTCTAGACTCAAATCCCTCCATCACTCTCTCCTCCACAACTGTCTCTCTTCTAGGCCCAAATCCCTCCATCACTCTCTCCTCCTTAACTGTCCCTCTTCTAGACCCTAATCCCTCCATCACTCTCTCCTCCACAACTGTCCCTCTTCTAGACCCAAATCCCTCCATCACTCTCTCCTCCTCAACCGTCCCTCTTCTAGACCCAAATCCCTCCATTCCTCTCATCTCAATCGTTCCTCTTCTAGACACAAATCCCCCTCCGTCCCTCTCACCTCAACCGTTCCTCTTCTAGACTCAAATCCCTCCATCACTCTCTCCTCAACTGTTCCTCTTCTAGACCAAAGTCCCTCCATCCCTCTCACCTCAACCATTCCTCTTCTAGACTCAAATCCCTCCATCACTCTCTCTCCTCCTCAACTGTCCCTCTTCTAGACTCAAATCCCTCCATCACTCTCTCCTCCTCAACTGTCCCTCTTCTAGACCCAAATCCCTCCATCACTCTCTCCTCCTCAACTGTCCCTCTTCTAGACCCAAATCCCTCCATTCCTCTCTTCTCTATTACTGTCCCTCTTCTAGACCCAAATCCCTCCATCCCTCTCTCCTCCGCAACTGTCCCTCTTCTTGACCCAAATCACTCCATCCCTCTCTTCTCAACTGTCCCTCTTCTAGACCTACACCCCTCCATCCATCTCTTCTCAACCATCCTTCTAGACCAAAATTCCTCCATCCCTCTCTCCGCAATTGCCTTTTTTCCAGACCCATATCGCTCCATCCCTCTCTTCTCAACAGTCCCTCTTCTAGACCAAAATCCCTCCATCCCTCTCTCCTCAGTCATCCCTCTTCTAGACCCAAATCCCTCCATCTCTCTCTCCTCAACTGTCCCTCTTCTACACCTACATCCCTCCATTCCTCTCTTCTCAACTGTCCCTCTTCTAGACCAAAATCCCTCCATCCCTCTCTCCTCAATCATCCCTCTTCTAGACCCAAATCCCTCCATCTCTCTCTCCTCAACTGTCCCTCTTCTACACCTACATCCCTCCATTCCTCTCTTCTCAAACTGTCCCTTTTCTAGACCCAAATCCCTCCATCCCTCCATTTTCAACCATCCCTCTTCTAGACCCAAATTCCTCCATACTTCCCTTCCACAACTGTCCCTCTTCTAGCCCCAAGTCCCTCCATCCCTCTCTGCTCAACTGTCCCTCTTCTAGACCCAAGTCCCCCCATCCCTCTCTCCTCAACTGCCCTTCTTGTAGGCCCAAATCCCTTCATCCATCTCCCCTCCACAACTGTCCCTTTC
>CATNWA010002117.1:827500-915000 GCA_951230385.1 Staurois parvus
TTTTTTTTTTTTTTTTTTTTTTTTTTTTTTTTTTTTTTTTTTTTTTTTTTTTTTTTTTTTTTTTTTTTTTTTTTTTTTTTTTTTTTTTTTTTTTTTTTTTTTTTTTTTTTTTTTTTTTTTTTTTTTTTTTTTTTTTTTTTTTTTTTTTTTTTTTTTTTTTTTTTTTTTTTTTTTTTTTTTTTTTTTTTTTTTTTTTTTTTTTTTTTTTTTTTTTTTTTTTTTTTTTTTTTTTTTTTTTTTTTTTTTTTTTTTTTTTTTTTTTTTTTTTTTTTTTTTTTTTTTTTTTTTTTTTTTTTTTTTTTTTTTTTTTTTTTTTTTTTTTTTTTTTTTTTTTTTTTTTTTTTTTTTTTTTTTTTTTTTTTTTTTTTTTTTTTTTTTTTTTTTTTTTTTTTTTTTTTTTTTTTTTTTTTTTTTTTTTTTTTTTTTTTTTTTTTTTTTTTTTTTTTTTTTTTTTTTTTTTTTTTTTTTTTTTTTTTTTTTTTTTTTTTTTTTTTTTTTTTTTTTTTTTTTTTTTTTTTTTTTTTTTTTTTTTTTTTTTTTTTTTTTTTTTTTTTTTTTTTTTTTTTTTTTTTTTTTTTTTTTTTTTTTTTTTTTTTTTTTTTTTTTTTTTTTTTTTTTTTTTTTTTTTTTTTTTTTTTTTTTTTTTTTTTTTTTTTTTTTTTTTTTTTTTTTTTTTTTTTTTTTTTTTTTTTTTTTTTTTTTTTTTTTTTTTTTTTTTTTTTTTTTTTTTTTTTTTTTTTTTTTTTTTTTTTTTTTTTTTTTTTTTTTTTTTTTTTTTTTTTTTTTTTTTTTTTTTTTTTTTTTTTTTTTTTTTTTTTTTTTTTTTTTTTTTTTTTTTTTTTTTTTTTTTTTTTTTTTTTTTTTTTTTTTTTTTTTTTTTTTTTTTTTTTTTTTTTTTTTTTTTTTTTTTTTTTTTTTTTTTTTTTTTTTTTTTTTTTTTTTTTTTTTTTTTTTTTTTTTTTTTTTTTTTTTTTTTTTTTTTTTTTTTTTTTTTTTTTTTTTTTTTTTTTTTTTTTTTTTTTTTTTTTTTTTTTTTTTTTTTTTTTTTTTTTTTTTTTTTTTTTTTTTTTTTTTTTTTTTTTTTTTTTTTTTTTTTTTTTTTTTTTTTTTTTTTTTTTTTTTTTTTTTTTTTTTTTTTTTTTTTTTTTTTTTTTTTTTTTTTTTTTTTTTTTTTTTTTTTTTTTTTTTTTTTTTTTTTTTTTTTTTTTTTTTTTTTTTTTTTTTTTTTTTTTTTTTTTTTTTTTTTTTTTTTTTTTTTTTTTTTTTTTTTTTTTTTTTTTTTTTTTTTTTTTTTTTTTTTTTTTTTTTTTTTTTTTTTTTTTTTTTTTTTTTTTTTTTTTTTTTTTTTTTTTTTTTTTTTTTTTTTTTTTTTTTTTTTTTTTTTTTTTTTTTTTTTTTTTTTTTTTTTTTTTTTTTTTTTTTTTTTTTTTTTTTTTTTCTTCTGATGGGGGCATCACAGAACAAAGCCTTCTCTTTCTTTCCTCTCGGAAGTGTTAAATAAGCCGCCGAAGATCCAAATATAACTTAATAATAAAGGGTGATCCTAACAAGGAGGCAGCTGTGACTGTTTGGATAAATGGCTTGGGCGGCCAGTAACAATGGCGCGTGCGGCGCACACATCCCTCCCATTCATGGAGGGCCTCGGCTGCGGGAAGGACGGGCCCGGGAGGAAGCAGAGCTGTGTAGTTTGGTTTCCTGACCTCTTCCTGTTTCTCTCTTACTGCGGGGAGGATGTGATGGTGAACGCAGCGCCGTTCACAAGCCATGCTCTGGAGTGGCGGTGGTGGGGGGACCGCGGTTCTTCCGATGGTCACACACAATAGGTGGGGGAGACAAAACACAAAGAGGGACCCCCGGTCTGTGTGTTGTATCTTCTAACCAGATAGTTTCTACGAAAAAAAAAAAATTCCAAGTAAGCAGCCAATCAGGATCCTAGAAATGTCTAAAGGTTACGCCGATATTGGTTACAATGGCGCATTACTATGTGTCTGTGGGCCTTTAATCACAGGGACAGTCCACCCAAGCGTCAGAAATAGTGACCATATGTTAATTTACTGTGATTGTCAGCTCCATCTAGTGGCCATAATGCAGTATTTTCCTGAAGTGCCTCAATCTGGTAAATACTGCTTTATGGCCACTAGATGGAGCTGAGGATCACAGGAAATAAACAGTATTGTACATAATTCGGTTATTATTCGTGATTGTTAATTTTAAATAAATAGACCCTTAGGGGTTGTCACCCTAGGATAGGATGTGTGTTATTAGCCGGATCATAAAGGGAAAAAAGGCAGAAAAAAAGAATGCAGCCGCCACATTGAAGGACTGGCAAGCTGCAACATATAACATTTTTCGTTTTTGAGTTTAGATAAAGTTTATATTACTATATTTGATATATATGTAAAGCGCTACGTAAATTGACGGCGTTATAGAAGTACCTGAAATAAATATTAATAAAAAATAAATAATGCTGAATTCTGGGATGATAAATCCGTTCATCCCGTGCGTTCTTCCTGGAATCTCGGAGTGATTTGTGTATTTCCTCCAGATCTGGGCAGTAATAGTGTGAGACTTTCTTCCTGTAATAAAGACAGCTCACTGCTGCTCTCTCTCCTTGTGCAGGGTGACTGGTCTGGTCTCCACCCCCTCCTGTATTTTTCTGTAGTGGGTGGGGCCTGCTGGGCCCCTCCCACAGCTCTGCTTTCTCCTTGTGCAAGATGATTGGTCTTGACTCCGCCCCTCCTGTATTTTCCTATATTGGGTGGGGCCTGCTGGGCCCCTCCCACAGTTCTGTTCTCTCCTGTGCAGGATGAGTGATCTTGACTCTGTCCCCCCCCCCCTGTATTTTCTTGTAGTGGGTGGGGCCTGCTGGGATGTAGGATGACTGGTCTTGACTCCACCTCCCTCCTGTATTTTTCTGCAGTGGGTGGAGCCTGCTGGGCCCCTCCCACAGCTCTGCTATAATTGGATGCCATTCTGAGTGCTGCTCGAACCTTGGTGACACAACGTAGCGCAACGCTGCAGCAATGCACTTACATGTGTTGCTGTGCACTGTCTAAAAAAAGGTGCGTGCGACACTGAGCTCCTGACCAGTGACTTTGCAGCAGTGACTCCTGTCCTCTGCCCAGCCAGCAGTGACCCCTGTTCTCTGCCCCGCCAGCAGTGACCCCTGTTCTCTGCCCAGCCAGCAGTGACCCCTGTCCTCTGCCCTGAGAGCAGTGACCCCTGTCCTCTGCCCTGCCAGCAGTGACCCCTGTCCTCTGCCCTGAGAGCAGTGACCCCCTTTCCAGAGCAGTGACCCCTGTCCTCTGCCCAGCCAGCAGTGACCCCTGTCCTCTGCCCTGTCAGAAGTGACCCTTGTCCTCTGCCCTGTCAGAAGTGACCCCTGTCCTCTGCCCTGTCAGAAGTGACCCCTGTCCTCTGCCCTGCCAGCATTGACCCCTGTCCTCTGCCCTGTCAGCAGTGACCCCTGTCCTCTGCCCTGCCAGCATTCACCCCTGTCCTCTGCCCTGTCAGCAGTGACCCCTGTCCTCTGCCCTGTCAGCAGTGACCCCTGTCCTCTGCCCCATGCCAGCAGTGACCCCTGTCCTCTGCCCAGCCAGCAGTGACCCCTGTCCTCTGCCCTGTCAGCAGTGACCCCTGTCCTCTGCCCTGCCAGCATTGACCTCTGTCCTCTGCCCTGCCAGCATTGACCCCTGTCCTCTGCCCTGTCAGCAGTGACCCCTGTCCTCTGCCCTGCCAGCAGTGACCCCTGTCCTCTGCCCATGCCAGCAGTGACCCCTGTCCTCTGCCCAGCCAGCAGTGACCCCTGTCCTCTGCCCTGTCAGCAGTGACCCCTGTCCTCTGCCCTGCCAGCATTGACCCCTGTCCTCTGCCCTGTCAGCAGTGACCCTGTCCTCTGCCCTGCCAGCAGTGACCCCTGTCCTCTGCCCTGCCAGCAGTGACCCCTGTCCTCTGCCCTGCCAGCAGTGACCCCTGTCCTCTGCCCTGCCAGCAGTGACCCCTGTCCTCTGCCCTGTCAGCAGTGACCCCTGTCCTCTGCCCTGTCAGCAGTGACCCCTGTCCTCTGCCCTGCCAGCAGTGACCCCTGTCCTCTTCACTGTAACTTTGTAGCAGCAGGGGGCTGATCCGTGTGAATCACTCGTGATCGCAGCCAAAAACTGCAAAAGCATCATGACTGTCATCTCTGAGCTGCCCTCTCCAGAAAGTCCAGAAAGTATATGGCAAGCCGGGATTATTCTTGAACAAAGATGGTGCCATCCCTCTAGGAAAAGCAGATGGAGATATTGTCAGGAGGAGTACTGAGATCTCTGGTAATAGAGAGCAGGGGCGGACTGACCGTTTGAGCACTCGGGCACTGCCCAAGGGCCCGGGGTCAGTAGGTGACCCCATGAGATGCCCCTGGTACCTTTCATTGGCTTTTTCATAGGCTTTTTTGGGTGTGGGCGAGGACACAGGGGCCCCATGATCCCCTATTGCCCGGGGGCCCCATGAGTTGATCCCCTATTGCCCGGGGGCCCCATGAGTTGTCAGTCTGCCCCTGATAGAGAGGTAATAAATACCTGGAGGTGTTACATTGTCAGGGTACTCCTCCCCCTAGCATCACCCGGAAGGACGGCACCAGGGGCGGACTGACCATTTGGAAACTCGGGCACTGCCTGAGGGCCCGGGTTCAGTAGATGGCCCCATGAGACGCCCCGGTACCTTTTTCATAGGCTTTTTTGAGTTTGGGCAAGGACACAGGGGCCCCATGATCCCCTATTGCCCGAGGGCCCCATGAGTTGTCAGTCCGCCCCTGGACGGCACCATCTTTATTCAGGCATCATTCCTGCACAGGCAGCCCTTACCACGAAAAACGATACCTGATGATAGGTCAGATTTAAAGAGGACCTGTCAGGGCACCGCTAGCTGGCCCAGTCAAGGCTCAGGGACTCCTGGGAGCGGTTAGGGCCCGGCCGCTGAAGGACGAGACCAGGGGCGGACTGACCATTCGAGCACTCGGGCACTGCCCGAGGGCCCGGGGTCAGTAGGGGGCCCCATGAGATGCCCCTGGCACCTTTCATAGGCTTCTTCATAGGCTTTTTTGGGTGTGGGCAAGGATACAGGGGCCCCATGATTCCCTATTGCCCGGGGGCCCCATGAGTTGTCAGTACGCCCCTGGACGAGACACTCTACATAAGTGACACGGGTGACACCCTACGTACCCGGCCCTACGGGTGACACCCTACGTATCCGGCCATACCGCTTCTGCAGGAAACAAAGAGAAAAGTGTGAAACCACAGCAAGCTCCGCCTTGGTCATGTGACCTCGTATAGAGCGCGGCGTTTATTTCATGACATAACCAACCGCTCTGCTTCAAGAGTCCCTAGACACAGATCACACCGAAAGCATCAAAGAGAACCTGTCGTATAGCCTGGGAGCCTCTGCTGCCCTTAAAGTGTGCATAACCCCCCCAACAATGAACTTCAGCCAATCAGAACCCGGGAAAATTTGGCAGACTTCGCCGATATCAATTACAATGGCGCACTGTTGGATGTTTTGTGGCCCTTGTCTGCAGGAACAGTCCACCCAATCATATTATGTATTTATTTTCTATGATCGTTAGCGCCCTCTAGTGGCTATAATGTGGTGTTTTCCTGAAGTACCTCAATCAGGTAAATATTGTATTATGGCCACTAGATGGAGCTGATGATCACAGGAGAAAAACTTATTATGTATTTATTTTCTATGTTCGTCAGCTCCCTCTAGTGGCTAGAATGTGGTGTTTTCCTGAAGTACCTCAATCAGGTAAATACTGTATTATGGCCACTAGATGGAGCTGATGATCACAGGAGAGAAGAACATATTATACAGAACAATATACATTGTGGGCTGATAACTTCCTGGGTTCTCTGTGACAACTTCCAGAGGTTTTCTCCCAGCTCTCACTGTGGACTACAGAACCCCTATGTGATAAAGATGAGGAAGGAGGGAGGTGTTCTGTAGCCCTAACACACTTCCTGTCCTAGGGTGACAACACTGCTTCTATAGTGATACAGTAAAAATCAGCGCTGTCACTCTAAGACAGGAAGTGTGTTTCTGGCAGGATCACCAGGAGCATTTCCTACACTTCCTCCCTAGGGTGACAACACTGCTCCTCTATTGATACAGTACAATGAGCGTTGTCACCCTAGGGCTGGAAATGTGTTACTGGCAGAATAACCAGGGCACCTACTTAGGGTGACAACTCTGTTCCTCTATTGATGTAGTCCAGTGAGTGTTGTCACTCTAAGGCAGGAAGTGTTTTTCTAGTAGGATCACCAGGAGAATTTCCTACACTTCCTTCTAGGATGACAACACTGCTCTTCCATTGGATTCAATCCAATGAGCGTTGTCACCCTAGGGCTGAAAATGTGTAATTGGCAGGATCGATGGGGGCATTTCCTACACTTCCTTCCCAGGGTGACAACGCTACTCCTCTATTGATACAGTACACTGTGCGTTGTCACTCTAGGTCTGGAATTGTGTTACTGGCAGAATAACCAGGGCATCTACTACACTGTCTTTCTAGGGTGACTACACTTCTCTCCATTGATACAGTACAATGAGCGTGATCACCCTAAGGCTGGAAATGTGTTACTGGCAGGCTTACCAGGAGCATTTCCTACACTTCGTCCCTAGGGTGACAACACTTCTCTCCATTGATACAGTACCCTGAGTGTTGTCACTGGCAGGCTCACCAGGAGCATTTCCTACACTTCGTCCCTAGGGTGACAACGCTGCTCCTCCATTGATATAGTACAATGAGCGTGGTCACCCTAAGGCAGGAAATGTGTTACTGGAAGGCTTGCCAGGAACATTTCCTACACTTCCTCCATAGGGTGACAACACTGCTCCTCCATTGAAACAGTGCAATGAGTGTTGTCACCCTAAGGCAGTAAGTGTGCTTTTGACATTATAATCAGGACACACTTCCTCCCTAGGGTGACAACGCTGCTCCTCTATTGGATACAGTACAATGAGCGTTGTCACCCTAAGGCAGGAAATGTGTTTCTGGCAGGCTTACCAGGAGCATTTCCTACACTTCGTCCCTAGGGTGACAACACTTCTCTCCATTGATACAGTACAATGAGTGTTGTCACCCCAAGGCAGTAAGTGTGTTGTTGGCATTATAATCAGCACACACTTCCTCCCTAGGGTGACAACCCTGCTCCTCCATTGATACAGTACGAGTGTTGTCACCCTAGGCCTGGAAATGTGTTACTGGCAGGATAAAAGTAATGCATCCTCCACATCTAAGAACCAGTAAACTGCAATTTGTTACAATTGTTATCATGGGTTTAAAAACACTTAGTGCTGATTTCGAGCAAGCATGCGGCCAGTGAAGTCCGGCCAGACCCAGAACTCCTGATCTTGATCAGGGATTCAGAATACATTGAAGCCTTTAAATAGACATGAAGGCCAGGAAAGAGACCTTCATGGCCAACCCCTAGCAAATGCGCACTCAGCAATAGCCGGGTGCAATAGGAAAGAGGCAGATTGCACCATTGGCTTGCCTGCGGTTGAGTCATCTCGAGCTTTCAGTAGGGAGGGGAGCGAAGGGTTAAGGCTGTCGGTTTGGGTGTAGGCAGGGAGGGGGTTAAAGCCACAGACTACAGATTCCCCCTCCAGGAAGAAAAGGGTGTGTGCAGTGTGAGGTGGCAGGGAAATGGTTAATTCGTCTGGTGAGAGTTGTACTGTCTGTGAGGCGGGAGGAGAGCAATCAGATTTCATTGAAACATCAAAACAGCGCAAATATGTAAAAATAAATACAGACTGCAAAAAAAAATGAAAAATAATTAAAAAGTCAGTCCCACTCCCAATCAATAGTAACAAAAAAAATGAAAAAATATTTTTTTAATATATAAACAAACGCATTTCAACATGCAGTGTATATATATATATATATGCATGCATAATTTGAAATGCGTTTGTTTATATATATTACAATATACTTCAATAAATAAATAAAAAATAAAATAATAAATATATATATATATAAATATATATATATTTTTTTAAATTATTATTTATTTATTTATTGAAATATATTTTTTAATATATAAACAAACGCATTTCAACATGCAGTGTATGTATATATATATATTATTTATTTTATTTTTATTTATTTATTGAAGTATATGTTGTAATATATAAACAAACGCATTTCAAATTATGCATGCAGTATATATATATACACTGCATGTTGAAATGCGTTTGTTTATATATTACAACATATACTTCAATAAATAAATAAAATTAATAAAATAAATAAATACACATACATATATATATAAATTTTAATTTGTTTAATTTGTTTTATTGAAATATATTTTGAAATACATTGAATGCGGCCAAAATTGTAGTATTTCAATATATGTCAATATATTTGGGAAGCATATTTTTAAAATATATTTCAAATATATTTTTCTTCCATGTGGGTTACCAAGAAGAAAGAAATATATCAGATGACAGGTCCTCTTTAAGGGCGTGAAAAATGCGTTTTTTTTTGTTCAGCAGTAGTTGCATGGTATTAAACTGATGAAGGGATTGGTCGTCGCGGACGAGGTTGTACTAGATTGTAAGCTCCCAGGATCAGGCCCTCCTATCCCTCTTGTATTGAACTGTATTGGTGATGTATTGTCTCCCGTTATATTGTAAAGCGCTGAGCAAACTGTTGGCGCCATAAATCCTGTATAATAATAATAATATAAATCCTGTATAATAATAATAAATAAATCCTAATATAAATGTATAAATAATAATAATAATATAAATCCTGTATAATAATAATGTAAATAATAATAATAATAATATATAAATCCTCCTGTATAATAATAATAATAATAATATAAATCCTGTATAATAACAAATATATAATAATAATCCTTGTATAATAATAATAATAAATAATAATAATATATCCTGTATAATAATAATAAATAAATCCTGTATAATAATAATAATATAAATCCTGTATAATAATAATAATAATAATATAAATCCTGTATAATAATAATATAAATCCTGTAAATAATAATATAAATCCTGTATAATAATAATAATATATATCCTGTATAAATCCTGTATAATAATAATATAAATCCTGTATAATAATAATAAATAAATAATAATATAAAATCCTGTATAATAATAATAAATCCTGTATAATAATAATAATAATCCTGTATAAAATCCTGTAATAATAATAATAATAATATAAATCCTGTATATAATAATAATAATAAATAATATAAATGTATATAATAATAATAATATAAATCCTGTATAATAATAATAATAATAATATAAATCCTTGTAATAATAATAATAATAATAAATCCTGTATATATAATAATAATAATATAAATCCTGTATAATAATAATAATAATAATATAAATCCTGTATAATAATAATAAATCCTGTATAATAATAATAATATAAATCTTGTATAATAATAATAATATAAATCCTGTATAATAATAATATAAATCTTGTATAATAATAATAATATAAATCCTGTATAATAATAATATAAATCTTGTATAATAATAATAATAATAATAATATAAAATAATAATAATAATATAAATCCTGTATAATAATAATAATAATAATAATAATAATAAATAAATCCTGTATAATAATAATAATATACATGAATTAGTCGTTTCTCTGCAATGTATTGAAAGATCTGAGGATTGTCCTCTCTCTGAACATCTCCCACAGCTGAAGCTCAGGATGACGTGCGCACACGGAGGACAGCTAGGCGTTCCCAGCGAGCGATGAGACGCGGGTATTGATATCAGGTAAGCTGACCCCCTCATGACTTATTTACGCCTTGCCAGCGCTGTGTGTCTGGAAGAAGCGCCGGCGACTCCTCGGTGAGGGATCAGCTCCAACGTTCTGCAGCTGCTGTGTGTCCCCGGGAGGTGGGGGCCGAGGCGATCAGGTAAAACCCCCCGAAAATACTGAGCTATCTTTCGGTGTTCTTCAAGCTGTTACGTATTTTTGAAACTTTTGGATAGAGTCAAAAATTTCCATCCGTGACCCCATTAGAAGGAATCTCTTTCATTTCCTGTCCGTGTGACACCTCTACAAGAGTGGTTGGTGGCCACTGGGACAGGAAGGGACGGACACAAATACATTCGGAAGTTCTGAACCTTCCACACTCTAGTCAGAGATGTGCATTGTCTTTGTTGGAGGGAATGTCCTCTTTGAAGAGGTAGAGCTGCTGTTGGATTGGCATGGTAGCCAGGTACCTGGCAATTTTTAGGAGACATCAACAATGGTGGATACCACGTCAAGACAAGTGTCCTCTAAGCTGATATGTACCCGTATCTATCATAACTTGTGCTTGGAGTACGTATTTGGGGGCGCCACCCATCTGGGATATCTTAGTTGTAGGTGGAGTTTTCTTGGCTCCGCCATGTTTTCTTTGGAAAGCCTTATAATGCCCACTATGGTTCCTGTATTGGGGTTGTTCTTGCCCAGAATTGTTCTCGTCCATCTTGGGGTGCTCCTGTCCACTTTGGAGTTTTGCAAGTTCAATTTCTGTCCACACGGGATGCTGTTGCTCACTTCTTGGGGTGTTTCTGTCTACATTGAAGTATGGGGGGGTTCTGTTTCTATCCACATTGGATTGTTCCCACCCATCTTGGGGTGTTCTGAAGTAGTAGGAGAGTTCTTCTGTCCAGATTAGTTGTTACCCTCCATCTTGGGGTGCTCCTGTCCTCTTTGGAGTTTGGCAAGTTCAATTTCTGTCCACACGGGATGCTGTTGCACATCTTGGGGTGTTTCTGTCTACATTGAAGTATGGGGGGGTTCTGTTTCTGTCCTCACTGCGGTGTTTTCTGACCACTTTGGAGTACAGGAATTCTATTCCTGTCCATACTGGGTGTTACCCCCATCATGAGGTGTTTCTTTCCACATTGAAGTTTGGGGAGTTCCTTTCCTGTTCTTATTGGGGTGTCCACACACTCGTCTTGGGGTCTTCCTGTCCACATATGAGTAGAGGAGTTCCACTCCTGTCCGTATTGGATGATACTTCTATCTTTTGAGTGTTTCTGTCCACATGGAAATTTGGGGGTGCCTATTCTTTTCTCATTGGGGTGTTCCCTCTCATCTTGGGGTGTTCCTATCCACTTTGGAGTACAGGAATTCTATTCCTATCTACATTGAGTGTTGAAGTTTGGGAAGTTCCTTTTTTGTTCTCATTGGGGTGTTCCCTCTCACCTTGGGGTTTTCCTGCCCACTTTTGAGTAGAGAAGTTCCATTCCTGTCCACATTGGGTGTTACCCCTATCTTTGGGTGTTTCTGTCCACAACAAAGTTTGGGGAGTTCTTTTCCCATCCTTATTGGGGGGTTCCCACTCATTTTGGGTTATTCCTATCCACTTTGAAGTTGGGGAGTTCCATTCCTGTCTGCATTGAGTGTTCCCATCCATCTTGGGGTGCTCTTGTACACCTTGAAGTAGGTTAGTTCCACTCCTGTGCACATTAAGGTGCTCCCCCCATCTTGGACATTGTTTCTGTCCACATGGAGTGTTTCTGTCCATCATGGGATGTTCCTGTCAACTTTGAAGTAGGGGAGTTTCACTCTGGTCCAAATGGAGTGTCCCTGCCCGTCTTGAGGTGTTCTTATCCACTGTGAATTAGGATGTTCAATTTCTGTCTGCATGGTGTGTTCCTCTGCATCTTGGGGTACTCCTGTACACTTTGAAGTAGGGGAGTTCCACTTCTGTCCACATTGAAGTGTTCTTCCCATCATGGGGTGTTCCTGTCCATTCTGAAGTTTGTTTCTGTCCACATGGAGTATATCTGCCCATTATAGGGTGCTTCTATCACCTTTGCAGTAGAGGTGTTTCACTTTTGTCCACATGGAGAGTTCCTTCTCATACTGGGACGTTCCTGTCCACTTTGAAGTAGGACAGTTCCGTTCCTGTCCATGTGGGGTTTTCTTCCCCTTCTTGGGTTGTGTCTGTCCACTTTGGAGTATGAGAGTATCATCCTTGTCCATGTGGAGTGTTTCTGCTCCTTCTTGGGGTGTGTTTCCGTCCACTTTGGAGTAGAAAGTTCCTTCCAGTTTATGTGGGGTGTTTCTGCCCTTCTTGGGGTACTCCTGTCCACTTTGGAGTAGAAAGTTCCTTCCAGTCTATGTGGGGTGTTTCTGCCCCTTCTTCGGGTGCTCCTGTCCACTTTGGAGTAGAAAGTTCCTTCCAGTCTATGTGGGGTGTTTCTGCCCCTTCTTGGGGTACTCCTGTCCACTTTGGAGTAGAAAGTTCCTTGAAGTCTATGTGGGGTGTTTCTGCCCCTTCTTCGGGTGCACCTGTCTGCCTTGGAGAAGGGGAGTTCCATTCTTTTTGATGTGGAGTGTTTGCTCCTGTCCACTTTGGAGTAGGGGAGTTCCATTCCTGCCCATGTGAGTGTGTTTTTTGCCCCTTCACGGGGTGCTCCCATCCACTTTGATATAGGAGAGTTCCGTTTCTGTCCATGTGGGGTATTTCTGCTCCTTCTTGGGGTGTTCCTCTCCACTTTGGAGTAGGAGAGTTCCATTGCAGTCCATGTGGGGTGTTTCTGTTCCTTCTTGGGGTGTTCCTCTCCACTTTGGAGTAGCGGTATTCCATTGCAGTCCATTTGGGTTGTTTCTGCTCCTTCTTGACGTTCTCCTGTCCACTTTGAAGTAGGAGAGTTCCATTCCTGTCCATGTGGGGTGTTTCTGCCCCTTCTTGGGGTGTTCCTGTCTACTTTGGAGTAGAGCGCTCCATTCCTGTCCATGTGGGGTGTTTTTCTGTCCCTTCTTGGGGTTTTCCTCTCCACTTTGGAGTAGGGGAGTTCCATTGCAGTCCATTTGAGGTGCTCCTGTCCACTTTGGAGTAGGGGAGTTCTATTCCTATCCATGGGGGGGGGGGGTTCTGCACCTTCTTGGAGTGTCCCTGTCTACTTTGGAGTAGGGAGTATCATCCTTGTCCATGTGGGGTGTTTCTGCTCCTTCTTTGGGTGCTCCTGTCCTCTTTGGAGTTGGGAAGTTCCACTCCTGTCCACATTGAGGTGTTCTCCCAATCTTGGGATGTTTCTGTGTTCTCTAAATTTTGCGAAATTTATTTCTTGGGGATATCTTGGGGCACCTCTGCACCGAGGAGATCTGCACCGAGGAGATCTGCACCGGCGGCCTTGGTGCAGGTGCTCATTGAAGGCCCAACTGGGAGGACAGAAGATGAAGGCATTGGCCGCAGAATCAGGAACGTAGTGGAAGTTTCGGCCATTTCTGTAGTATTGGTTATGGGTGGAGTGACCCTCCGACGCTTCTGGCGTGGTTTGTGGCCGGAAACCGAGGTGGGACCGAATGACTCTGCGCGGCACTCCGGGGGTTAACGATTTTTCATGCTCGGTAATTGATTTTGTGTATTTGATATTTAGTAATTGGTTCGGGGAATCGGATTATCGCGGCTTGCAAAATTTTCACCTAATTAGGCGGCTGGAAAGCAATTTCCAAAACTAGCCGACTGCAAAATCACGTCAGGCTTAAAGGGTAAGTACGCCTTCAAATAGATTGCACTGATCCCTCTTGTCTCCTGACTCCTCCTACCCTCCCTCACTCCCCACAGATGGGCACTTACCTCCGTTTGGCGGCGGCTGCGATTCTGATTTACATCCGGCGTTGCATGTTTTTTGTAATTGTCCTGCGTGTTACGGCCTCAGAGATGTCCATGGGATCATCTCCAACCATCTCCAGTCTCAGGACACGGTCCCTATAGAAGCCTAGATGGAACTCCCATACTCGTGGGACACCCCACATGGACAGGAATGGAACTCCCCCTACTCCAACGTGCCCAGGAGTACCCCAAGAAGGGACAGAAACATCCCACATGGACAGGAATGGAACTCCCCTGCTCGAAGGTGGGCAGGAGCATACAAAGAAGGGGCAGAAACACCCCACATGGACAGGAATGGAACTCTCCTACTTTAAAGTGGACCAGAGCACCCCAAGAAGGGACAAACACCCCACATGGACCGGAATGGAACACCCTACTCCATAGTGGACAGGAACACCCCACGTGGACAGGAATGGAACTCCCCTACTCCAATGTGCCCAGGAGTACCCCAAGAAGGGACAGAAACACCCCAAATGGACTAGATTGGAACTCCCCTACTCCAAAGTGGACAGGAGCACCCCAAGAAGGGGCAGAGACACCCCACAATGACTGGAATGGAACACTCTACTCCATAGTGGACAGGAACACCCCACGTGGACAGGAATGGAACTCCCCTACTCCAATGTGCCCAGGAGTACCCCAAAAAGGGACAGAAACACCCCAAATGGACTAGAATGGAACTCCCCTACTCCAAAGTGGAGAGGAACACCCCAAGAAGGGACAGAAACACCCCACGTGGACAGGAATGGAACTCCCCTACTCCAATGTGCCCAGGAGTACCCCAAGAAGGGACAGAAACACCCCAAATGGACTAGAGTGGAACTCCCCTACTCCAAAGTGGACAGGAGCACCCCAAGAAGGGGCAGAAATACCCCACATGGACAGGAATGGAACTCCCCTACTCCAAACTGGACAGGAACACCCCAAGAAGGGACAAACACCCCACATGGACCGGAATGGAACTCCCCTACTCCAAAGTGGACAGGAGCATCCCAAGAACGGGCAGAAACACCCCACATGGACAGAAATGGAACTCTCTACTCCAAAGTGGACAGGAACACCCCAAGAAGGGGCAGAAACACCCCAAATGGACAGGAATGGAACTCTCTACTCCAAAGTGGACAGGAGCACCCCAAGAAGGGGCAGAAACACCCCAAATGGACAGGAATGAAACTCTCTACTCCAAAGTGGACAGGAACAAACACCCAACATGGACAAGAATGGAACTCCCCTGCTCGAAGGTGGACAGGAGCACCCCACATGGACTGGAATGGAACACTCTACTCCATAGTAGACAGGAACACCCCAAGAAGGGGCAGAAACACCCCACATGGACTGGAATGGAAATGCAGCACGATATTTTAAAAGTGTCAGGGAATTATTTTGCGCTTTTCTCGCGCGTAGGGCAGCCCATTGAAATGAATGAGCTACCCACCGCACGAAACGTGGGTATGCATGGGAAACGCACAGAGACGCACGCACGCACGCACCATCACACCTGAATGCACTTTTCCTATTTGAGCTGTGTGGAGTCTGCATGTTACTACCGCTGTTACCGCCCCCCCGCCCTCCAGCTGTCCATGTGAATAAGCCCCAAGGGCCAGTTCACACGACATGCGTTTCAGTTGCTTTTTTTTCTGCAGCCAAAACGCACAGAAAGTAGGCGATATGGTGGGAAAAAATTAACTGGTATGTGTCAAAAACGCATCAAAAACGCACCGGAACGTGTCAATAACGCATCAAAAACATACTGGAATGCACATGTCCCTATTTAAATTGAAGAAAAAGAGAGGTGGAAAAAAGGAACTGGAACGCATCAAAAACGTATCAAGAATGCCCCGGAACACATCAAAAACACACTGAAACGCACATGTCCCTATTTAAATTGAAGAAAAAAGGGAATGGAATGCATAAAAAATGCACAAGAATGTGTCAAAACCACATCAAAAATGTACCATAACATGTCAAAAACGCATCAAAAGCGCACAGGAACGCACCAAAAACACACTGGAACGTACATGTCCCTATTTAAATTGAATAAAAAGAGAGGGGAGAAAAGGAACTGGAACACATCAAAAACGCACAAGAATGTGTAAAAATCACATAAAAAATGCACCAGAATGCACTGCAACGCACCAAAACACACATGTCTCTATTTAAATTAAACACATCAAAAACGCACCAAAAATACGCTGGAACCCACATGTCCCTATTTAAATTGAAGAGAGGGGGGGAATGAACTGGAACGCATCAAAAATGCACTGGAACTCATCAAAAACGTATCAAAAACGCACCAGAACACATCAAAAACACACTGGAACGCACTTATCCCTATTTAAATTGAAGAAAAAGAGAGGGGGAAAAAGGAACTGGAACGCATCAAAAACGCACAAGAATGTGTCAAAACCACATCAAAAATATACCGTAACATGTCAAAAACGCATCGAAAACGCACGGGAATGCACCAAAAACACACTGGAACGCACATGTCCCTATTTAAATTGAAGAAAAAGAGAGGTATGTGTAAAAAATGCACCAGAACATGTCAAAAACACATCAAAAAAAACGCACCGAAACGTGTCAAAAAACACACATCAAAAATGCACCAGAACATGTCAAAAACGCATCAAAAACACACTGGAACACACACATGTCCCTATTTAAATTGAAGAAAAAGAGAGGGGAAACAGGAACTGGAACGCATCAAAAACGCACGAGAATGTGTCAAAAACGTATAAAAAAAGAACCGGAACTCGCCAAAATTGCACATGCAGAAACGCATCCATAACGCATCCGGACCGCGTTTCTATGGTGTGGGCTGACCCCAGCGCGGCGAGTTTTGGACGCCGCGGTGGGAATCGGAGAATGCGGCTCTCATCGCATGCTCTCGCGGTGGAAATCGCAGACCTCCTTGGCCTTTAAAATCCGCGCCGCGGCCTGACTGGCGCTCGGTCTACAACGAAGGGAACCGCAAGGCGATGGCGACATTTCCTGCGTCTGCATCGAGTTTCAGGATATTTCACAAGGCGGGGGAGGAGAAACGAACCGCTCTCCCCGCCCAGAGATGGAGGAATGTAACTCCACCCACAACAGGCCCTTCCCGTTCTGATTGGAGGATTTTGGGCCGAAGTTTTTATTCGCTTGCGTTTTTATCTGCCGCTATTCCTTCCACGCGTCTTCTTTCTTTACTGGTGACTCCTCTGCTAAGCACTGTATAGATCAGTTATATATGGAGGAAGGAGGATTTGGTTTAGGGAGGGATTCTTTGCTGTAACAGCTCAGTACCTTCATCCAGGGGTCAGGGCAAAGTCTGTGCAGAGCTTGTCAATCAGCGTGGCAAGTGTTCCACATGCCTGCTTCCCCTACTGGTGACTCTTCATCTAAGCATCGTGTAGGTCATTTATTATGGCGGAAGGATTCTTTACGGTTCAGCCGGGCCACAAGCCATAGTTTTCTAAAAAGAAAAACAGGAAACTTTTCAGTTCTTGGTAGCCATAGGTATAATAAAGGACGGTATGTCTGTTTCCCTCACTGATGACTCTTCCACTATTCACTGTGTAGGTCAGTTATATATGGAGGAAGGATGATTTTATCGTTGGTACAGGAAAGGATTCTTTACTGTTAAGTCGTAGAATGTCCTGCGGCGTGCAATGCCAAACTCAGTACCGTCACTGGGGGCCGGGGCAAAGCTTGTCAACCATTGTAGCAAATCTTCAATAGGTTGTGTATGGAAGAAGGATGATTTTATCCTTGGTATAGGAAAGGATTCTTTACTGTCAAGTCGTAGAATGTCCTGCGGCGTGCAATGCCAACCTCAATGCCATCAGTGGGGGCCGGGGCAAAGCTTTTCAACTAGTGTAGCAAATATTCAACATGTCTTGTTTCCCTCACTGATGACACTTCTGCTAAGCATTGTGTAGGTCAGTTGTGTATGGAGGAAGGATGATTTTTTTTTTCTTTGGTACAGGAAAGGATTCTTTACTGTTAAGCTGTAGAATGTCCTGCGGGGTGCAATGCCAAACTCAATACCGTCACTGGGAGCCGAGGCAAAGCTTGTCAACCGATGTAGCAAATATTCAACAGGTTGTGTATGGAGATAGGATGATTTTATTCTTGGTATAGGAAAGGATTCTTTACTGTTAAGCTGTAGAATGTCCTGCGGCGTGCAATGCCAAACTCAATTACTGTCATCAGGGGTCAAGACAAAGCGTGTCAACCAGGGTAGCCAATCTTCAACATGTCTGTTTCCCTCACTGATGACTCTCACACTAATCACTGTGTAGGCCAGTTGTGTATAAAGGAAGGATGATTTTATCCTTGGTATAGGAAAGGATTCTTTACTGTTAAGTCGTAAAATGTCCTGCGACGTGCAATGCCAAACTCAATACCGTCACTGGGAGCCGAGGCAAAGCTTGTCAACCATTGTAGCAAATCTTCAATAGGTTGTGTATGGAAGAAGGATGATTTTATCCTTGGTATAGGAAAGGATTCTTTACTGTCAAGTCATAAAATGTCCTCTGACGTGCAGTGCCGAACTCAATACCGTCACTGGGAGCCGGGGCAAAGCTTGTCAACCAATGTAGCAAATCTGCAACATGTTTGTTTCCCTCACTGATGACCCTTCCGATATTCACTGTGTAGGTCAGTTATATATGGAGAAAAGATGAATGTATCCTTGGTATAGGAAAGGATTCTTTACTGTTAAGTTGTAGAATGTCCTGCGGCGTACAATGCCAAACTCAATACTGTCACTAGGGGCCGGGGCAAAGCTTGTCAACCATTGTAGTAAATCTTCAACAGGTTGTGTATGGAGGAAGGAGGATTTTATCGTCGGTATAGGAAAGGATTCTTTACTCTTAAGCTGTAGAATGTCCTGCGGCATGCAATGCCAAACTCAGTACCATCACTCGGAGCCGGGGCAAAGCTTGTCAACCGATGTAGCAAATCTTCAACATGTCTTTTTCCCTCACTGATGACTCTCACACTAATCACTGTGTAGGCCAGTTATATATGGAGGAAGGATGATCTTATTGTTGAACAGGAAAGGATTCTTTACTGTTACGCTGTAGAATGTCTTGCGGCAAGCAATGCCAAATTCAGTATCAGGGGCGGACTGACAACTCATGAGGCCCCCGGGCAATAGGGGATCATGGGGCCCCTGTGTCATTTCCCACACTCAAACCACACCCAAAAAAGCCTATGAAAGGTACCAGGGGCATCTCATGGGGCCCCCTACTGACCCCGGGCCCTTGGGCAGAGCCCGAGTGTCCGAATGGTCAGTCCACCCCTGCTCAGTACCATCACTGGGGGGCCGTGGCAAAGCTTGTCAACCAGTGTAGCAAATCTTCAACAGGTTGTGTATGGAGGAAGGATGATTTTATCGTTGGTATAGGAAAGGATTCTTTACTGTTAAGCTGTAGAATGTCCTGCGGGGTGCAATGTCAAACTCAATACCATCACTGGGGCCGGGGCAATACTTGTCAACCAATTCAGCAAATCTTCAACAGGTTGTGTATGGAGGAAGGAGGATTTTATCGTCGGTATAGGAAAGGATTCTTTACTCTTATGTTGTAGAATGTCCTGCAGGGTGCAATGCCAAACTCAATACCATCACTGGGGGCCGGGCAAAGCTTGTCAACCAGTGTTAGCAAATCTTCAACAGGTTGTGTATGGAGGAAGGATGATTTTATCAATGGACTAGGAAGGGATTCTTTACAGTTAAGCTGTGCCATGCCCAACCACATTTAACGGCAAACCAAAACGGCCCATTTCTTACCTCTCATAGTAGCCATGGGTATAATAGAGGATGGTATGAAAATATTTGGATCTAAGGAACTAATTCGACTACTTTAGGGGGGGGGGGGGTCCCTTTGACTCTGATAAAGGAGGAACTTGATACAAACCCAGATCACAAGCAACTGCGCCGAGGGTTCAGGTTTCTGTACGGCGCCCCGCAGCATCCCCCCCATCCCGCGTCCCCCCCAGGTAGGTCGATCTTTTATTCTTTTGGTGACAAACGAGCTCAGGTTCTACCCGTCTCATAAGACTGTGCAGCCCCCCCCCCCCCCCCCTCCCCGGGCCGAGGAGGGGGGGGGGGGGCGGGACGGGTCTCAAGTTCCTCAAGGAAGTGCCTGAAAACTTATCAGAGAAGTTTGTGCTTCTGTCACAGGCGGGAGTCCATCTACCAAAGGAGTCGAGCGGCCGGATTCGGGGCAGAAGAGCCACAAGTAAGTCGGCGGTGATGGGGGGGGGGGGGGGGGGGGACGCAGGAAATTCGGGGTTGGGGGGGGGGGCCCCAGATGTCTCAGGCTTGATGCGCGAAGCTAACACCTCTCTCTTTGTTTCACGGGCAAGTTCCAACAAGCAGCTGCCTCTTCTCTTTACACCGAACGGCCGGGGCGGCGAGATCTCCGCGTTTGTTTTTTGCGAAAAACGTTTTCGGATTGTTTTTGATTTTCTGTTTTCGTTTTTTGTTTTTTTTTTTTCGCACTGTTTGGCTGCAGATGTAGAGCCGCCGACACGCAACGAGAGCCGGTCTGACGGCTGGGAGACTTCTCTTCTGTGTGCTGAGAGCGCCTATAGGAGAGGCTGACAGCCAGACGTTCCCATACACAGCAAGATGGAGAGATTGGTGCAATCTGACTTCCCGATATCGGGGGGGGGGGGGGGGGTCGGATTCTGACACATACATACCTAACAGGGCAATGTGTCAGGACGGGACAGGCAGGAGCTCACCTCGTGTATGAGAAGCGTGGCGGAGGAGGATTTCAAGACAAGCTTTTGTGAGATTCATAAGAGATTCAGCAGAGATTCAGAAATAGAAGAATGATAACAGATATGAGAAATTCATAAGAGATAGATTTAGGATTTATAGGAAACACATAAAACATCCCCTGCTTCACACCGGGGCGACCTGTCATGGGACTTGGCTGATGTCTGTGCATAGAGGAACATATGACATATATAAGAGATACACAGGAGATTCATAAGAGATTCACAGGAGATACAGAAGACATACAGTATGTAAGAGACACATAGAAGATACACAGGAGAGATTCATAAGAGATTCATAGGAGATACAGAAGACATACAGTATGTAAGAGACACATAGAACATACACAGGAGATTCATAAGAGATTCACAGGAGATACAGAAGACATACAGTATGTAAGAACACATAGAACATACACAGGAGATTCATAAAAGAGATTCACAGAAGATACATAAGACATATAGTTTGTAAGAGATACATAGAACATACACAGGAGATTCATAAGAGATTCATAGGAGATACAGAAGACATACAGTATGTAAGAAGAGACACATTAGAACATACACAGGAGATTCATAAGAGATTCATAGGAGATACAGAAGACATACAGTATGTAAGAGACACATAGAACATACACAGGAGATTCATAAGAGATTCATAGGAGATACAGAAGACATACAGTATGTAAGAGACACATAGAACATACACAGGAGATTCATAAGAGATTCATAGGAGATACAAAGACATACAGTAGATAGAAGATACACAGGAGATTCACAAAAGATACATAGGAGATTCAGAAGAGATTCACAGGACATACATAAGATATACAGTTTGTAAGAGACACATAGAAGATACATAATAGGAGATTCATAAGAGATTCACAGGAGATACAGAAGACATGCAGATATGTAAGAGACAATAGAAATCACAGGAGATTCACAAAAGATACATAGGAGATTCATAAGAGATTCACAGGAGATACAGAAATATATAGAGTATGTAAGAGATTCATAGAAGAAACACTGGAGATTCATCAGAGATACATAGGAGAAAACCTTGGAGATATATAAGAGGGTCACAAGAGATATGTTGGAGATTCATAGAAGAATTATAAAAGATACAAGAAATTCATAAGAGATAGATTTAGGATTCATAAGAAACATAAAACATCCCCTGGGTCACCCCGGGGCGACCTGTCATGGGACTTGGCTGATGTCTGTGCATAGAGGAACATATGATATATATAACAGATACACAGGAGATTCATAAGAGATTCACAGAAGATACATAAGACATATAGTTTGTAAGAGATACATAGAACATACACAGGAGATTCATAAGAGATTCACAGGAGATACATAAGACATACAGTATGTAAGAGACACATAGAACATACACACAGGAGATTCATAAGAGATTCATAGGAGATACAGAAGACATACAGTATGTAAGAGACACATAGAACATACACCAGGAGATTCATAAGAGATTCACAGAAGATACATAAGACATATAGTTTGTAAGAGATACAAAAACATGCATAGGAGATTCAGAAGAGATTCACAGGAGATACATAAGATATATAGAGTATGTAAGAGATACATAGAAGATACACTGGAGATTCATCAGAGATACATAGGAGAAACCTTGGAGATATATAAGAGGGTCACAAGAGATATGTTGGAGATTCATAGAAGAATTATAAAAGATACAAGAAATTCATAAGAGATAGATTTAGGATTCATAAGAAACATAAAACATCCCCTGGGTCACACCGGGGCGACCTGTCATGGGACTTGGCTGATGTCTGTGCATAGAGGAACATGAGATATATAAGAGATACACAGGAGATTCATCAGAGATTCACAGGAGATACAGAAGACTTACAGTAAATATGAGACACATAGAACATACACTGGAGATTCATAAGAGAAACCTAGGAAACATATAAGAGATTCACACGAGATACATAGAAGAGATTCAGAAGAAAATTCACAGGAGATACATATGAAAAAACATAAGACGTAAATAAAATACACACTATATTGCCAAAAGTATTGGCCCCGCCCTTAAAAAAAATCAAAATGTGATTCAGGTGTCCCAATCCCCTCCATATCATGTGATTCAGGTGTTTCCAATCCCCTCCCAATCATGTGATTCAGGTGTTCCAATCCCCTAAAATCATGTGATTCAGGTGTTCCAATCCCCTCCATATCATGTGATTCAGGTGTTCCAATCCCCTCCCAATCATGTGATTCAGGTGTTCCAATCCCCTCCCAATCATGTGATTCAGGTGCTCCAATCCCCTCCATGGACACAGGTGTATACAATCCATCCCCTAGGCATGCAGACGGCTTCTACAAACATTGGTGAAAGAATGGGTCGCTCTCAGGAGCTCAGTGACTCCAAGCGTGGTCCCGTGATAGGTGGCCACCTGGGCAATAAGTCCATCCGTGACATTTCCTGGCTACTAAATATTCCACGCTCAGCTGTTAGTGGGATTATAACAAAGTGGAAGCAACTGGGAACAACAGCCACTCAGCCAATATAAAGTGGTAGGCCACGTCACATGACAGGGCGGGGTCAAACAAATGCTGAAGCGCACAGTGCGCAGAAAGTCACCAACTGTCTGCAGAGTCAATAGCTAAAGACCTCCAAACTTGGTGTGGCCTTCAGATGAGCCCAACAACAGTGCGTAGAGAGCTTCATGGAATGGGTTTCCATGGCCGAGCAGCTGCATCCAAGCCTTCCATCACCAAGTGCAATGCAAAGCGTCGGATGCCGTGGTGTAAAGCACGCCGCCACTGGACTCTAGAGCAGAAGAGACGTGTTCTCTGGAGGGACCAATCACACTTCTCTGTCTGGCAATCCGATGGACATGTCTGGGTTTGGCGGTGGCCAGGAGAACGGTACTTGCCTGACTGCATTGTGCCAAGTGTAAAGTTTTTGGTGGAGGGGGATTATGGTGTGGGGTTGTTTTTCAGGGGTTGGGCTTGGCCCCCTAGTTCCAGTGAAGGACGACATTTTGGACAATTTCATGCTCCCAACTTTGTGGGAAGAGTTTGGGGATGGTCCCTTCCTGTTCCAACATGACTGCCCACCAGTGCACAAAGCAAGGTCCATAAAGACATGGAGGAGCCAAGTTTGGGGTGGAGGAACTTGACTGTCCTGCACAGAGTCCTGACCTCAACCCCATAGAACACCTTTGGGATGAAAATTAGAGCGGAGACTGTGAGCCAAAAAAACATCAGTGCCTGACCTGACAAATGTGCTTCTGGGAAGAATGGTCCAACCTTCCCATAGACACAGTGGTGTCCCGAGGCAGGTGTGGGGGGTGCGGTCCGCACCAGTGACACCGGACCCGCTCCAAAAAAAAAAAAGGTAAGTTGTAAAGCAAGCCGACGATTCATAAAGAGAACAAAAAACATAGGAGATTCAAAAGAGATTCATAAGAGACTCATAAGTGATACGTAGGATATTCATAGGAGATTCATAAGAGATTTATAGGAGATTCATAAGTGAAAACATAAGAGATTCATAAGTGATACATAGGAGACTCATAAGTGATACAAGGAGATTCATAAATTCATAGGAGATTCATAGGAGATACATAGGAGATTCATAGGAGATACATAAGTGATACATAAGAGATTCATAAGTGATACATAGGAGATTTCATAAGGATACATAGGAGATTCATAAGAGATTCATAGGAGATACATAGGAGATTCATAAGAGACACATAGGAGATTCAAAAAGAGATACATAGGAGATACATAAGAGATTCATAGGAGATTCATAGGAGATTCATAGGAGACTCAATAGAGACACATAGGAGATTCATAAATGATACATAAGAGATTCATAAGTGAGACATAGCAGATTCATAAGAGATTTATAAGTGATACATAGGAGATTCATAATGATACATAGGAGATTCATAAGTGATACATAAGAGATTCATAAGTGATACATAGGGAGATTCATAAGAGATTCATAGGAGATACATAGGAGATTCATAAAAGAGACACATAGGAGATTCACAAGAGATTCATAGGAGATACATAGGAGATACATAAGTGATACATAGGAGATTCAAAAGAGATTCATAAGAGACTCATAAGTGATACGTTAGGATATTCATAGGAGATTCATAAGAGATTTATAGGAGATACATAGGAGATTACATAAGAGATTCATAGGAGATACATAAGTGAAAAAACATAGGAGATTCAAAAGAGATTCATAAGAGACTCATAAGTGATACGTAGGATATTCATAGGAGATTCATAAGAGATTTATAGGAGATACATAAGAGATTCATAGGAGATTCATAAGTGAAAAATAGGAGATTCATAAGAGATTTATAGGAGATACATAAGTGATACATAGGAGATTCATAAGTGATACATAAGAGATTCATAAGTGATACGTAGGATATTCATAGGAGATTCATAAGTGATACATAGGAGATTCATAAGTGATACATAAGAGATTCATAAGTGATACATAGGAGATTCATAAGTGATACGTAGGATATTCATAGGAGATTCATAAGTGATACATAGGAGATTCATAAGTGATACATAAGAGATTCATAAGTGATACGTAGGATATTCATAGGAGATTCATAAGTGATACATAGGAGATTCATAAGTGATTACATAAGAGATTCATAAGTGATACGTAGGATATTCATATTCATAGGAGATTCATAAGTGATACATAGGAGATTCGTAAGTGATACATAAGAGATTCATAAGTGATACATAAGAGATTCATAGGAGATTCATAAGTGATACATAGGAGATTCATAGGAGATTCATAAGTGATACATAGGAGATACATAGGAGATTCATAGGAGACTCATAAGAGACACATAGGAGATTCATAAATGATACATAAGAGATTCATAAGTGAGACATAGGAGATTCATAAGAGACACATAGGAGATACATAGGAGATTCATAAGAGACACATAGGAGATACATAGGAGATTCATAAGAGACACATAGGAGATACATAGGAGATACATAAGTGATACATAGGAGATTCGAAAGAGATTCATAAGAGATCATAAGTGATACGTAGGATTCATATTCATAGGATATTCATAGGAGATTCATAGGAGATTCAGAAGAGACCTGTAGCAATCCAGGACAAACATGGTTCCAACACAATTTATTTCATTTTGAAAACATCAAACAGCCATCACCTTTCATCGCAAAGTGCGGGAAAGTCTTCCGGTTGAGGGAAGGAAACTTCGCGATCTGACCTATCGATGAATGATCCGCCTCGTCCTGCAGCTTCCCTCAGACACGAGATTTTGTATTATCAGATTCTATTGTTTTGCCAAATTCGGCCGGTTGCATTCCTCCTCCTAAAAAGATAACACCTCTCCCTTCATCAATCTCCGCTTCCTGGCCTCAGCCTCTGATTGGCTGACTCGGAGCACAGGAATCAGGAGTTGCGACTTCACTGGCTGCATGCTTGCTCCGAGTCCGCGGCTCACAGAGCACTGAAGCTGGAGGTAGTCCGGCCAACGGCATTGATGGCAGGTTGGTCCTGATAGGTTTGCATTGCATTGCGGCCTTGTACACAGGGGCGGACTGACAACTCATGGGGCCCCCGGGCAATAGGGGAACATGGGGCCCCTGTGTCCTCGCCCACACCCAAAAAAGCCAATAAAAGGTACCAGGGGCACCTCATGGGGCCCCCTACTGACCCCCGGGCCCTCGGGCAGTGCCAGAGCACTCGAATGGTCAGTCCGCCGCTCCTTGTACACCAGCCTGCTGTAAATCCTGCAGCAAAAAAAGACGCAAGCCCCCCCCCCCCCCCCCCCCCCGGACTGACAACACAGCCCCAAGCCTGATCCTTGACCTCTGTGTTTCATTCCTGCAATATATTTGATATCATTAAATGATATTCATGAAAAGAGAACCAAATGCTTGATCTGAGAAAATTGCCAGCACGCTGGAAATCTTCAGACGCATGTGCGATGATTTCCCGCACATCCCAACGTACAAATAGATTTTTTTTTTTTAATTTGAGTGACACCGCGATCAAATTTTTTTTTCCCCTTTGTCCCGGGGAAAGGCTCTCCCTTCATTCCTCTGGTCCTGCATGGACACGCACACAGGAATCTTTGAATCTCGCTTTCCCGCAGAGAATACAAAAAAAAAAGTCGCCTCTCTCAGAATTCTCGAAGTTCCAAACACATTGGAGTCCCTCGAAGGCGCCAACGGATTTGAATTTCCCAGAAGATAAGATTGAAGTCCGCCCCGTGCTGCCCATCCCCCCCAACGCCGGAGGACTCGGTCCACCTGATCGGGGCAAAGGGCGAAAAAAACCCGTCATAGCCGTTCTGTATTCGCTCGCCCCTTCGGTCGGATCTCGGCGTCCGTGGATCTGGAATGGCGCCGCTTTTACGATGAAATCCCGATCTCCGTAAGAGGATTTAAAGATTGTTTTTGTTTTTGGACACCGTAGGGAGGAATCGGAGTTCCGTCGTTGTATTGTTTGCTGTCTGTGTCTCATTGGAGGGACATTCCCTTCACTTCCTGTCCAGGTGACACCACAGGAAGTTGAGATGAAATCTCTACAAAGGGGTTGTCTCCTCTTCCTCAGTTGACAACGGTGTCCCCACTGGAAGGTTTTCCCTCTTATCCTGTTTCGGTGACAACAGTTTATTTTTTTTCTCAGTTTTCTCTAATATATCTGCAGTCTCTGACCATCTCCTGTAGTAGGTCTGCAGTCTCTGACCATCTCCTGTACTATGTCTGCAGTCTCTGCCCATCTCCTGTACTATGTCTGCAGTCTCTGACCATCTCCTGTACTATGTCTGCAGTCTCTGATCATCTCCTGTACTATGTCTGCAGTCTCTGATCATCTCCTGTAATATGTCTGCAGTCTCTGGTCATCTCCTGTACTGTGTCTGCAGTCTCTGGTCATCTCCTGTACTGTGTCTGCAGTCTCTGATCATCTCCTGTAATATGTCTGCAGTCTCTGATCATCTCCTGTAATATGTCTGCAGTCTCTGGTCATCTCCTGTACTATGTCTGCAGTCTCTGGTCATCTCCTGTACTGTGTCTGCAGTCTCTGGTCATCTCCTGTACTATGTCTGCAGTCTCTGGTCATCTCCTGTAGTCGGTCTGCAGTCTCTGACCATCTCCTGTACTATGTCTGCAGTCTCTGGTCATCTCCTGTAGTAGGTCTGCAGTCTCTGGTCATCTCCTGTACTGTGTCCGCAGTCTCTGGTCATCTCCTGTACTATGTCCGCAGTCTCTGGTCATCTCCTGTAGTAGGTCTGCAGTCTCTGGTCATCTCCTGTACTGTGTCCGCAGTCTCTGGTCATCTCCTGTACTGTGTCCGCAGTCTCTGATCATCCCCTGTACTGTGTCCGCAGTCTCTGGTCATCTCCTGTACTGTGTCCGCAGTCTCTGGTCATCTCCTGCACTGTGTCCGCAGTCTCTGGTCATCTCCTGTACTGTGTCTGCAGTCTCTGGTCATCTCCTGTACTGTGTCCGCAGTCTCTGGTCATCTCCTGTACTGTGTCCGCAGTCTCTGGTCATCTCCTGTACTGTGTCCGCAGTCTCTGGTCATCTCCTGTACTATGTCCGCAGTCTCTGGTCATCTCCTGTAATATGTCTGCAGTCTCTGGTCATCTCCTGTAGTAGGTCTGCAGTCTCTGGTCATCTCCTGTACTATGTCTGCAGTCTCTGACCATCTCCTGTAGTATGTCTGCAGTCTCTGACCATCTCCTGTAGTATCTCTGCAGTCTCTGGTCATCTCCTGTACTGTGTCCGCAGTCTCTGACCATCTCCTGTACTGTGTCTGCAGTCTCTGGTCATCCCCTGTACTGTGTCCGCAGTCTCTGGTCATCTCCTGTACTGTGTCCGCAGTCTCTGGTCATCTCCTGTACTGTGTCTGCAGTCTCTGGTCATCCCCTGTACTGTGTCCGCAGTCTCTGGTCATCTCCTGTACTGTGTCTGCAGTCTCTGACCATCTCCTGTACTATGTCCGCAGTCTCTGGTCATCCCTGTACTGTGTCTGCAGTCTCTGGTCATCTCCTGTACTGTGTCTGCAGTCTCTGGTCATCTCCTGTACTGTGTCTGCAGTCTCTGGTCATCTCCTGTACTATGTCCGCAGTCTCTGGTCATCTCCTGTACTGTGTCTGCAGTCTCTGACCATCTCCTGTACTGTGTCCGCAGTCTCTGACCATCTCCTGTACTGTGTCCGCAGTCTCTGGTCATCTCCTGTACTGTGTCCGCAGTCTCTGGTCATCTCCTGTACTATGTCTGCAGTCTCTGGTCATCTCCTGTACTGTGTCTGCAGTCTCTGACCATCTCCTGTACTGTGTCTGCAGTCTCTGGTCATCTCCTGTACTGTGTCTGCAGTCTCTGGTCATCTCCTGTACTGTGTCCGCAGTCTCTGACCACAAATATTCATTTATTCTATGTGCGGCCCTGTGGTGATTTTGGGGCCACACTTGAGGCCCCCCATATCAGGAAGGTTGAGCACCCCTGATTTAGCCACCATATCAAACGTGGTTTAGCCGGTGTCCCCAGTGGGGGGATTCCCCATCATTTCTGCCCTGATTTTGTTCTTCATAGATTTCAGTGTTGGGGTCGTCTCCTCCATGGATCTGCACACTGTGATCACCTCGCTGCGAAGAGACAACCAGCCCACATCCTCCTTCTCGTCGACATTTCCTTCCTGCGTTCTGCCAAACCTCCTGCTTGTTTGTCAACCAGATTTGCAGCCCCAGCGTTGCATTGCAGCCCTCTGCCTGTCATCCAGTCGCTCGGGAGGCACAAGCAGCTCTAAGATTCCCATGGAAGGTTGCTTGCAGCGCCTCTCACTAAAAAGTGGAATGCAAAGTGGTTTCATTGACAATGTAATACTCGATTTTAGCTTCTCCATCCCTTGCTGCATCTCAGTGCTGCTGATCTCCTGCAGCCTCTTTGCAGCCACTTCCAGTCTACATGCACCCCCTGCGATGGCTGCATGGAAATTTCCAAGGTGGGTTTCCTGATGGGGACAATCGTTAACCATGTCATAGTAATGTATGTCTCCAATGGACAGGGTGACAACACAAGAGTACGATTGGCAGACAGGGACAGAGCGTTGTCACCCTATAACAGGAAGTGCCCGAAACAAGGCGGGATCACTGGGAATTAACTGCTTCCCTGCTGCCCTATAGCATAAATACTGCTACAGGGGCGGCGGTGCTGCACAAAATCATGTATACATACGTGATTTTGCATTTCCGGGTAGGGGGTGTGTGCGCGGGTCACCCTACGTGCAACACCATTGGCGGCTACGGTTGTCGACCGCCAGGTCCCGGCCGGAGATTGCCTGCCTGGCGATTGCTGAGGAACACTGACAGGGGAGAGGTATGTGTGTAAACGATACAGATCTCTCCCCTGTTAGCTCCAGCATTCTGCTTTGTATGGCTCTGCATAGCACAGCCATACAAAGCAGCATGTCTCCCTAGTAAAAACACACACACAGCACACAGTTAACCCTTTGATCGCCCCAGATGTTAACCCCTTCCTGTCCATCGCCTTTAGTGCAGTGTCAGTGCTGTCATGGTGCTAGTTAAGTGCTTTTTATTAGCACTGATCACTGTATTAGTGTCACTGGGGATGTCGGTGGCAGTTAGTCAGTGGCAGTTGGTGTCAGAATGCCCGCCGCAGTCCTGCTATATGTCACTGATCACTGTATTTGTTTCACTGGGGATGTCAGTGGCAGTTAGTCAGTGGCAGTTGGTGTCAGAATGCCTGCTGCAGTCCTACTATAAGTCACTGATCACTGTATTAGTGTCACTGGGGATATCAGTGGCAGTTAGTCAGTGGCAGTCAGTGGCAGAATGCTCTCCGCATTCCTGCTATAAGTCACTGATCACTGTATAAGTGTCAGTGGGATGTCAGTGGCAGTTAGTTTCAGAATGCCCTCCGTAGTCCTGCTGTAAGTTACTGATCACTGTATTTGTGTCGCTGGGGATGTCAGTGGCAGTTAGTCAGTGGCAGTCAGTGGCAGAATGCTCTCCGCATTCCTGCTATAAGTCACTGATCGCTGTATAAGTGTCAGTGGGATGTCAGTGGCAGTTTTAGTGTCAGAATGCCCACCGTAGTCCTGCTGTTAGTCACAGATCACTGTATTTGTGTCACTTCGGATGTCAGTGGCAGTTAGTGTCAGAATGCCCGCCGCATTCCTGCTATAAGTCACTGATCACTGTATTTGTGTCACTGGGGATGTCAGTGGCAGTTAGTCAGTGGCAGTTAGTGTTAGAATGCCCGCCGCAGTCCTCCTATAAGTCACTGATCACTGTATTAGTGTCATTGGGGATGTCAGTGGCAGTTAGTGGCAGTTAGTGTTAGAATGCCCGCCGCAGTCCTCCTATAAGTCACTGATCACTGTATTAGTGTCACTGGGGATGTCAGTGGCAGTTAGTGTCAGAATGCCCGCCGCAGTCCTGTTATAAGTCACTGATCGCCCCCAACTCTAATATTTAAAAAAAATCCAAATATATCTATACCGCCATTTGCAGATGCAACTTTTACGTAAAAAAATGAATTTACACATATTGGGATTTTTTTTTTTAGCAAAGACACGAAGCGGAATACTTTTTGGCCGCGCAATTGTCAGTGAAAGTAACGCAGCGCCGTATCACAAAAAATGGCCTGGACAGAAAGGGCCCCCCCCCCCCAATCCTCTGGAGGGCGATAACAACACCCTGACACTCGGGGGTCCCAGAACAATGACACCCTAACACTTGGGGTCCCAGAACAATGACACACTGACACTTGGGGGTCCCAGAACAATGACACCCTGACACTTGGGGGGTCCATAACAATGACACCCTGATACTGGAGGATCCCAACACATTGACACCCTGACACTTGGGATCCCAGAACAATCACACTCTGACACTTGGGGGTCCAGAATAATGACACACTGACACCTTGGGGTCCAGAATAATGACACACTGACACTTGGGGTCCCAGAACAATGACACCCTGACACTTGGGGGGTCCAGAACAATGACACCCTGACACTTGGGGGTCCAGAATAATGACACACTGACACTTGGGGTCCCAGAACAATGACACCCTGACACTTGGGGGGTCCAGAATAATGACACACTGACACTTGGGGTCCCAGAACAATGACACCCTGACACTTGGGGGGTCCAGAACAATGACACCCTGACACTTGGGGGTCCAGAATAATGACACACTGACACTTGGGGTCCCAGAACAATGACACCCTGACACTTGGGGGGTCCAGAACAATGACACCCTGACACTTTGGGGGGTCCAGAACAATGACACACTGATACTTGGGGTCCCAGAACAATGACACACTGACACTTGGGGTCCCAGAACAATCACACACTGACACTTGGGGTCCCAGAACAATGACACCCTGACACTTGGGGGGTCCAGAACAATGATACCCTGACACTTTGGGGGTCCAGAACACTGACACACTGACACTTGGGGGTCCAGAACAATCACACACTGACACTTGGGGGTCCCAACACATTGACACTCTGACACTTGGGGGGTCCAGAATAATGACACCCTGACACTTGGGGGGTCCAGAACAATGACACACTGACACTTGGGGGGTCCAGAACAATGACACACTGACACTTGGGGGTCCAGAACAATCACACACTGACACTTGGGGGTCCCAACACATTGACACCCTGACACTTGGGGGGTCCAGAACAATGACACCCTGACACTTGGGGGGTCCAGAACAATCACACACTGATACTTGGGGTTCCAGAACAATGACACACTGACACTTGGGGGGTCCAGAACAATGAAACACTGACACTTGGGGGGTCCAGAACAATGACACACTGACACTTGGGGTCCCAGAACAATGACACCCTGACACTTGGGGGGTCCAGAACAATCACACACTGACACTTGGGGGTCCCAACACATTGACACCCTGACACTTGGGGGTCCCAGAATAATGAAACACTGACACTTTTGACCCCAGGACAATGACACCCTGACACTTGGGGAATCCTCTGGTGGGCGAGGGGGGGGATCCTCTGGAAGGCAGGGGGGGGGGAATCCTCTGGAGGGCGAGGGGGGGATCCTCTGGAGGGCGAGGGGGGGGATCCTCAGGAAGGCGAGGGGGGGATCCTCTGGAGGGGGAGGGGTTAATGACAGCTGTGGAATTACACACAAGGTGACATTGGCATGGATGGGATTATGTCGGCTTTACATTCAGAGATCCTTTTCTTTGTAAAACCCTTTAAATTGCAGGAAATCCTTGATTCCGGTTCAGTTGCTGTCATTGCCTCTAATTGGTCATTTCAGAGTTTTTAGAGATCAGCCTTATGGTGGGAGTGGCTTCCGTGGCCCCTTCCCTGCTCGGCTCCTGCATGGCAGGGAAGGCTGCGGGTTACTGTGCTGGGTTATAGTGAGCTCTATGTTGTGGTTGGGGGATGGAGGGGCCACAGGAGCCCATCACTCGTCACCATGAGAAGGTGGACAGGAAGCCGAGTGGTGGTGATGCAGTGATGGTGCAACAACCCTCTGATGGCCCCCAGAGCAATGACACACTGACACTTGGGGGTCCCAGAACATTGAAACACTGACACTTTGGACCCCAGAACAATGACACCCTGACACTTGGGGGTTCAGAACAATGACACTTGGAAGTCCAGAACCATGACACACTGACACTTGGGGGTCCCAGAAAAATGACACTTGGAAGCCCAGAACAATGACACACTGACACTTGGGGGTCCCAGAACAATGACACTGACACTTGGAAGTCCCAGAACAATGACACACTGACACTTGGGGTCCCAGAACAATGACACTTGGAAGCCCAGAACAATGACACCCTGACACTTGGAGATCCCAGAACAATGACACCCTGACACTTGGGGATCCCAGAACAATGACACACTGACACTTGGGGATCCAGAACAATGACACACTGACACTTGGGGGTCCCAGAACAATGACACTTGGAAGCCCAGAACAATGACACCCTGACACTTGGGGATCCCAGAACAATGACACCCTGACACTTGGGGATCCCAGAACAATGACACACTGACACTTGGGGATCCAGAACAATGACACCCTGACACTTGGGGATCCAGAACAATGACACACTGACACTTGGGGGCCCCAGAATAATGAAACACTGACACTTGGGGATCCAGAACAATGACACACTGACACTTGGGGGTCCAGAACAATGACACCCTGACACTTGGGGATCCAGAACAACGACACACTGACACTTGGGGGTCCAGAACAATGACACCCTGACACTTGGGGATCCAGAACAATGACACACTGACACTTGGGGATCCCAGAACAATGACACCCTGACACTTGGGGATCCCAGAACAATGACACCCTGACACTTGGGGATCCCAGAACAATGACACACTGACACTTGGGGGTCCAGAACAATGACACCCTGACACTTGGGGGTCCAGAACAATGACACCCTGACACTTGGGGATCCCAGAACAATAACACTTGGGGGTCTCAGAACAATGAATCACTGACACTTTGGACCCCAGAACAATGACACACTGACACTTGGGGGTCCAGAACAATGACACACTGACACTTGGGGTTCCAGACCAATGACACTTGGGGCCCCGCCTATATATCATAGGACATGTAGGGAATTGTGACACTTGAATTGATCGGCGTAGCTCACGATTCGGTTCCATCTGTCATCGGTTACTCCTGTCTGATCTCTGACCACGCAGTATATTTGCACAGAGTTCAGTTACAGTGTGGTCACGGCCCAATCATTCCGCACCGCTCCGCCAACACCTTCCCAGATCTGTGTACAGGCAGAGTCCAGGTGCTGACAACCTAAAGAAGTCATGAACTACGAGTTCCTCCATGGTGACGCATTCCCCGTCTTTCCATTCTGCAGCCAGCAAGCCATGTAGTCAGGACATCATCAACGAATGAATATAGAGATTTGAAGACTCACCAGTAGAGGGAGCTCTGCATTTGTCCCACCCTCAGCCAACCTCCCTTCTCATCAGCTGCTGAGATCAGATGTCGGCCGCACAGGGAGGGCATTGTTTTTGATGAATCAGCCGGCTCATAGACTTCCAGCAGGAAAGCAGAGCCGATGTGCTGCGCTGCAAAGCAGGAAGCATAACTTACCTATATGTGCCCCTGGCAGGGGCGGACTGACAACTCATGGGGCCCCCCGGGCAATAGGGGATCATGGGGCCCCTGTGTCCTTGCCCAAACTCAAAAAAGCCTATGAAAAAGGTAACAGGGGCATTTGACCCCGGGCCCTCGGGCAGTGCCCGAGTTTCCAAATGGTCAGTCCGCCCCTGGCCCCTGGTAAAGCATAATAAAGTGGCCTGAGTGTCGCTTTAGCCTGCCTTGCGTGCCGTTGAGCGCACATTAAAGGCCTTTGCAGCTTGATGAATGGAGGCCTTGTGTGTGGCTCATCTTTTATGTATCAGGATGCAGACAGTCGCCAGTGGCAGTAGATCTGTACATTTAATCTAGGCTCACACCTAAGCGTTTTCCGCTGCGTTTTGCGTTTTTTTTTTTTTCGGAAACACACTACAGTCTATTTAACATGATTTCCTATGAGACAGGTTCCCATCTCGGCGTTTTCACCCGCTGCGTTTTTTGGAAAGGGTCAGGGACGCTGCAGAAAAGCATGTTGTGCATTTTTAATGTATATTTGCTGCGTTTTGTGTTTCAATTCTGCCTAGCAACAAGAAACATTTTAAAAAATGAAAAAAGCGTAAAAAACGCACCAAAAATGCAAGTGTAAAAACGGAAAATGTTGAGTTTTCAGTTTCTATAGACTTCAATGGAGACGCTGCAGAAAAGCATGTAGTGCGTTTTTGATGCATTTTTTAATGCGTTTTTGATGCGTTTTATTCTTCCCAGCAACAAGTTGAAAAAAGAAAAAACTGCAAAGCATCAAAAACGCATGTGCAAAAACACAAAACGGATCAAACGCAAACTGCATAGGTGTGAACTGAGCCTAAGAGCCCGGTCATACCGGTGCGAATTCAGGCGCGATTTGCAAATTTAAATCTCACTTGAAATCGCATCTTACCCCCGCTTCACATCTATGCGGCCGTGCGGGTGCGTTTTGCACAGTCACGAGAGCCCATTCATTTGAATGGATTCCTGTGCCCCATGACACGCAGGGAAGGAAGTCCCTGCTCTTCTTTGGAAAACGCAGCCGAGGTTCCCGGTGCAGTTGCGTTTTCCAGTGCTGGCGGCGTGCCATTAGAACTAATGACACCCGCCCGCTGGTCCGCTTTCCTCTGTGTGGGTGGTGCGGCGACACAGATTTTCATGCGGATCCGCAGCGGCACCACCTGCACAGATGTGAACCTAGCCTTAGTGTCAGCGGGATGTCAGTGGCAGTTAGTCAGTGGCAGTTGGTGTCAGAATGCCCGCCACAGTCCTGATGTACGTCACTGATCACTGTATTAGTGTCACTGGGGATGTCAGTGGCAGTTAGTCAGTGGCAGTTAGTGTCAGAATGCCCGCCGCAGTCCTGATGTAAGTCGCTGATCACTGTATTAGTGTCACTGGGGATGTTAGTGGCAGTTAGTCAGTGGCAGTTAGTGGCAGAATGGCCGCCGCAGTGCGGGTGGTATGGCTGCACGGATTTTCGTGCGGATCTTCAGCGGCACCACCCACACAGATGTGAACCTGGGGTAATGAATTTGAAAGTCAGTGTGTTAAAGCGGAGTTCCACCTGGAAAAAAAAAAAAAAGGCAGCTACAGTATTTTAAAATACATCCACTTACCTGTCCCTCAATCCAGCACTGTCCTCACCACGGCTGGTTTCAACCGGCCGTCTTCTCTCCCCGGCGCCGCCATCTTCAGTGTGGGCACCCAGCTGTGACAGCTTGCGGCTTTATGCCCACTGCGCATGCGCGAGAAGAGCTGCGCTTTGTGAATGGCCCCCGTAGTCTTCTGGGACCTGTCACGTGTCCCAGAAGACTACGGGGAGGGAGGGGGGGGGGGACAACCTCCGCTTCCAATCGCCTAGGCCACGGATAGGCAACCTGCGGCTCTCTAGCTGTTGTGGAACTACATTTCCCATGAGGCATTGCAACATTACAAAACTGACAGTTACAGCTATGACTTGCAGAGGCATGATGGAACTTGTAGTCCTGCGGCTCTCAGGTTGCCTACCCCTGGCCTAGGCGATCGCGGCGGAAGTGGGAGCGGGTACCTGTCAAATCTGGGTACCCGCTCCCCAAAGGTGCCGATCCTTAATGGGGAGCGGGGGGGGGACAAAGGTTTAAAGCCGGAACTTCCCCTTTTGGGTGGAGCTCCGCTTTAACACGTGCGATTTGCGGTGCAGTTTCTAAAGTCGTTCTCGCGTGACTTTTTCTGCAGTTTAATTGCGATTTTTGCATACATAGAACATAGAATATCGCAAGAAATCGTTGAAAATCTGCACAAGTCACAAAGTCTTCCGAAATCTGCTGAAATTGCACACAAGTCGCACGATTTTAAATTGCAGGCAGGGACGGACTGACAAGTCATGGGGCCCCCGGGCAATAGGGGATCATGGGGTCCCTGTGTCCTCACCCAAACTCAGACCACACCCAAAAAAGCCTATGAAAGGTACCAGGGGCATCTCATGGGGCCCCCTACTGACCCTGGGCCCTTGGGCAGTGCCAGAGAGCCCGAATGGTCAGTCCGCCCCTGATCGCAGGGGTGTAAATGCAGTAATGAATATATGGAAGAACAAATCTAAAAGACGCGGCGAAGATTCCATGATGCAATTGTGGCTACAATGTTGCAACAGCAACTTCAACTTTTGTTACTTATTGGAGACATATTCTAGTCCCTGTGATGTATATGAGACTCAGCGGCCGCGGGTGCAGGGGCGGACTGACCATTTGGACACTCGGGCACTGCCCGAGGGCCCGGGGTCAGTAGGGGGCCCCATGAGATGCCCCTGGTACCTTTTTCATAGGCTTTTTTGAGTTTGGGCAAGGACACAGGGGCCCCATGATCCCCTATTGCCCGGGGGCCCCATGAGTTGTCAGTCCGCCCCTGCCCGGGTGTGAAGGGAACGTTGGAAGGTTAGCAGGTTACCCTGTCAGCTAGGAACGCCTTCAGATCCTGGTGGAAATTCGAGTTCTGCGGATAGTCGGGAGCCAATGCCCTGGAGCTAACAGTTTTTGGAAGCGGTTGCATGGTGCAAGAAAAAGACGGTTACCTGCTGTGTGCCAAAGCCTGCAGAGAGGTGTAGAGCGTGGCGTCCTGCCAGTACACGGGAGGGGATCTCATCAGATCAAGTAGATGTCACCCCAATCACTGCAATCTCATGTTATTATTGTATTTAGATTGTAAGCTACACGAGCAGAGCCCTCCTATTCCTTCTGTACTGAAATGTATTGTAATTGTACTGCTCCCCCCCCCCTCCTTTATATTGTAAAGCGCTGCACACACTGTTGGCGCCATATAAATCCTGTATAATAATAATGTCACCCCAATCGCTGCAATCTCATATAAGCTGCAACACAGTAATGTAACGCTGGCCATACACGTGCAGAATCTTTTCATTCCTCCCCGAGCCACCTGTTAGGGATGAGCTTAGCGTTCAGCCTGAACATTAGTACTGGCTGTTTGGACGTTCGTCCAAATGTCTAGGTCACGGGTGTCAAACTGGTGGCCCTCCAGCTGTTGCCAAACTACAAGTCCCATGAGGCATTGCAAGATTGACAGTTACAAGCATGACTCCCAACGGCAGAGGCATGATGGGACTTGTAGTTTGGCAACAGCTGGACGGCCGCCAGTTTGACACCCCTAGGGCATTCGGCCTGGATTCAGCTGTCAATGGTTACTAAGGAAGCAGTGGCTTGCTGTACCTGCTGCATCCTTAGCCACCACTGATGGCACCCTGGGGGGGGTGATATATAAGAGATTCACACGAGATACACAGGACATTCAGGAGAAATTCATGGAAGATACATATGAGAAACCTAAAACATACATAAAATATACACTATATTGGCAAACGTATTGTACCCGCCCTCCCAATCATGTGATTCAGGTGTTCCAATCCCCTCCCAATCATGTGATTCAGGTGTTCCAATCCCCTCCCAATCATGTGATTCAGGTGTTCCAATCCCCTCCCAATCATGTGATTCAGGTGTTCCAATCCCCTCCCAATCATGTGATTCGGGTGTTCCAATCCCCTCCCAATCATTGGATTCAGGTGCTCCAATCCCCTCCATGGACACAGGTGTATACAATCAAGCCCCTAGGCATGCAGACTGCTTCTACAAACATTGGTGAAAGAATGGGTCGCTCTCAGGAGCTCAGTGACTCCAAGCGTGGTCCCGTGATAGGTGGCCACCTGTGCAATAAGTCCATCCGTGACATTTCCTGGCTACTAAATATTCCACGCTCAGCTGTTAGTGGGATTATAACAAAGTGGAATCAACTGGGAACAACAGCCACTCAGCCACCAAGTGGTAGGCCACGTCACATGACAGGGCGGGGTCAGCGCAAATGAAGCGCACGGTGCTCAGAAGTCACCAAATGTTTGCAGAGTCAAAAGCTAAAGACCTCCAAACTTGGTGTGGCCTTCAGATGAGCCCAACAACAGTGCGTAGAGAGCTTCATGGAATGGGTTTCCATGGCCGAGCAGCTGCATCCAAGCCTTCCATCACCAAGTGCAATGCAAAGCGTCGGATGCTGTGGTGTAAAGCACGCCGCCACTGGACTCTAGAGCAGAGGAGACATGTTCTCTGGAGTGACCAATCACACTTCTCTGTCTGGAAATCTGATGGACGTGTCTGGGTTTGGCGGTGGCCAGGAGAACGGTACTTGCCTGACTGCATTGTGTCAAGTGTAAAGTTTGGTGGAGGGGGGAATTATGGTGTGGGGTTGTTTTTCAGGGGTTGGGCTTGGCCCCCTAGTTCCAGTGAAGGGAACTCTTAAGGCAACATTTTGGACAATTTCATGCCCCCAACTTTGTGGGAAGAGTTTGGGGATGGCCCCTTCCTGTTCCAACATGACTTCCCACCAGTACACAAAGCAAGGTCCATAAAGACATGGAGGAGCCAGTTTGGGGTGGAGGAACTTGACTGTCCTGAACAGAGTCCTGACCTCAACCCCATAGAACACCTTTGGGATGAATTCGAGCGGAGACTGTGAGCCAGGCCTCCTCCCCCGACATCAGTGCCTGACCTGACAAATGTGCTTCTGGAAGAATGGTCCAACCTTCCCATAGACACCCTCTTAAACCTTGTGGACGGCCTTCCCAGAAGAGTTGAAGCTGTTATAGCTGCAAAGGGCGGGGCCAACTCAATATTGGACCCTACGGAAAAGGCGGGGCCAACACAAAGACTACGGACTGAGAGGCCATTAAAGGTCATGTGCGTGGAGAGGCAGGAGGACCATACTTGGGTTAATATAGTGTATATAAATAATAGATGACACATAATGATTATTTTATTAGTTATTCCTTTTTTGGTACAAATAATATTATTTGTATTATTGGTCTTATCTCGTCTCTTGAGTTGAGCCTCCGAAACGTGTTGGCCTACCTTCTGATCTTTTATCTCATAGATGTTTGCTGGGTTGGTGACACAGGTGTGGCGCTCTCACACCTTTATACTCCATTCTGATGACTCCGGATACCATTAGGGACACCCCGTATGATAGGGACCGGCCACATTCGGGTCCACCAACACCACCCTCGGGTCCACCAACACCACCCTCGGGTCCACCAACACCACCCTCGGGTCCCGGCGCTCCGCCAACACTTCAATTGCTAATTTACCATTAGGGACACCCCATATGATAGGGACCGTTCACCTTCGGGTCCACCAACACCACCTTCGGGTGCACCAACACAACCTTCGGGTCCACTGACACCACCCTTGGGTCCTGGCGCTCCGCCAACACTTCATTTGCTAATTTACCATTAGGGACACCCCATATGATAGGGAACGCCCACCTTCGGACCACACCACCCTCAGGTCCCGGCGCTCCGCCAACACTTCAGTTGCTAATTTACCATTAGAGACACCTGGTATGATAGGGACCGGACCCCGCCCACCTTCAGGTCCACTAACACCACCTTCGGTTCCACCGACACCACCACCCTCGGGTCCCTGCGCTCCACCAACACTTCATTTGCTAATTTACCATTAAAGACACCCCATATGATAGGGAACCACCACCTTTTGGTCCACCAACACCACCTTCGGATCCACCAACACCACCCTCGAGTCTCGGGTCCCCACCGGCGTCCTCCGCCAACACTTCAGTTGCTAATTTACATTAGAGACACCTCGTATGATAGGGCCCACCCGCCCACCTTCGGTCCACCAACACCACCTTCGGTTCCACCGGGTCAACCACCCTCGGGTCCCGGCGCTCCACCAACACTTCAATTGCTAATTTACCATTAGGGACACCCCGTATGATAGGGACCGCCCACCTTCGGGTCCACCAACACCACCTTCGGGTCCACCAACACCACCTTCGGGTCCACCAACACCACCCTCGGGTCCCGACGCTCCACCAACACTTCAATTGCTAATTTACCATTAGGGACACCCCGTATGATAGGGATCGCCCACCTTGGGTCCACCAACACCACCTTCGGGTCCACCAACACCACCTTCGGGTCCACCAACACCACCCTCGGGTCCCAACGCTCCGCCAACACTTCAATTGCTAATTTACCATTAGAGACACCCCATATGATAGGGAACGCCCACCTTGGGGTCCACCAACACCACCTTGGGTCCACCAACACCACCTTCGGGTCCACCGTCACCACCCTCGGGTCCCGGCGCTCCACCAACACTTCAGTTGCTAATTTACCATTAGGGACACCCCGTATGATAGGGATCGCCCACCTTCAGGTCCACCAACACCACCTTCGTGTCCCCCAACACCACCTTCGGGTCTACCAACACCACCCTCGGGTCCCAACGCTCCGCCAACACTTCAATTGCTAATTTACCATTAGAGACACCCCATATGATAGGGAACGCCCACCTTGGGGTCCACCAACACCACCTTCGGGTCCACCAACACCACCTTCGGGTCCACCGTCACCACCCTCGGGTCCCGGCGCTCCACCAACACTTCAGTTGCTAATTTACCATTAGGGACACCCCGTATGATAGGGATCGCCCACCTTCAGGTCCACCAACACCACCTTCGGGTCCACCAACACCACCTTCGGGTCCACCGACACCACCCTCGGGTCCCGGCGCTCCACCAACACTTCAGTTGCTAATTTACCATTAGGGACACCCCGTATGATAGGGATCGCCCACCTTCAGGTCCACCAACACCACCTTCGTGTCCACCAACACCACACCACCCTCGGGTCCCGGCGCTCCACCAACACTTCAGTTGCTAATTTATCATTAGGGACACCCCCGTATGATAGGGATCGCCCACCTTCAGGTCCACGGTCACCACAACACCACCTTCGGGTCCACCAACACCACCACCTTCGGGTCCACCGACACCGTGGTCCAAACCCTCGGGTCCCGGCGCTCCACCAACACTTCAGTTGCTAATTTATCATTAGGGACACCCCGTATGATAGGGAGGGTCACTTCAGGTCCACCAACACCACCTTCGTGTCCACCAACACCACCCTCGGGTCCCGGCGCTCCACCAACACTTCAGTTGCTAATTTACCATTAGGGACACCCCGTATGATAGGGATCGCCCACCTTCAGGTCCACCAACACCACCTTTGGGTCCACCAACACCACCTTCGGGTCCACCGACACCACCCTCGGGTCCCGGCGCTCCACCAACACTTCAGTTGCTAATTTATCATTAGGGACACCCCGTATGATAGGGATCGCCCACCTTCAGGTCCACCAACACCACCTTCGTGTCCACCGACACCACCCTCGGGTCCCGGCGCTCCACCAACACTTCATGTGCTAATGTTTACGCAGCACCAGAAGCCACGTTCTCTCTTGGATTAAACAAATCGCACAGAGGGGAGGCGGTCGGCTGTCCGTGTCGCCTGGAGCACGGAAATTTGATACAAGAAGCGCGCGGCGAGCTGTTTCTACGCGGAGTCAGGAAATCCACAACGGGAGGGAAAGACAACAACAAGGCACGAAGAATTATTAATTAGCGTCGCCTGTGGAGTCGACCGTTTTTATGGCGGCGGCGAATGGGTTAACACGGCGCACAAGGGTGCCTACGCCTCACCGCCTTCGAGCCCATTAAGCCCCAATCATGGTGATGGATGGCTAATGGAGATTTAAGTAGGAATTTTCCATGTATCCGGCAACCGGGTCGTTGGCTCCGAGCTTAATGCGTGCGCCGCCAATTTGTGACTGAGCGCGGTACGACGCCATTATTATTTAACCCTCCGTCGACCAGGATTTTCTGCAAAGAATTTTGTTTAGGCTCCATTCACACATGTGCGACTTCTAAATGGTGCGATTTTCATTGCGTGGACTTGACATGACTTTGGGTGAGTGCGACTCTGGCCAAGGACGAATGTTTGTGCCCTACAAAGTCACGTGCATATCATTCAGACTTTGTAAGGTTTGCACTGAAGTCTATGGCCCTCAGGTTGGACCAAAGTAGAAGGTTAAAAAATAAGTTATTATACTTAAAAAGGAAACGGAAAGAACAAATTATAAGTTAATAAATAATTTAATTTATAATAGTTAAATAACTTTAAGTTTTAAAGGTTTGCATGAAGTCTATGGCCTGCAGGAACTGCTGTAAAGTCGCACAGATATGAATGGTACTCATTGGGAAACATGGGGTGCGACCAGGGGCGGACTGACCATTTGAGCACTTGGGCATTGCCCGAGGGCCCGGGGTCATAAGGGGCCCCATGAAATGCCCCTGGTACCTTTTTATAGGGTTTTTTGGGTGTGCTTTGAGTGTGGGCAAGGACACGGGCCCCATGATCCCCTATTGCCCGGGGGCCCCATGAGTTGTCAGTCCGCCCCTGGGTGCAACTTGACATGTGACTTTGAGACGTTGGACCCCCAAAGTCGCATGACAGGTCGCACATGTGTGAATGGTACTCATTGGGACACATGGGGTGCAACTTGACATGTGACTTTGCAACATTGGACCCTCAAAGTCGCATGAAAGGTCGCACATGTGTGAATGGTACTCATTGGGACACATGGGGTGCGACTTGACATGTGACTTTGCAATGTTGGACCCCCAAAATCGCATGACAAGTCGTACAGATATGAATGGTACTCATTGGGACACATGGGGTGCGACCAGGGGCGGACTGACCATTCGAGCACTTGGGCATTGCCCGAGGTCAGTAGGGGGCCCCATGAAATGCCCCTGGTGCCTTTTATAGGGTTTTTTTGGGCGTGCTTTGAGTGTGGGCAAGAACACAGGGGCCCCATGATCCCCTATTGCCCGGGGGGGCCCCATGAGTTGTCAGTCCGCCCCTGGGTGCGACTCGATATGTGACTTTGCGACGTTGGACCCCCAGAGTCGCATGACAGGTCGCACATGTGTGAATGGTACTCATCGGGACACATGGAGTGCGACTTGACATGTGACTTTGCCAGGTGCAGACTGACCATTTGGAAACTCGAGCACTGCCCGAGGGCCCGGGGTCAATAGGGGGCCCCATGAGATGCCCCTGGTACCTTTTCCATAGGCTTTTTTGAGTTTGGGCAAGGACACAGGGGCCCCATGATCCCCTTTTGCCCGGGGGCCCCATGAGTTGTCAGTCCGCCCCTGGACTTTGCGGCGTTGGACCCCCAAAGTCGCATGACAGGTCGCACATGTGTGAATGGGCTCCTGAAAAGTAATTGGAAGGCTACCAGCTTTTAGGAGATCAGTCTTGCCCAATCGATCTCTAAAGGTGGCCATACACTCAATCTCCTTTAGATCTGCCATCAACTCTGTCCTGCAAGGTCCTTGCTGATTGGATACACATTGATTGGATAGATTAGTTAGGTCTACAGAGATTGTACGGTCAGATTGTAAGGTGTATGGGGAAGACTGAAGACTGGGCAATCCGGTTGTACCATGTGTGTTTGGCTTAGAGGAGATTTAATTGTTTTTGTGATTATCTTTCATATTAAAAAAAAAAAGCCTCCCATCTCTCCTCTTCCATCGGGAATTGGTCGCCATCCAAATTCCGTTCTTGGCTGTCGAAGGCGAGAAGGGCGGGTCAGGTGACTCGGTAACTCCGCCAACCTCGGTGGCTTTATTGACAGTTCCCGACTCCACCCGGCTTAGAACAACAAAGCGTATCCATGTGTGACATGATCTCGCCTGCCGCCGTTCTCACCGCCACGGATGAAGCAAAAAAGAGGGCGGGGCTCTGATCCTTGATGAGATGGCAACAATGTAACGCCGGTTGCCTGTTTCCAATAACCGGGGATTGTGGGAAAGTTGGTGGAAGCGGCAAATACAACCATTCGTGGCTCGTTTTTATCTTTGCGTTACAGAATCGCGTAGATCACCGCAACGCGGCTTTTCAATAGCATTCACCACAACGCATCATAGTTCAATGCATTACACGCCTGATATTCGGGATGCATCGGTGCGTTGGCGGGACAATCGCTTTAGTTGGACTGTCTTGACATAATTTTACATAGTTAGTCTGGCTGAAAAAAGACAAAAGTCCATCCAGTTCAACCACAGAAAAAAAAAAAAAAGTTACACACAACACACGTTAATGCGTGACGCGGGGCTCATTCACACCAGGAGGCGTGGAGCTTCCACGCTTTTTGTGTGTTCCCATGATGCACGTTTTAGGGCAGCCCATTCATTGCAGTGGGCTGACCATGGGTGTGAAACGCGTGAAAAAAAAAAAGGTGCCAGTGCGATTTTTCGAATCACACTGAACCAAAATGTGTGGTGCTGCGATACCGTGCATTTTGGAAGATGTGAACACGTGCAAGTTTGCTAGATGTGTGAGGACAACTCATGGGGCCCTCGGGCAATAGGGGATCATGGGGCCCCTGTGTCCTTGCCCACACTCAAAAAAGCCTATGAAAAAGGTCCAGGGGCATCTCATGGGACCCCCCTTGACCCCCGGGCCCTCGGGCAGTGCTCGAATGGTCAGTCCACCCCTGGTGAGTGCGCTACGCTATATTGCCCAAAGTATTGGGCCGCTGGTCTTTCCACACACATGATCTTTAATGGCCCCCCAGTCTTAGTCCGTAGGGTTCAATATTGAGTTGGCCCCGCCCTTTCCCACACACATGACCTTTAATGGCCTCCCAGTCTTAGTCCGTAGGGTTCAATATTGAGTTGGCCCCGCCCTTTCCACAAACATGACCTTTAATGGCCCCCCAGTCTTAGCCCGTAGGGTTCAAGATTGAGTTGGCCCCGCCCTTTCCATGTACATGACCTTTAATGGCCCCCCCCAGTCTTAGCCCGTAGGGTTCAATATTGAGTTGGCCCCGCCCTTTCCACGCACATGACCTTTAATGGCCCCCCAGTCTTAGTCCGTAGGGTTCAATATTGAGTTGGCCCCGCCCTTTCCACGCACATGACCTTTGATGGCCCCCCCAGTCTTAGTCCGGAGGGTTCAGTATTGAGTTGGCCCCGCCCTTTGCAGCTACAACAGCTTAAACTCTTCTGGGAAGGCCGTCCACAAGGTTTAGGAGGGTGTCTATGGGAAGGTTGGACCATTCTTCCAGAAGCACATTTGTCAGGTCAGGCACTGATGTCGGGGGAGGAGGCCTGGCTCGCAGTCTCCGCTCTAATTCATCCCAAAGGTGTTCTATGGGGTTGAGGTCAGGACTCTGTGCAGGACAGTCAAGTTCCTCCACCCCAAACTGGCTCCTCCATGTCTTTATGGACCTTGCTTTGTGCACTGGTGGGCAGTCATGTTGGAACAGGAAGGGGCCATCCCCAAACTCTTCCCACAAAGTTGGGAGCATGAAATTGTCCAAAATGTCACCTTAAGAGTTCCCTTCACTGGAACTAGGGGGCCAAGCCCAACCCCTGAAAAACAACCCCACACCATAATCCCCCCTCCACCAAACTTTACACTTGGCACAATGCAGTCAGGCAAGTACCGTTCTCCTGGCCACCGCCAAACCCAGACACGTTAATCGGATTGCCAGTCAGATAAGTGTGATTGATCACTCCAGAGAACACATCTCCTCTGCTCTAGAGTCCAGTGGCGGCGTGCTTTACACCACGGCATCCGACGCTTTGCATTGCACTTGGTGATGGAAGGCTTGGATGCAGCTGCTCGGCCATGGAAACCCATTCCATGAAGCTCTCTACACACTGTTGTTGGGCTCATCTGAAGGCCACACCAAGTTTGGAGGTCTTTAGCTATTGACTCTGCAGACAGTTGGTGATTTCTGCGCATACGCACTCACCAAGCTTAAGACCTACAAACTTGGTGTGAGCGGGGTCAGTGCATGCTGATGCGCACAGTGCGCAGAAGTCACCAACTGTCTGCAGAGTCAATAGCTAAAGACCTCCAAACTTGGTGTGGCCTTCAGATGAGCCCAACAACAGTGCGTAGAGAGCTTCATGGAATGGGTTTCCATGGCCGAGCAGCTGCATCCAAGTCTTCCATCACCAAGTGCAATGCAAAGCCTCGGATGCCGTGGTGTAAAGCACGCCGCCACTGGACTCCAGGGCAGTGTAGACATGTTCTCTGTAGGGACCAATCACACTTCTCTGTCTGGCAATCCGATGGACATGTCTGGGTTTGGCGGTTGACAGGAGAACGGTACTTGCCTGACTGCACTGTGCCAAGTGTAAAGTTTGGTGGAGGGGGGATTATGGTGTGGGGGTGTTTTTCAGGGGTTGGACTTGGCCCTTTAGTTCTCTTTGTTCTGTAAAACGTTCTCTTAGTTTAGTTTTGCAGGTCGTTCTCTCTCTTGTAGTTTCCGTTCCTTTAAGGAAGTGGCCGTTTTACGCAACCGATCGGGTTTACTAGGAATCGCCGTGGTTTAGTAACCCGTGACATCCCGCAGAGGAGATCAGTCGGAGGAGTTTGGCAACTTCTGCTTTTTTAGAATTCTTGCATAACCATCCAAACAGCGTCCTTTATACAACGCTAGAAATACATCTAGAGTCACCTAGGGGGTGTCGGGGATCTCATGTCTATGTTAGGCTAGGCTCACATCTATGCGTGTTGGTAGACACCCACAGAAACGCGTTGCCCTTCAGCAGACGCACGGCGGTGCTATTGATGGTGTCAATGATGGTCAATGGCACCCCATACATCTACAAACATGCGCATTTTCACACCTGCCAAATTGCATGGTGCCGCAGCACCATGCTGTACGGTGCGGGGGAGAAAGGCCCAGATTGGCCATAGGGCACACTGGGCATTTGCCCTGTGGGCTGGGGCCGCCTGGATAGGAGGGGCGGCCGGGCAGCACATAGAGGAACCGGACCGTGCATTTCTCTCCTGCTGCCACTGAATGCATGCTTCTCCTCCTCTCCCTCCTGCAGGCATTCAGTGGCGGCAGGAGAGAAATGCACGGTCCGGTTCCTTTATGTGCCGCCCCTCCTATCCATCCCCTGCTGCCCTGGGCTCCTGTATGCTCCCCTGCAGCCACCCCTTCCTCATCTCCTGCAGCACTTCTGCGCGTTCTGTCAGGATAGACTGTCCCTTGTGCTGACAGTCCCCCCCCACCACCATAAGCAGGGGAGGAGAGAGAAACCTGGTTCTGCCCCTCCCCCTCCCGCCCTCTCCTCCTGTATCTGCCCCGCCCACACTCCCTGGCAGTCTTGTGTCTTCTCTCCCCCCTTCTTTCTTTCTTTTCTCTTTTTTTTTTCTTTTCTTTCTTTCTTCCTTCCTTTCTCTGTCTCTCCTTCTTTCTTTCCTTCCTTACTTCCTTTCCCTGCATCTCCTTCCTTCCTTCTTATCTCTCCTTCCTTCCTTCCTTTCTCTGTCTCTTCCTTCCTTCCTTCCTTCCTTCCTTCCATTCTTCCTTCCTTCCTTCCTTCCTTTCCCTGTCTCTCCTTCCTTCCATCCTTCCTTCTTTCCTCTCTCCTTCCTTCCTTCCTTCCTTCCTATATCTCTTTCCTTCCTTCCTTCCTTCCTTCCTTCCTTCCTATATCTCTTTCTTTTCCTTCCTTCCTTCCTTCCTTCTTCCTTCCTTCCTTCTTTCCTTCCTTCCTTCCTTCCTTCCTTACCTTCCTACCTTCCTTCCTTTCTCTCTCTCCTTCTTTTCCTTCCTTCCTTCATTCATTCCTTCCTTCCTTCCTTCCTTCCTTCCTTCCTTCCTTCTTTCCTATATCTCCTTCCTTCCTTTCTCTGTCTCTCCTTCTCCTTCCTTTCCCTGTCTCTCCTTCCTTCCTTCCTTCCTTCCTTCCTTCCTTCCTTCCTTCCTTCCTCTGTCTCTCTCTCCTTCCTTCCTTCCCTGTTCTCCTTCCTTCCTTTCCTTCCTTCCTTCCTTCCCTTCCTATCTCTCCTTCCTTCCTTCCTATCTTCCTTCCTTCCTTCCTTCCTTCCTTCCTTTCCTTCCTTCCTTCCTTTCCCTCCTTCCTTCCTTCCTTCTCTCTCTCCTTCCTTCCTTCTTCTCTGTCTCTCCTCCTTTCTTTCTTTCTTTCTTTCTTTCTCATCAAAGCTCCAACGGGTTCCTACAAAAAAAAATACAATATAAAATTGTAAAAAACCCCCCCGAAAAATCTACAGACACTATTGGCGTTCCGCCAGGGTCACAAAGTTCGCTGGTCTTCCACCACCAGACTCCAAGGAAAGGGTCCCTGGGCGTGGGGCTGCTCAGTCCAAAATGCCCGGGCCTATTTTTCCCATCCCAGGAACAGTCAGAGGAGAAGGATGTCACCAGCACGCCGTGGATCTCCAATGTGGATCCAAAGCCCATGAAAGGTACTAGGGGGATCTCATGGGCCCCCTACTAACCCAGTGCCCGAATGGTCAGTCCGCCCCTGATAGCGCCAACAGTTTGCTCAGCGCTTTGCAATATAAAAAGAGACAATACAGCAACGAAACGGTTCAATACAAGAGCGTTAGGAGGGCCCTGCTCCTTGGAGCTTGCAATCTATCTTTTTTTGTGTTTTTTCCGCCCACTGAATTTAATGGATGCAAAATACACACAGATGCCCCTTTCCACCAGATATGATCTCCCTGCATTGCCTAGAGAAGCACAGAGACCCAGTGAGTCTAAAATCAGATACGTAATGCAAATGGAAAATCTCATTGGCATGCTGATGGGGGGGGGGGGTTGGAACCAGGAAAGGCAAAATATAAATAGCCTGATCTTCGTTTTTTTAAAGATTTGAAGTCCCGCCTTGGATCTCTGAAATGCCCGTGTTGTGTATTGAGAAGCGTTACCCAGACAAGACGCGTTGCGTCCGACACGCAGGATGCAGGAAAGACTTCCTGTTTCAATCGCTGTTCAAACAAACTTTTATTATGTCGGACGCGACACGGCACAGAAGGGAGAGAAGAAAAAAAATCCTCCCATTGTGTCCTCAGGTGCGGAGAATTCTTTGAGGGCTTTTGTATATCAGAGTTCGAAAAACTGGTTTGACCGTCCCGGAAATTATATTCCAGAATCCCCCCCCCCTCCCCATCATGGCCCTGGCCTGGTGCTGGGGAGGGTCCCCAGTTCTGGGCCAAAAAGATAAGAGGAGACAGATTAGCCATAGGAAGCCTCTACTTAACTCCCGAAGTGCCACAGCCGCTGACCACTGCAGAGTCAGACAAATGTACAAAGTGCAGCGAGCCAATCAGAATGCACCTTTTGTCTGTCTTGATTTAAAGGGGAAAAAAAAAATGTTTTGGGCATTAGATATACTTCAACATGAACAACTGTATCAAAAAGAAAAAGTATCATTTATGCTTTTATTAATGGGTTCCTCCCAGGGGTGGACTGACCATTTGGGAACTCAGTCACTGCCCGAGGGCCCGGGGTCAGAAGGGGGCCCCATGAGATGCCCCTGGTACCTTTCATAGGCTTTTTTGGGTGTGGTTTGAGTGTGGGCAAGGACACAGGGGCCCCATGATCCCTTATTGCTCGGGGGCCCCATGAGTAGTCAGTCCGCCTCTGGTTCCTCCATATTGGTTCTTGGTGTACAAAAAAGTGACTATTTTTATCTCCAGCTCGTATTTCATATTCATGGTTTCCTCCATATTGGTTCTTGGTCTTCAAAAAAGTATCTATTTTTATCTCCAGCTTGTATTTCATGTTCATGGGTTCCTCCATATTGTTTCTTGGTCTTCAAAAAAGTATCTATTTTTATCTCCAGTTGTATTTCATGTTCATGGGTTCCTCCATATTGGTTCTTGGTCTTCAAAAAAGTGTCTATTTTTATCTCCAGCTCGTATTTCATATTAATGGTTTCCTCCATATCGGTTCTTGGTCTTCAAAAAAGTGTCTATTTTTATCTCCAGCTCGTATTTCATGTTCATGGGTTCCTCCATATTGGTTCTTGGTTTTCAAAAAAGTGTCTATTTTTATCTCCATCGTATTTATTCCCTCCATATCGTATTTCAAAAAAGTGTCTATTTTTATCTTCGTATTTTTCATGGGTTCCTCCATATTGGTTCTTGGTTTTGTGTCTTTTTATCTTTTTTCTCCATATTGGTTCTTGTTCTTCAAAAAAGTGTCTATTTTTTATCTCCAGCTCGTATTTCATATTAATGGTTTCCTCCATATTAGTTCTTGGTCTTCAAAAATGTGTCTTGTCTATTTTCATCTCCAGCTTGTATTTCATATCTGTATCTCTGTCTTTCCCTAGGAGGCCATGGAGGCGTTCAGTTCTAAAGACCTCGCCCTCCAGGCGCAAAAGAAGATCCTGAGTCGCATGGCCAGCAAGTCCGTCGTCAACATGTTCATCGACGAGACCAGCAGTGAGGTTCTAGATGAGCTGTACCGCGTCTCAAAAGAGTACACCAAAAACAAAGCTGAGTCTCAGAAGGTCATCAAGAACCTGATAAAGATCGCTGTGAAGATCGGCGTCCTATACCGCCACAACCGGTTCAGCCCTGAGGAACTGGTGCTGGCTGAGGACTTTAAGAACAAACTGCATAACGGAGCAATGACCGCCATCAGTTTCTACGAAGTAGACTTTACATACGAGAAGGACGTGTTACCGGAGATCCTCATGGAATGTAAGAACTTGCTCCTCCGCCTCGTTGACAAACACTTGACTCCCAAATCCCATGGCCGCATCCAACACGTCTTCAACCACTTTGCAAATAAGGATATGCTTGGCCAGCTATACGACCCGCAGGGGTCTATGAGGCCCCACTTGCAGAAGATTTGCCATGGAATGAACAAATTGATTGATGAGGGAAAATTATGATGGACAGCATGGTCAAAATTACCACTATTCCAGATTGGCTGGAATGTCCAGGTGCTTGAACCGGTATTTACTGCTGAACTGAAGAGGTTCCCATTTTTTGGGGACAGAAAGTTCTGCTAATTAAAACCACCAGTGTCACGTAGCCATTTTGTGTTCTTCTTGCACAGGCCTTCTTAAAAGACCAAAAACAAAAAGCCACCTTTGTAAAACCGTAGCAGATGCATCTCTTTCTACCTTGAGGACATTACTTATTGGAGGTTGAGCAAGCAAGACACTGTGGTGTTTGAGTTTCCGAATCCTCATTACAAAGAGTTCTTTAATGGTTGTAAAATCTCATGAACTGGATTTTATGGTCAAATCCACCAGTTTCACGTGACAGTTTTGTGTTTCTTCTGCACTAACCTTCCTAAAAGACCAAAAATGAGAAGCTACCTTTGAAAAACCAAAAAGGGAGATCCATGTTTTTCTACCTTGAGGAACATTGTGGTGTTTCAGGTTCCTAATCTTCAACCTTTAATGGTTGTAATATCTAATGAACTTGTAGATTTCACCCATGTTACATGACAGTTTTGTGTTGTTTCTGCACGGGCTTTCTTGAAAGACCAAAAACGAGAAGCCACCTTGACCAAAAACGAGAAGCTACCTTTAGAAAACCTAGAGGGGGTTTGCATCTTTTCCTACCTTCAGGAACGCTGTGGTGTTTCAGGATCTGACTCTTCAATACAAGGGTCCCTTTGTGGTCGTAAAATCTCAGGAACTTGTACATGTTATGGTCAAAACCACCAGTGTCCTGTCACCATTTTGTGTTTCTTCTGCACAGACCTTCTTAAAAGACCAAAAACGAGAAGCCACCTTTGAAAAACCAAAAAATGGAGATGCAATTTTTCCTGCCTTGATGAACACTGTGCTGTTTCAGGCTCCTAATCTTCAACATGAAGCGTTCTTTAGTGGTCGGAAAATCTCATGAACTTTTATGGACAAGACCACCAGTGTCATGTGACTTTATGTGTTTCTTCTGCACAGGTCTTTTTTTAAAAGACCAAAAATGAGAAACCACCTTTGGAAAACCAAAAAGGGAAGAAGCATCTCTTCACACCTTGAGGAACATTGTGGTGTTTCAGGTTCTGAATCTTCAATACGAAGACTTCAATAATGGTCGGAAAATATCATGAACTTTTATGGACAAGACCACCAGTGTCACGTGACTTTATGTGTTTCTTCTGCACAGGTCTTTTTTTAAAAGACCAAAAATGAGAAACCACCTTTGGAAAACCAAAAAGGGAAGAAGCATCTCTTCCCACCTTGATGAACATTGTGGTGTTTCAGGTTCTGAATCTTCAACACGAAGAATTCAATAATGGTCGTAGAATCTCATGAACTTGTAGACTTTATGGTTGCTGTGTAGCTACATTTTTTTATGACCACCGATTTACTCCATACGTGACTGCAAATAACTTAGGGAATACTTACTTTTTTGAATTATGCCACCCAGTTTGAGGTTCTGTTTACACATTTTAATGTCTGCATGTGGCATGTTTGAAAACTAGATGGTGTTCAACTTGCAGAGATTTGGTACAGATATAGAAGTGCTTGAATTTCGCTGTTGGGTGCAATGGAGAATGGAGGCGCCTTCAGAACAAAAATAGTGAATAAGCAAGATGTTTGAGATCTGTTTTTACCTGAAAACCAAACCAGAACTGGTATACAGGCTGTGTCATCTCTGATGTGAAAAATACGTAAAAAATGTATAACGGTTAAGATATTCTTTACAATTTGCCCACTTTAAAGTAATCTTAGGAGGACTAAATTGCTATTGTTGACCTTCTAAAAATGCTAGTTGCCTGGTTGGCAAGGTACAAGTATGGGAATCGGAGCAAAGTTGTAAGGCCTTATGCACATATTTTCTCCAGGTGAACGACTCAAATTATGGAAACGAGAGGGTCAACCAGCCAACTGGAGAGATCATCTATAGCGGCCTCCATAGTTCCCTCATGAGGGGCTTTCATTGAAAACATTTGGAGGCCCCAATTGCTATTGTTGACCTTCTAAAAATACTAGTTGCCTGGTTGGCAAGGTACAAGTATGGTAATCGGAGCAAAGTTGTAAGGCCTTATGCACATATTTGTTCCAGGTGAACGACTCAAATTATGGAAACGAGAGGGTCAACCAGCCAATTGGAGAGGTCATCTATAGCGGCCTCCATAGTTCCCTCATGAGGGGCTTTCATTGAAAACATTTGGAGGCCCCAAATGTCCATTTAAAATCTTTAGGTTCTCTTGCTTAGTTTTAGCTGCCTTTTGTGGTGTATAAAGGAAAATCCGATCTGCCAGGACCCTGAATCCCACATTAGATCCCACATTAGATTCCACATTAGAACCCACATTAGATCCCACATTAGATCCCACACATTAGATTCCACATTAGATCCCACATTAGATTCCACAGTAGATCCCACATTAGATTCCACATTAGATTCCACATTAGAGCCCACATTAGATCCCACATTAGATCCCACATTAGATTCCACATTAGATCCCACATTAGATCCCACATTAGATCCCACATTAGATTCCACATTAGATCCCACATTAGATTCCACATTAGAGCCCACATTAGATCCCACATTAGATTCCACATTAGATTCCACATTAGATCCCACATTAGATTCCACATTAGATCCCACATTAGATCCCACATTAGATTCCACATTAGATTCCACATTAGATCCCACATTAGATTCCACATTAGATCCCACATTAGATTCCACATTAGATCCCACATTAGATTCCACATTAGATCCCACATTAGATTCCACATTGGATCCCACATTAGATCTCCACGGATGGCAACGGAAAGGGAAAAAATGTGAAGCTTCTTCTCTAGTTTGCTCTAAGGAGTTACAGTATTTTTAAGTAGAGGGTGAAGGCAGCCTAGGGTGACAACACTGTTCTTCCATAGATACAGCAGAGTGAGCGTTGTCACCCTACGACAGGAAGTTCTGTAACTGGCAAGGTCACCAGGTGTTGCTATACTTTTCTTTATTCTGATTCCCAGTTGAGCCAACCGATCAACTTTTCGCCAGTTACAGAATGGTCCTGGTGGTTTCAGGAGTTTTGTGTCCCCGTTTTGGCCTTCACGCTTGCAGCCAGCGCCCATTTGAGGGTTAAATTTCTGTTTACGCCAAGCGTTGCGCCTGCCAGTTCCAATTCCGTTCTAATTCTGGTGATACTGTTTAGCTTCAGGCTCTGAGTTTATTGTTTATTGGCAGCTTCTTCGGCCACGTGGAGGTTTCCCGTAGAGAGGACCAGCCACCATCAGGCTTATCTGAAAGCCATAAAGGAAAACTGCGCTGAGAAACTGCCTGACCTTCTTTTGAAAAATGCCGCCTGCCTGGCTGTTGAGGTGAACGTTTCGATATGCTCTGAGTTACCGGGCAGATCAGGGGCTCTCACTGTGCTTTGACTTCACTGGCTGCATGCTTTATCAGAAAGTAGAGTCCAGAGAGAGAGCGAGGCAGCTATCCTTTTAGAAGGACTCTTTGCCTCTTTGGGTACAGGATTCCTATAGATGACTACAATCAGGCAGGTTCTCTTTAATATATGCACCCCCTTATGTAACCCATGCCTGACACCCCATTTTTAGCATCAGGGGTCAGAGGTCACCTGAAATGATCCATATATTTAACTTTTTTTATATGTATCCAACCACTTCAGTTTGAGACCAAGGAAAGGTCAAATATGGCTCTGGGCGCTGATCTTTAGCCAATAGAAAGAGTCATTATTGGAGCCTAAGGGCTTGGGGTTCAGCAGATCTCCACAAAACGGCCCCCCCAAGAAGGTAGGGGGTCACCCAAAGTGAGAAGTCCACAAGTAATGAAGCCAATAAGAGTGCCAAAAGAACGTCTAGGGAGTCCAAAGCCCAATATTGTGTTCATAAGTGACAACAGGAAAGGAAAAAGGTGACCTACGCGTTTCGTCAGGGCTTCTCCAATGGAATCAAATCCAAAGCTCCCGGGCAGGAGGTAAGTCAGCGAGTGATCATGCTAGGATCCACGGCACAAATAATCGACCTCTGGAGCCGAGGGAGCTTTTCATTCCGTTAGACACATTGATACATTGTACAAGCCCTGACGAAGGGGGATTTCTTTGGTGCCAAAATGCGTTGGATGCAGGGGCGGACTGACCATTCGGGCTCTCGGGCACTCCCCAAGGGCCCAAGGTCAGCAGGGAGCCCCATGAGATGCCTGGTACCTTTCATAGGCTTTTTTGGGTGTGGTTTGAGGGTGGGCGAGGACACAGGGGCCCCATGATTCCCTATTGCCCGGGGGCCCCATGAGTTTTCAGTCCGCCCCTGGTTGGATGCCTTCTGCTTTCTCTCACTTGTGAAAATAGTAGAGGGCTTTGAAGTCCGAAGTCATTTGTTAGACGCTCCTATTGGCTCAATGGTGTCAGTGACCACTTGATGTCTGACAGTTGCCCAATCGACTGCCTTGCCTTACATGCTGTCTCCCAACCTCACAGTGTGCACAGCAACATCAAATCACAGCGCCCCCTAGCTGTTTACATTCGTCCTAGCTCTGCGGCTCTGTAATTCGATGGTGTTATGCCCACTCAGCAATTAGAAGATAGCATGTAATGTCTGACTGTTGACTTTAGGTGACCCCCAACAGCTCCTCAAAAGGCTCACTTTGATTTCACCGCACACTGCGAGCTCCTCACAATGTGCATTAGAAGCTGCAGCCAGTCAGACAGAGCTTCGCCTCATTTCCTGGCCGGAGGTCATCCAGCATCATCTAGCCCAGGGGTGTCAAACTGGCGGCCCTCCAGCTGTTGCCAAACCACAAGTTCCATCATGCCTCGGCCTTTGGGAGTCATCCTTGTAATTGCCGGCCTTGCAAGGCATCATGGGACTTGTAGTTTGGAAGCTGGAGGGCCGCCAGTTTGGCACCCCATTTCTAGCCCTTTCCTCCCTAGCCTGGCCCTTTCATTCATTGGACCTCAGTTCTTTCAATTATTGAGGCTCAGCATCACATGTGAGCGATACCTATGTAAATGCAGCCTGCCTAGGAACCAGCCCACCAAAGCATTTTGATATTTGCATAACTCCTCCCATTGCTAGCTATACCCACATGGAAGAAATGCATTTTTGTTTCAAAATATATGAAAAATATTTTTAAAAATAAATTTTCAAATATACTGTATGTCTTTAAAAATAAATTTAATCTACGTTTTTGGAATGCCTTTACAAATATACGTATATTTGAAAAATATTCTTCCCAGATATTTATTGATCCATATATTTCAAAATATAATAAAAAAAAATATATTATATACAATTTTTGACGTAATCCATATATTTCAAAATATATTTCAATAAAAAAAAAAAAATATATATATATATATATATATTACACTGCATGTTGAAACGCGGTTTTATTTCAAAATATATGAAAAATATTTTTAAAAATAAATTTTCAAACATACTGTATGTTTTTAAAAATACATTCAATCTACATTTTTTTGAAACGCATTTACAAATATTTGTAAAAATATATCTTAAAAATTATTTTTTTGTATGTTAAAAAAAAATCTGAAGAATTTATTTTAAAAAAAAAATATATTTAAAAAATATTTTTCATATATTTTGTAATATATAAAAATTGCATTTTAACATGCAGTATATATATATATATATATGTGTGTGCGTATTTATATATAGATATATATTTTTTTTTATATATATATATATTGTGTGTGTGTGTGTGTATATATATATATGTGTATATATATATATATATATATATATATGTATATATATATATATATATATATATATATATATATATATATATAAAAATATATATATTTATGTATATATATATATATAGGCCGAAAATATATTGAATAAGGCCGAAATTGTATATATATATATATATATATATATATATTTGTGTGTGTATATATATATATATATATATATATATATTTATTTTTTTTTTTTTATATATATATATATATATATATATATATATATATATATATTTTTATGTATATATATATATATATATATTTATATATATTTATATATATATATATATATATATATATATATATATATATATATATATATATATATATAAATATATATATTTTGAAATATATTGAATAAGGCTGAAATTGTAGCATTTCAAATATATGCCAATATATTTGGGAAGAATATTTTTAAAATATATTTCAAACATATTTTTCTTCCATGTGGGTAGGGCCGAGGCTCTTGAGAGGAGTACTGAGGCAGGGTGCTGTGATGTTTTCAGGAAGCTATGTAAAGCCCCTCCCCCCAGCCACGATCTGCCTGCATTGCATAGAGAAGCGCAGAGACCCAATGATAACATCAAGGGGTCTATGGTAAGGGGTGTCATGAAACTGAAAGGTTTTATTTAATAATGTAAAGTATCCTGTTGCTGAGTGGGGAGGGAGGAAGCAGGGAAAGAAAAATAAACTCCAGATATGAGCCCGCCTGCCTTGTTGCCCCCTTTGGAATCCCAGAAACAGAACAAACAGGAAATGTGAGGCAATAAGTCCTTTTAGATTTCATAGTTTTTTCGTTGACCTCGCGTATCGAATATTTTTTTGTTTTCATGGTTTGTAAAAGATAATTACGCATTTTTTGGGGGGAAATCAGACCCGTCTTGTACATCAGCCTTTGACGTCTCTCTTTTTTTTTTTTTTATCCGAGACAGAAATATTGTAAATAGATACAAAATTATTTATGACATTTTTTAAAAATCTCTTTATAGGACAATAAAAAAAAATTCTTGGGTTCTTTCTGAAAGATTTCATTTTGCAGATCATCATTTAAAAAAAAAAAATATTATTTGCAAACCTACAATCGCTCTCCAGCCAGTCCGAAGTTTGATGGACCCACCCTCGAGGAACAAAGTAGTATCAGTGGATTGGTTTACCTAAATATGGTCATACTGGGGCGGGGTCAGTGCAATTCAGGGGTGGATCTAACCTGGCTCTCCAGCCATTCCCAAATCAGTTTGCTGGACCCCCCCCAAGGAGCAGGATAGTATAAGCGGATTCGTTTACCTAAATATGGTCATACTGGGGCGGGGTCAGTGCAAATCAGGGGTGGATCTAAACTGGCTCTCCAGCCAGACCCAAATTTGTTTGCTGGACCCACCCCCAAGGAGCAGGATAATATAAGTGGATTAGTTTACCTAAATATGGTCATACTGGGGCAGGGTTGGTGCAAATCAGGGGTGGATCTAAACTGGCTCTCCAGCCACTCCCAAATCAGTTTGCTGACCCACCCCCAAGGAGCAGGATAGTATAAAAGGATCAGTTTACCTAAATATGGTCATACTGAGGCGGGGTCAGTGCAAATCAGGGGTGGATCTAACCTGGCTCTCCAGCCAGTCCCAAATCAGTTTGCTGGACCCACCTCCAAGGAACAGGATAGTATAAATGGATTACTGGACCCACCCCTGAGGAGCAGGATAGTATAAGTGGATCAGTTTATCAAAATATGGTCATACTGGGATGGGGTCGGTGCAAATCGGTGGTGGATCTAAACTGGCTCTCCAGCCAGACCCAAATCGGTTTGCTGGACCCACCCCTGAGGCGCAGGATAGTATAAATGGATTACTGGACCCACCCCTGAGGCGCAGGATAGTATAAATGGATTACTGGACCCACCACTGAGGAGCAGGATAGTATAAATGGATTACTGGACCCACCACTGAGGAGCAGGATAGTATAAATGGATTACTGGACCCACCCCTGAGGCGCAGGATAGTATAAAAGGATTACTGGACCCACCCCTGAGGCGCAGGATAGTATAAATGGATTACTGGACCCACCACTGAGGAGCAGGATAGTATAAGTGGATTCATTTATCAAAATATGGTCATACTGGGATGGGGTCGGTAAAAATCCGGAATGGTTTTAAACTGGCTTCCCAACCAGTCCCATACTAGTTGGCTGGCCCCACCCCTGAGGTACAGGATAGTGTAAGTGAATGGGCTTACCTTAATGTAGTCATCCTAGGGTGGGGGCGGACTTAAACTGCCCAGGAAATTGATTTTAAATTATGCAGAGGTTTATTTTTAATTCATTCAATTCATTTAATTCATTCAATTTTTTTTCAGATTAGATTTTTAGAAAGCACAGGGTTCAAGAAAATGGGTGAAATCCTACGTGACCAAACCTCAACTGGTACTCCGGCCATTTTTGTAGCAGAGGGGTGACAGTCTAGATGGGGGGGGGAGGGGTTTGAATCTCTGCCGGGTTTGTACTGTGGATTTTGTCACACGTCCTGGGCCGGTGACAACATAGGAAGTGAAGTCAATTCTCCTTGGGGACACCGACTGCAACGAAAGCCAGAAAAAAAATGTTCCATCGCTTCCTTACCCTATCCAGGGCGAGAAAAAGAGGTTTCGTCTGAAGTTCCGATAATGCTGTTTATTTCTTTACAGAACCAATGCAATTGTTTCTCTACGTCTTCCAACTGCTGCAAAATGTCAGTTGGCAGAGGGACTACCCCAGAAGGCAGCATCTCCACCAAGAGCTCGCTGTGGATCCAGGAGGGCCATTCGGGGTCCTTTCTGGTGGACAGTTTCCTGTACCTGACCTCCTCGGCCACGGTTAGATTTCAGGACGACCGCAGGCGTCTGGTCCTGCGAGACGCACACACTGTATTCTGCATTTTGTATTGTCCTGATCTACAATAAATATGTTGATGTGACGACATTTCTTGTGATTGTTTTTTTTCATCTATTTAAGTTTTTCTGTTCAAATAAAGTTGGCCATCGAAGGGTCGAATTTTGTTCGATTCCTGTTGAATCGGCTGAAATCTGAGCTGTAGGTGGCCCTGCAATCGGCACTTGGCTCCACAAATCGGAAGTAAAAAAATCCACTGTGCTGGGTACAAAATGATCATCTGAACGGGGACTGAGGCCTATCGGATGCAGCCACTGTTGGGGTATTCAGATGGATGGATGGATGGATGGATGGATGGCCGGAAGTGGGGATTCCTCCAGTCACACTGTTGGCATAGATGGGGGAAGCTAATTATTTTCTCTCATCCATCCAATCATCTATCCACCCACTAATTCATTCATCCCTCAGACTATCATCCTTTCATCCATCCATCTATCCACCCAATCAATTCATTCATTCATTATTCAATCATCCAACCACCCAATCATTCATTCATTATTCACCAATCATCCATTCATTATTCAATCATCCATTCCACCCAATCATCATTCATTCATTATTCAATCATCCAACCACCCAATCATCATTCATTATTATTCACCCAATCATTTCACCATTCATTCTTCAATTCCATCCATCCCCCAATCATTCATCATTCATTATTCAATCATCCATCCACCAATCATTCATTCATTATTCATCAATCATTCATCCATTTATTCATTATTCAATCATCCATTCACCAATCATTCATTCATTATTTCACCAATCATCCATTCATTATTCAATCATCCATCCTCGCAATCATTCATTCATTCATTATTCAATCATCCAACCACCAATCATTCATTCATTATTCACCAATCATTCATCCATTCATTCTTCAATCATCCATCCACCCAATCATTCATTCATTATTCAATCATCCAACCACCAATCATTCATTCATTATTCACCAAATCATTCATTAATTTATTCATTATTCAATCATCCAACTTCCACCCAATCATTCATTCATCATTCAATCATCCACCCACCATTCATTCATTCATTATCACCATCATTCATCCATTCATTCATTATTCAATCATCCATCCACCCAATCATTCATCCATTCATTCATTCATCAATCATCCATCTACCCATTCATTCATCCATTCATTATTCAATCATCCATCCATGCAATCATTCATTCATCCATTCATTCTTCAATCATCCATCCACCCATTCATTCATTATGCAATCATCCATCCACCCAATCATTCATCCATTCATTCATTATTCAATCATCCATCCAAACCATCCTTTTTTTTCATCCACCCATACCAACCATCCAATCCAACCTTTCATCAATTCATGCAATCTATCTAATAATTATTTCAACCCATCCATCAGTTAATATATCCTTTTAGCATTTCATTCAATCAGTCATTCATTTATCCATTCATCCATCCATTCATTCATTATTCATCATCCATCAAACCATCCATTGGTCCATTTTTTTTTTCTCATTGACTCAAACCAACCATCCCATCCAGCCTGCAATCATTCCCTCATCCATCCATTCAATAATTCATCCATCCGCCCATCCAGCATGCATCCATTCATCTAATCTATACATTCGTTCAATAATTCATCCATCTGCCCATCCAGCATGCATCCATTCATCTAAGCTATACATCCATTCATCCAATAATTCATCCATCCGCCCATCCAGCATGCATCCATTCATCTAAGCTATACATCCATTCATTCAAAAATTCATCCATCCCGCCCATCCATTCATTCATTCATTCATTCATTCTTCCATCCATCCAATCCTTCATTCATCCAAACCATCCATCCAATAATTCTTTCAACCCATCCATCCCATCCATAATTTCATCATTTCACATTTCATCCAATCAGTCATTCATTTATCCATCCAAACTATTCATCCATCTATACTTTCATCCATCCATTCATTATTCAGCCATCCATCAAAACCAACCATCCCATCCAACCTTTCATCAATTCATGCAATCGTTCACTCATTCATCCATCCAATCCTTCATTCAAACCATTCATCCAATAATTCTTTCATAATTCCAAACCATCCATCCCATCCATCAATTCATTCATTCTTTCATCATATCTTTCATTCATTTATCCGTTCATCTATGCAATCATTCACTCATCCATCCATTCATTCATCCATCAATCCCACGCATCCATCCTTTAATCCATCCATCCACCCAATCATTCATTCTTCAATCATCCATAAACCATTCTTTTTTTTTTTTTCATCCACCCAAACCCACCATCCCATCCAGCTTTTCATCAATTCATTCAATCATTCATTCACTCATCCATCCAATCCTTCATTCAAACCATTCATCCAATATTTCTTTCATCATTCCAAACCATCCATCAATTCATTCATTCTTTCATCATATCTTTCATTCATTTATCTGTCCATCCATCCATGCATTCATTAGTTCATCCATCAATACCACACATCCATCCTTTAATCCATCCATTCATTAATTCATCCATCCATCCAATACCACACATCCATTCTTTAATCCAATCCTTCATCCATCCAATCCTTCATTCATCCAATCCTTCATTCACCCAAACCTTCATTCATCCAATCCTTCATTCATCCAAACCTTCATCCATCCAATCCTTCATCCATCCAAACCTTCATTCATCCAATCCTTCATCCATCCAAACCTTCATTCATCCAAACCAACCATCCATCCATTCATCCTGTAATCATATCTTTCATTCGTTTATCCATCCATTCATTTTTTTCATTCATCCATCCATCATCTACCTTCTCTTTCTCTCTCTATTCTTCCCTATCTATTCCTGTATATGTACAGCTGGGGTCTCTAAATAAAGGGCCAGTTTACTGTTCTTCATACTTTAGGGGGGCCAGACTTTGGCTATTTTGAGATGAAAAGGTCCTGATGTTAGTGGGATGAAACAATGCCCCATCATTGGTGTCACTGGGAGGAATTGTGACCCATTATTAGTGCCCCCATCATTGGTGTCACTGGGAGGAATTGTGACCCATTATTAGTGCCATTGAGAGGAATTGTGCCCCTTCATTGGTGTCACTGTGGGAATTATTTCCCAATGTTGATATCAGTGGGTGAAATGGTGTCCCAAGGGCCAGTTTGGAGACCACTGTTCTACAGTATTTGGCTATTTTGAGTTGAAAAGGTCCTGGCATAAGTGGGAATAGACAATGCCCCATCATTGGTGTCACTGGGAGAAATTGTGACCCATCATTGGTGTCAGTGGGAGGAATTGTGCCCCATCATTGGTGTCACTGGGAGGAATTGTGCCCCATCATTGGTGTCAGTGGGAGGAATTGTGCCCCATCATTGGTGTCAGTGGGAGGAATTGTGACCCATCATTGGTGTCAGTGGGAATTGTGACCCATCATTGGTGTCATTGAGAGGAATTGTGCCCCATCATAGGTATCAGTGGGAGGAATAGTGCCCCATCATTGGTGTCAGTGGGAGGAATTGTGACCCATCATTGGTGTCAGTGGGAGGAATTGTGACCCATCATTGGTGTCACTGGGAGGAATTGTGACCCATCATTTGTGTCATTGAGAGAGAAATTGTGCCCCATCATTGGTGTCAGTGGGAGGAATTGTGACCCATCATTGGTGTCATTGAAAGGAATTGTGACCCATCATTGGTGTCACTGTGGGAATTATGTCCCATGTTGGTATCAGTGGATGAAGTGGTGTCCCAAGGGCCATCTTGGAGACCACTGTTCTACACTATTTGATCCTATTCTATTCATATTGTACACTTTTTTTTATATTAAACAAAATTTGAACTGAAAATACTATTTTCCTGGCCAGGAAAAAGGATTCAGCCAGTGAAGCCCCGTGTTCCCAGGTGAGTGACCCAGCACCTATAGCAGTGGCAGTGGTGGTGGAGGTGGCGGTGGTAGTGGTGGAGGTGGAGATGGTGGTGGAGGTGGCGGTGGTAGTGGTGGTGGAGATGGTGGTGGAGGTGACGGTAGTGGCGGAGGTGGTAGTGATGGTGGAGGCTGTGGTGGTGGCCTCCATACTTCCTCAGTAGATGTTTTCTCTGGAGGTAGTGGTGGAGGTGGCGGTGGGAGGTGGTGGCGGTAGTGGAGGGAGTGGTGGAGGTAGTGGTGGAGGTAGTGGCGGAGGTGGGCGGTGGAGATGGTGGAGGTGACGGTGGTGGTGGAAGTGACGGTGGTGGTGGTGATGGTGGAGGCGGTGGCCTCCATACTTCCCTCAGTAGATGTATTCTCTGGAGGTAGTGGTGGAGGTGGAGATGGTGGAGGTGGCGGTGGAGATAGTGGAGGTGGTGATGGTGGAGGCTGTGGTGGTGGAGGTGTGGTGGTGGAGGCGGTGGCCTCCATACTTCCCTCAGTAGATGTTTTCTCTGGACACCATCCTGAGTCTGTTGTCTTGGCAGTGGCTCTTCGGTTAATTAAACCAAGATGGCCGCCATCGAGCTAACGATCGGGTTGTAAACGGATGATCCTGATGTGATTTTTGTGACTAATGGCCTCCTTACCTTCCACAACAAATCCATACAGTGATAGAGCCCCGGCTCTGATGGGTATATTACGGCCATAGATCAAGGTCCCATGCCTGGAGACCCGGCTAATCTCTATTTAATAGAGCGGTGTCACCTCAACAGCGGCCATCTTGGTCGTCTTCTTCTCCCAGTCCCAGCGCTGCCTCCCCAACCGTAATAAATATTTAATATACAGCCTCCATTAAGGCTGAAGGGAAATCGATGGACGATGACAGATGGGTCGTAAAACGCGGTCCTGGAAAAGCGTTCATAAATCAAGCTGACGCAAGTTACCAGTAAGGCGGCACATAATGATGTTGAGGATCACAGGCCTCCACCCCGCCACCGCACCATACCGGGAGGTCGGGGGGCCTACGGTGAGGCTGCGATCCCCCCCAGGAGATCAGCGGGGGCTTGTACCGTCACACAACGTACACATTGTAGAAGAGTATGGCCTCCAGGTGTTCCAGGAAGGAAAATTGTTGCATTTGAGTCTCTCGTCTTCTGCTCACCGAGTCCTGATTTCCTTAAAGGCGCCCTCCACCCGAAGCGGAGATCTTGTGATAGTCATCAGAAATAAAAGTTCACTTTAGATGATGGAAGGAAAACACACGGCTCAAAAAAATGAAAGGAACCCATCAGATCTCAATGGGGAGGAATCTCCTGCTACTGACATGTATGGGGTCATATGTGAGGAACATAAGGACGCCCCATCGTTTGATGAAATGATCGACCTACAGAGGACTGAATTCACAGACACCCCGAAAATCAAAGTGAAGAAATGATGCAGCAGGCGAGTCCATGTTGGTGAAATGTCATTGCAGCAACTCAGAATGGGCCCTCAGTAGTCTTGTGTGGCCCCCATGTGCTTGTATGCATGCCTGACAACGTCGGGGGAGGATTCTAATGAGACCACGGATGGTGTCCTGGGGGATTTTACTCCCAGATCTGGACCAGGACATCATTGAGCTCCTGGACAGTCTGAGGTGCAACCTGGCGGTGTTGTCAGATGGACCTGAAACATGACATCCCAGAGGGGTTCTATTAGATTTAGGTCAGGAGAGCGTGGGGCCATTCAATGGTATCAACTCCTTCATCCTCCAGGAACTGCCCACATGAGGCCAGGCACTGTTGTGTACCAGGAGGAACCCCAGGACCCACTGCACCAGGAGGAACCCAGGACGCACTCCACCAGGAGGAACCCAGGACGCACTCCACCAGGAGGAACCCAGGGCGCTCCCCAGGAGGAACCCAGGACCCACAGCACCAGGAGGAACCCAGGACCCACCGCACCAGGAGGAACCCAGGACCCACCGCACCAGGAGGAACCCAGGACCCCCCGCACCAGGAAGGACCCACCCCGCACCAGGAGGAACCCAAGACCCACCGCACCAGGAAGGACCCAGGACCCACTGCACCAGGAGAAATCCAGGACCCACTGCACCAATAGGAACCCAGGACCCACTGCACCAGCGTAGGGTCTGACAATGGGTCCAAGGATTTCATCCCGATACCTACCTAATGGCAGTCAGGGTGCCATTGTCTAGCCAGTAGAGGTCTGTGTGTCCCTCCATGGATATGCCTCCCCAGACCATCACTGACCCACCACCAAAACGGTCATGCTGAACCATGTTACAGGCAGCAGAACGTTCTCCATGGCTTCTCCAGACCCTTTCACATCTGTCACATGTGCTCAGGGGGAACCTGCTCTCATCTGTGAAAAGCACAGGGTGCCAGTGGTGGACCTGCCAATTCTGGGGTTCAATGGCAAATGCCAATCCAGCTCTATGGTGCCGGGCAGTGAGCACAGGGCCCACTAGAGGACATCGGGCCCTCAGGCCGCCCTCATGAAGTCTGTTTCTGATTGTTTGGTCAGAGACATTCACACCAGTGGCCTGCTGGAGGTCATTTTGTAGGGCTCTGGCAGGGCTCATCCTGTTCTCCTTGTCAAAGGAGCAGATACCCGGTCCTGCTGATGGGTTAAGGACCTTTTACGGCCCTGTCCAGCCCTCCTAGAAAATAACTGTCTGTTCCTGGAATCTCCTCCATGCTCTCTTCTCCTGGAATCTCCTTTTGCTCTTGTCTCCTGGAATCCCCTCCGTGCTATTGTCTCCTGGAATCTCCTCCGTGCTCTCGTCTCCTGCAATCTCCTCCGTGCTCTCGTCTCCTGGAATCTCCTCCGTGCTCTCGTCTCCTGGAATCTTTTCCGTGCTCTCGTCTCCTGGAATCTCCTCCGTGCTCTTGTCTCCTGGAATCTCCTCCATGCTCTTGTCTCCTGGACTGCTGCTCTGGAGACTGTGCTGGGAGACACAGCAAACCTTCTGGCAATGGTAGGTATTGATGGGCCTCCTGGAGGAGTTGGACTGCCTGTGCAACCTCTGTAGGGTCCAGGTATGGCCTCATGCTACCAGTAGTGACACTGACCCCAGCCAAATGCAAAACGAGTGAAAAACAGTCAGAAAAGATGAGGAGGGAAAAAAAATGTCAGTGGATGGAGGGTTTTTATTCTTGTTTTTTTACCTTTCTTCATCCCTACTGGAGAGGAGCAGGAGTTCTCCTCACTGCCTGTCATGGTGACACCTATCATCCTCCAACACACAAGGTGGCACCAAGATAGAAAGTGAGGGAACCTACCCAACAGGGGTCTCCTAGAGCAAGTTTTTTATTCAGTGGAAGCTGATTTTTGCTGTAGGATGGAGATCATTCCCAACATGTTTCCCAGATCTGCTTCATCAGGACACACCGGGTGGACCAAAGACCCAGACACTGCAATGGGAGTGCGTCTGTCCCATACATGGGGGCCTGGTTTTTGGATAGATAGGTTAGATCGATCTCTTATGTCTCCTGATGAAGCCGATTTATGTTCTTAACAACGCGTTTGGTTTTCATTTTGTTGGAGGTTTTTTTGTTTTTTTTTAATCCTACCTAAATACACTGACACTAAATATTTTTTTTCTTTTAAGGCCTGTGTGTAAAAATAAAAATAAGTAAAAAAAAAATACATAAAAAATTATTATAATAATAAAAATAATACTAATATTATTATCAATAATACTAATAATAACCAAAATAATAACAATACTAATAATAATAAAACTGATAATTAAAAATAACAACAGAAAAATAATAATAATATAGAAATAATAACTAAAATAATAGCAATACTAAAAATAATAAAATTGATAAATAAAATAATAACAACAACAACAACAATAATAATATAGAAATAATAACCAAAATAATAACAATACTAAAATAATAAAATTGATAGTAATTAAAAATATTATTATTATTTTTAATTATTATCAGTTTTATTATTTTTTAGTATTGCTATTACTTTAGTTTTTATTTCTATATTATTATTATTATTATTTTTAATTATCATTTTTTATTATTATGATTATTAGTTTATTGTTTTATTATTTTGGTTATTATTGCTATTTTATTATTATTATTACTAATAATAATAATAAAACTGACTATAATAATTAAAAAATAATAATAATAACACTAACAACAATAATAATAATAATATAGAAATAATAACTAAAATAATAACAATACTAAAAATAATAAAATTAGTATAGTAATTAAAAATAATATTATTATTTTTAATTATTATCAGTTTTATTATTTTTAGTATTGCTATTACTTTAGTTATTTCTATATAAATTATTAATATTATTAATAATAATATTGTTATTATTATTTTTAATTATCAGTTTTATTATTATTATTTGTATTGTTATTATTTTTGATTATTATTATTATTATTATAAATAATAATAATAATAATAATCAAAATAAATAATAATACTAATAATAATAAAAAACTGATAATTAAAATAATAATAATAATAAATAATACAAAAAAATAATAATATAGAAATAACCAAAAAATATGAGCTAAAAACTAAAATAATAAAAAACTGATAATAATTAAAATAAATAAATAAATAATAATAATATAGAAAATAATAACTGAAATATGAGCAATACTAAAAATAATAAAATTGATACTAATTAAAAATAATAATAACAACAATAATAATATAGAAATAATAACCAAAATAATAACAATACTGAAAATAATAACATTGATAATAATAATACAACAATAATAATATAGAAAATAATAGCAATACTAAAAATAATAAAATTGATAATAATAACAAAAAATAAATAATACTAAAAAAATAATAAAATTGATAGTAATTAAAAATAATAATAATAACAACAATAATAATAACAATAATAAAATAGCTACATCAGGGTTTGATCTAGGTTAGTTTCAGGGTGAATAAAGTAGGCTTAAAAAAAAAAAAAAAAAAACTTTAGTGTCAGTGTGTTTAGGAAGGATTAGAAAAAAAAAAAAAAGGCCAAAATGCACCCTATTATTTCAGGGACCGTCTACCCAATGGGTACAAACAACAATTATTGCACATATATGGTATCACTGCTAATGTCAGTAGAATTTATTTTGCATTTCTTTTCAGTGGTGGGTCATGGTAGTGGCAAAAAAATAACAGCTTTTTTTTTTTTTGGCCAACTTTCTTCCAATAAATAATAATAATAATAATGGAGATATTCAATTATGCTGCGTAAATTGACGGCGCTATACAAGTACCTGAAATAAATGAATAAATAATTATAGTTACCACCTTTTAAAAAAAAAAAAAAAAAAAAAAAAGGTGTAATCGACCTGAATATATTAAGGGGAGTATTTATAAGACATTCTTTGGACGAATGTCACACATTCCGTCTTTTTTGTAATAGATTCATTCCTTTGATTACCAAACGCCATCTAGTGGCCAAAATGCGGTATGGTGTTTTTTGTTTTTTTTTTTTTAAATACCTGATGGAGGTACTGCATTTCAGGATAATACCACATTTGTCCACTAGATGGAGCTGCCGATCCTAGGAAGTACTGCATTTCAGGATAATACCACATTTGTCCACTAGATGGAGCTGCCGATCCTAGGAAGTACTGCATTTCAGGATAATACCACATTTGGCCACTAGATGGAGCTGCCGATCCTAGGAAGTACTGCATTTCAGGATAATACCACATTTGGCCACTAGATGGAGCTGCCGATCCTAGGCATGAATCTATTACAGGAAATACAGGGAACATTTGCTCAGCCTCCACAAATGTTTTTGTGACGTTCGTCCAGCGAATGTTTTCTATGCGGAGCCCTAAGTAGTTGATGACAAGTACAGCTTTATTAACAACTGTCAAAGTTACGATGAGATTTGTTGAACCATTAAAGGGTTAAGTAAAAATTCCACAACGCTTTGTCTGTAGCCATTTATTGAAGGCCGATTTGATCCAAGGCTCGGTTTGGGGCCCCCGGGGGCCCTCCCTGCGGTTGTTCTGTGACGCGTTCAGTCCATCGCAGCTGTTCGCGATTTTCGGATGGCGGTACAAAGTTTTCAGCGACGCGGATCTGGAACCCGTTGTGGAATTGTGATTTCCTTTGTGTCTTTGGCTCCTGAAATCTGTTTCCAGCCATCGCGTCTCCAACCAAAACGGTTTTTAGTTGTGGATTCGTCTACATGCCCCGCCCCCCCGGGGAGATTCGCCCTCTATATTCAGGAAATCCAAATTTTACAGAAGGAAATCTTCTACCTGCTCTAATGGAGGCCGTACTTTTGAAAAAAAAAATGATCAATCGAAAAAAAAAAAAATGGAAGTGTGTGGCCACCAGAAGACTTCCTCTTGCTTTAGGGAGGTTTCCTCTTACTTCCTGTCGTGCCAGTGACACAGGAAGTGAAGGGGGTTCTCCCCAGCGGGGACTGGAACAGCGCGACAACCTCTACTGCTGGGGCTCTAAACCCTAGCTCTAGCTGAAAGGTCTCTGGAACCTCACTGACGCACAACACGCGAAGAAAAGCCGGAACATCGGTATAAATCAGAGTAGCGATTGTCCTTTATTGTACACAGTGGAATGCCAACGTGTTTCGACCGTTCAGGCCTTAATCATGACTAGGGCCAGCCTGAACGGACGAAATGCGTAGGTATTTTTACCAGGGATGGCAACATGTTTCGACTGTTCAGGCCTTAAACATGACTAGGGCCAGCCTGAAAGGACGAAACGCGTAGGTATTAATAGAGATGGCAACACGTTTCGACCGTTCAGGCCTTAATCGTGACTAGGGCCAGCCTGAACAGCCGAAACGCGTAGGTATTATTAGAGATGGCAACACGTTTCGACTGTCCTGCCTTAATCATGACTAAGGCTGACCTGAACAGCCAAAATACGTTAGATTTTTAATAACAAATGCCAACAATTTTTGGCCGTTCAGGGCATAATCATGACTAAGGCTGACCTAAACAGCCAAAACACGTTAGATTTTTAATAAAAAATGCCAGGTTTTGGCCGTTTAGGGCTTAATCATGACTAAGGCTGACCTAAACAGCCAAAACACGTTAGATTTTTAATAAAAAATGCCAAGTTTTGGACGTTCAGGGCTTAATCATGACTAAGGCTGACCTGAACTGCCAAAACACATTTGATTTTTAAAAAAAAATGCCAACAAGTTTTGGCTGTTTAGGGCACAATCATGACTAAGGCTGACCTGAACGACGGTAATGCTGTCAAATTTTTATATTAAAAAAATGCCAACAGGTTTTGGCCGTTCAGGGCTTAATCATGACTAAGGCTGACCTAAACAGCCAAAACACGTTAGATTTTTAATAAAAAAATGCCAGGTTTTGGCCGTTCAGGGCTTTAATCATGACTAAGGCTGACCTGAACAACGGTAACGCTGTAAAATGTTTATATAAAAAAAATGGCAGCAAGTTTTGGCTGTTCAGGGCTTAATCATGACTAAGGCTGACCTGAACGACAGTAACGCTGTAAAAAATTTTTATATTAAAAAAATGCCAACAGGTTTTGGCCGTTCAGGGCTTAATCATGACTAAGGCTGACCTAAACAGCCAAAACACGTTAAATTTTTAATAAAAAAAATGCCAAGTTTTGGCCGTTCGGGCCTTAATCATGACTAAGGCTGACCTGAGCAGCCAAAACACGTTAGACTTTTTTAATAAAAAATGCCAACAAGTTTTGGCCGTTCAGAGCTTAATCATGACTAAGGCCGATCTGAACGATGGTAACGCTGTAAAATTTTTTATATTAAAAAATGGCAGCAAGTTTTGGCCGTTCAGGGCTTAATCATGACTAAGGCTGACCTAAACAGCGAAAGGCGTTGGTATTTTATATACAAAAAATGCCAACAAGTTTTGGCTGTTCAGGCCTTAATCATGACTAAGGCCGACCTGAACGACGGTAACGCTGTAAAATTTTAATATTAAAAAAAATGCCAACAGGTTTTGGCCGTTCAGGGCTTAATCATGACTAAGGCTGACCTAAACAGCCAAAACACGTTAGATTTTTAATAAAAAATGCCAGGTTTTGGCTGTTCAGGGCACAATCATGACTAAGGCCGACCTGAACGACGGTAATGCTGTAAAATTTTTATATAAAAAAATGCCAAAGGTTTTGGCCGTTCAGGGCTTAATCATGACTAAGGCTGACCTGAACGGCCAAAACACGTTAGATTTTTAATAAAAAATGCCAAGTTTTGGCCGTTCGGGGCTTAATCATGACTAAGGCTGACCTGTACTGCCAAAACACATTTCATTTTTAATAAAAAAATGTCAACAAGTTTTGGCCGTTCAGGCCTTAATCATGACTAAGGCTGACCTGAACGACGGTAATGCTGTAAAATTTTTATATTAAAAAAATGCCAACAGGTTTTGGCCGTTCAGGGCTTAATCATGACTAAGGCCGACCTGAACAGCCAAAACACATTTGATTTTTTATAAAAAATGGCAGCAAGTTTTGGCCGTTTCAGGGCTTAAATCATGACTAAGGCTGACCTGAACAGCCAAAACACATTCAATGATGCATAAAAAATGCCAACGCGTTTCGACCATTCAGGCCGTATTCATGGCTAAGGTCAACCTAAATGGCCGAAACGCATCAGCTTTTTACGGCGGTGTTCTACTGTGTACAAGGATAACCGCTATGCCGATTTATACCGATGTGCCGGATTTTCTTGGTGGAAAAGCAAGAAGGGTCTGAAAGGCGTTTTACCTTTCTGTGTATTGTTTATAAATTATTAAAAAAAAAAATAATAATAATAAAATTTTTGGCTATAAATACACTTTGGGGTCTATTTATAAAAAAAAAAAAAAAACCCCACATACCCATTCATCCAGTGAATCTGTACGGATATTCGTTCTGTGCTACCTGGGCAAAAACACGGGTTCTTTAGGCAATTTTTTTTTTAAACGAAGGTCCTTATTATGGGCCGTAGAACAATATGGCATTATGGCCACTAGATGGAGCTGAAGAGAATAGGAAATATGTCTTTGTAATAGCTCCCCCTTTTCTCTTCTTTATAACGTGGGGGAGGGTTCTGTAGTGCACAGAGATAGCTGGGAACAGTGATAACGGATAACAGTACAGCAAAGGAAGTTATCGGCTCACAGGATTTCTGGCAGGATCAACAGATTGTTTTTTTTGCACTGATATAACAAAATGCTTCCGATGGGATATTTAAAGGACCAGAAGGAAGCGCGTTGTTCACGTTTACAATGACCGCACCCTATAAGGTGATTGAACAGGAAGTCAGCTGTGCATTCGGAAATATTACCCCCCCCTTCCCATCCCCCACTAAATGGGGGGGGGGGTCTTGATATTTGTAGAACTCCAGCTAGCGGCTATTTGGAGCTCCACCTACTGGCTATTCTCCACCTAGCGGCCATTTAGAGCTCCACCTACTGGCTATTCTCCACCTAGCGGCCATTTAGAGCTCCACCTACTGGCTATTCTCCACCTAGCGGCCATTTAGAGCTCCACCTACTGGCTATTCTCCACCTGCCAGCCATTTAGAGCTCCACCTACTGGCTATTCTCCACCCGGCAGCCATTTAGAGCTCCACCTACTGGCTATTCTCCACTACGGCAGCCATTTAGAGCTCCACCTACTGGCTATTCTCCAACTAGCAGCCATTTAGAGCTCCACCTACTGGCTATTCTCCACCTAGCAGCCATTTAGAGCTCCACCTACTGGCTATTCTCCACTAGCCAGCCATTTAGAGCTCCACCTACTGGCTATTCTCCACCTGCCAGCCATTTAGAGCTCCACCTACTGCTATTCTCCACCTGCCAGCCATTTAGAGCTCCACCTACTGGCTATTCTCCACCTGGCAGCCATTTAGAGCTCCACCTACTGGCTATTCTCCAACTAGTGGCCATTTAGAGCTCCACCTACTGGCTATTCTCCATCTAGCGTCCATTTAGAGCTCCACCTACTGGCTATTCTCCAACTAGCAGCCATTTAGAGCTCCACCTACTGGCTATTCTCCACCTAGCAGCCATTTAGAGCTCCACCTACTGGCTATTCTCCAACTAGCAGCCATTTAGAGCTCCACCTACTGGCTATTCTCCACCTGCCAGCCATTTAGAGCTCCACCTACTGGCTATTCTCCACCTGCCAGCCATTTAGAGCTCCACCTACTGGCTATTCTCCACCTGGCAGCCATTTAGAGCTCCACCTACTGGCTATTCTCCACCTAGTGGCCATTTAGAGCTCCACCTACTGGCTATTCTCCACCTAGCGGCCATTTAGAGCTCCACCTACTGGCTATTCTCCACCTAGCAGCCATTTAGAGCTCCACCTACTGGCTATTCTCCACCTGCCAGCCATTTAGAGCTCTACCTACTGGCTATTCTCCACCTGCGGCCATTTACAGCTCCACCTACTGGCTATTCTCCACCTAGCGGCCATTTACAGCTCCACCTACTGGCTATTCTCCACCTAGCGGCCATTTAGAGCTCCACCTACTGGCTATTCTCCACCTAGCAGCCATTTAGAGCTCCACCTACTGGCTATTCTCCACCTAGCAGCCATTTACAGCTCCACCTACTGGCTATTCTCCACCTAGCGGCCATTTAGAGCTCCACCTACTGGCTATTCTCCACCTAGCGGCCATTTACAGCTCCACCTACTGGCTATTCTCCACCTAGCGGCCATTTAGAGCTCCACCTACTGGCTATTCGCCACCTAGCCAGCCATTTACAGCTCCACCTACTGGCTATTCGCCACCTGCCAGCCATTTAGAGCTCCACCTACTGGCTATTCTCCACCTAGCGGCCATTTAGAGCTCCACCTACTGGCTATTCTCCACCTGGCGGCCATTTAGAGCTCCACCTACTGGCTATTCTCCACCTGGCAGCCATTTAGAGGGGGGGGGGGGGCAGGGAGTTCAGTGCATCACTACATTACAACAGGCACACTTTAAAACTGTATAGAAAAATGTTCGTCCGATATAAAAAAACAACATTAAAAATAGAAAATGGGATAAAAAGAGGAACCGAAGGTCATAACTTAAAGATCTCATCCTCGTGATCGCGGAGGGTGGAGGTGCGGGTAGTCACTGTTAAGGGGACTGGTCCCAGTAATGAGCGTTGCTGAGTCTGCGGGGAGCCCTCGTGGGACCTGCTGAGACTGGGACTTTGGTAGCCGCCCCTGCTGGGCTCTGCTTCTTTCTCGGCACCCCTGAGAGATGACAAAGAAAAAAAAAAACATACAGGATCACTAAAATCATGTTATTGTAACATCAAAAGTTCATCGGTCTTTTATCTTTTATGTTGCTGGGGAGGTCTATTGTTGGTGGCTAATGGAGAGTCTCTTAATGGTGGGAGATCTACTGTTACTGACAGGGGTCTGTTGTTGCTGGGGTGGACCAATTGTTGCTGGGGGGGGGTGTTTTTGTGGCTGGGTCAATGGGAGGAATAGTGCCCCTTCATTGGTGTCAGTGGGAGGAATAGTGCCCCATCATTGGTGTCAGTGGGAGGAATAGTGCCCCATCATTGGTGTCAGTGGGAGGAATAGTGCCCCATCATTGGTGTCAGTGGGAGGAATAGTGCCCCATCATTGGTGTCAGTGGGAGGAATAGTGCCCATCATTGGTGTCAGTGGGAGGAATAGTGCCCCATCATTGGTGTCAGTGGGAGGAATAGTGCCCCATCATTGGTGTCAGTGGGAGAATAGTGCCCCATAGTGTCAGTGGGAGGAATAGTGCCCCATCATTGGTGTCAGTGGGAGGAATAGTGCCCCATCATTGGTGTCAGTGGGAGGAATAGTGCCCCATCATTGGTGTCAGTGGGAGGAATAGTGCCCCATCATTGGTGTCAGTGGGGGGAATGTGCCCCATCATTGGTGTCAGTGGGGGGGAATAGTGCCCCATCATTGGTGTCAGTGGGAGGAATAGTGCCCCATCATTGGTGTCAGTGGGAGGAATAGTGCCCCATCATTGGTGTCAGTGGGAGGAATAGTGCCCCATCATTGGTGTCAGTGGGAGGAATAGTGCCCCATCATTGGTGTCAGTGGGAGGAATAGTGCCCCATCATTGGTGTCAGTGGGAGGAATAGTGCCCCATCATTGGTGTCAGTGGGAGTGAATAGTGCCCCATCATTGGTGTCAGTGGGAGGAATAGTGCCCCATCATTGGTGTCAGTGGGAGGAATAGTGCCCCCCCTGAAAAGTGCCACCCTAGGCAAATGCCTTGTTTGCCTCACGGCAAACACGCCCCTGGGTGGACCTATTGTTGCTGAGGATAATTTGTTGCTGGGATGGGCCTATTGTTGCTGGGGGGGAGGGGGGGAATTGGTTGCTGGGTGGACCTCTTGAGCTGGGGGGGGGGTATTTTTCTACTGGGGCGGACCTATTGTTGCTGGGTTGGACCTCTTGAGCAGGGGGGGGGGGTATTTTTCTGCTGGGGGGAGTATTTTGTTGCTGGGGTGGATCTATTGTTGCTAGGGGATGTTGCTATCTACATGGAGTTTGCATATTCTCCCTGTACTTGCTAGTGGCTTAGTGGTTAGCACTGCTAAGGTTCAAATCCCAGCCAGGATGCTATCTACATGGAGCTTGCTTGCTCTCCCTGTGCTTAGTGGTTAGCAGTGGGGACCCAGCCGGGATGATATCTACATGGAGTTTGCATGCTCTCCCTGTACTTCCTAGTGGTTAGCACCGGGACCCAGGTTTATAACTCTCTACATGGAGTTTGCATATTCTCACTGTACTTGCTGGTAGCTTAGAACTGCTGCCTTACAGTACTGTGGTCCCAGGTTTAGCACCCAGCCAGATTGTTACATGGAGTTTGCATGTGCTCTCCGTGCTTGGTGATTAGCACTTCTGCCTTTCAGCACTGAGCTCTCAGGTTCAAATCCCAGCCAGCATGCTATCTACATGGAGTTTGCATGTTCTCTATGTGGTTGGTGATTAGCACTTCTGCCTTTAAGCACTGGAGTACCAGGTTTAAATCCCAGCCAGGATGCTTTCTACATGGAGTTCGCATGCTCTCCACATGCTTGCTAGTAGCTTAGTGGTTAGCGCTGCTGCCTTTAAGCACTGGAGTCTCTGGTTCAAATCCCAACTGTACATGGAGTTTGCATTCTCTCCCTGTAGTTAGCAGTGGAGTCCCAGGTTCAGGACCCTGCCAGCCTGCTACCTACATGGAGTTTGCATGCTCTCCCTGTGCTTTGCCTGCGTGGACACTCCAGTTTCCTCCCATACTCCAAAGATATGCTGGTAGGTAACCATCCCTACCCTGCTCAGAGTAAACCAGGCGGCACCACCTTTCACAAAGCCCACCCCTTTTTTATGGACCAAAAAAAAAAAAAACACTACACCCAGACCCCCTGAAGTCACAGCCAATAAGAAGAGGAAGGGCTACTTGGTGATACAAAACACTGTCTGCCATCTAGTGGATATCATTGGTAATGCATGTTGCTGTTTTCCAGCCTATGTTTGGCTGAGAAGTGACAGTTATGGGCACACATGGGAGAGGGGAAGGGATGAGCTGCAATGGATTCTGAGGTCTCTAGCTCTCTCTCTGTTGTCCTCTCCAGCCGCCCAGAAGTGGTTGAGAAGTGACAGTTGCTGGTGGCCACCATCATTGGGGGGGGGGGGTTGGGTTGCAATGGATTCTGAGGTCTCTAGCTCTCTCTGTCTGTTCTCTCCAGCCGCCCAGAAGTGGCTGAGAAGTGACAGTTGTGGGCACACATGGGAGGGGGTTGGGCTGCAATGGATTCTGAGGTCTCTAGCTCTCTCTGTCTGTTGTCTCTTTCCAGCCACCCAGAAGTGGCTGAGAAGTGACAGTTGTGGGCACACATGGGAGAGAGGGGAGAGATTGGGCTGCAATGGATTCTGAGGTCTCTAGCTCTCTCTGTCTGTTGTCTCTTTAGCCACCCAGAAGTGGCTGAGAAGTGACAGTTGTGGTGACCATTGGGAGGGTTGGGCTGCAATGGATTCTGAGGTCCTTAGCTCTCTCTGTTGTCTCTCCAGCCGCCCAGAAGTGGCTGAGAATGACAGTTGTGCGCACACAGTTGGGAGAGGGGGCGGGATGAAGGGGTTGGGCTGCAATGGATTCTGAGGTCTCCAGCTCTCTCTGTCTGTTGTCCTCTCCAGCTGCCCAAAAGTGGCTGAGAAGTGACAGTTGTAGGCGACCATTGGGGGGGGGGGGGGGGGGCTGCAATGGATCCTGAGGTCTCTAGCTCTCTCTGTTGTCTCTCCAGCCGCCCAGCATTTGGATGTCACGCTTGCCCCCCCCCCCCCCCATCCCTGCTGCTGAAGTGAAGGTGGCTGCCTCTTTGCTACCCCTTGGCCCAGCTGAGGGGAGGGGGGGGGTTCTAGTACTGGGATGTGGGGGTTCTACCGGGATGTGGGGGTTCTAGTACTGTGATAAGGACCCAAGAGCATCCCCTCCATAAACTGTGAATTCATTCAACAGCATAGATTACAGGTTCCCCCCCTTTTTCTGCCCCCCCTGCTGAAGTGAAGGAGGGTGCCCCTTTGCTACCCCCCCAAGGGGGGGGTTCTAGTACTGAGATAAGGTTCTCTAGCACCCCAGGGTGAAAAAAAAGCACCCCTCCAAGCTGTGAATTCATTTAGCAGCATAGGTTCTAGGTCCTGCCCTTTTCTGTGCTGCGAACCGATCCGATTGGTCATTTAGGGAAGTGTAGGCCATCCCACGTCCGCCATATTGTCATGTAAGCCGATCCCCCCCCCCCCACCCCAGACTTACGCGCTCTCCCCCTCCCGTATCTTCTTCACGGCCGCCCTCTTGGACACCCGGATCCTGGTGTCCAGCTTGTTCATGAAGTCGCTGGCTGACACCTCGGCCCTGCGCTCTGCGTGGGAGGAGCTGCGGTGGAGCCGGCCCTTCTCCCGCTCCGGCTGGCCCTCCGTCGCTGCCCCTTCGCCGCCCTCCTCCCCGCGCCCTCCTTGGCGCCGGCCCCGTTGGACAGCTCCGGCTGCTCGGTCAGGACGGGGATGCTGAGGTACTTCTTCAGGAAGATGGAGTCGTTGGTGTAGAGGCGATTGGCTCGCTTGATCTGCTCCATCTGCGGGAGGGAAAAGGGGCGGAGATTAGCGCACGGGCGGGGAAATGACGGATTACTCCAAATAGGAAAAGTTCTGAGACACTTCCTGTCTCAGGTACAAAACAGGAAGTGAGGGGAAATCTGTTTCTTGCTGTCCCTGGACTCACTGTGACCCCGAATATCAGTATATGGACCCCATATATCAGTGTAGGGACCCCATCAACCCTTATCTCAGTATAGTGACCCCCTGGACCCCCCCACCACCCACATCTCAGTATAGTGACCCCGTATCTCAGTATAGTGCCCCCCCGGACTCACCGTGACCCCCCATAGCTCAGTATAGAGCCCCCCGGACTCACCGTGACCCCGTATCTCAGTATAGAGCCCCCTACACTCACCGTGACCCCGTATCTCAGTATAGAGCCCCCCCAGACTCACCGTGACCCCGTATCTCAGTATAGAGCCCCCCCCACACTCACCGTGACCCCGTATCTCAGTATAGAGCCCCCCCCCCCGGACACACCGTGGACCCCGTATCTCAGTATAGAGCCCCCCACACTCACCGTGACCCTGTATCTCGTATCTCACCGTGACCCATATCTCAGTATAGAGCCCCCCACACTCACCGTGACCCCGTATCTCAGTATAGAGCCCCCCCGGACTCACACCGTGACCCCGTATCTCAGTATAGAGCCCCCCCGGACTCACCGTGACCCCGTATCTCAGTATAGAGCCCCCCACACACTCACCGTGACCCCGTATCTCAGTATAGAGCCCCCCCGGACTCACCGTGACCCCATAGCTCAGTATAGAGCCCCCGGACTCACCGTGACCCCCGTATCTCAGTATAGAGCCCCCCTACACTCACCGTGACCCCGTATCTCAGTATAGAGCCCCCCCAGACTCACCGTGACCCCGTATCTCAGTATAGAGCCCCCCACACTCACCGTGACCCCGTATCTCAGTATAGAGCCCCCCCGGACTCACCGTGACCCCGTATCTCAGTATAGAGCCCCCCCACACTCACCGTGACCCTGTATCTCAGTATAGAGCCCCCCGGACTCACCGTGACCCCATATCTCAGTATAGAGCCCCCCACACTCACCGTGACCCCGTATCTCAGTATAGAGCCCCCCCGGACTCACCGTGACCCCCGTATCTCAGTATAGAGCCCCCCCGGACTCACCGTGACCCCGTATCTCAGTATAGAGACCCCCCCACACTCACCGTGACCCCGTATCTCAGTATAGAGCCCCCCCCGGACTCACCGTGACCCCGTATCTCAGTATAGAGCCCCCCACACTCACCGTGACCCCGTATCTCAGTATAGAGCCCCCCCACACTCACCGTGACCCATATCTCAGTATAGAGCCCCCCACACTCACCGTGACCCCGTATCTCAGTATAGAGCCCCCCCGGACTCACCGTGACCCCGTATCTCAGTATAGAGCCCCCCCCGGACTCACCGTGACCCCGTATCTCAGTATAGAGCCCCCCACACTCACCGTGACCCCGTATCTCAGTATAGAGCCCCCCCGGACTCACCGTGACCCGTATCTCAGTATAGAGCCCCCCCACACTCACCGTGACCCCGTATCTCAGTATAGAGCCCCCCCACACTCACCGTGACCCCGTATCTCAGTATAGAGCCCCCCCGGACTCACCGTGACCCCGTATCTCAGTATAGAGCCCCCCCACACTCACCGTGACCCCGTATCTCAGTATAGAGCCCCCCCAGACTCACCGTGACACCCCGTATCTCAGTATAGAGCCCCCCCACACCCACCGTGACCCCGTATCTCAGTATAGAGCCCCTCCAGACTCACTGTGACCCCGTATCTCAGTATAGAGCCCCCCCAGACTCACCGTGACCCCGTATCTCAGTATAGAGCCCCCCCACACCCACCGTGACCCCGTATCTCAGTATAGAGCCCCCCCCCCACACCCACCGTGACCCCGTATCTCAGTATAGAGCCCCCCCACACTCACCGTGACCCCGTATCTCAATATAGAGCCCCCCCCCGGACTCACCGTGACCCCGTATCTCAGTATAGAGCCCCCCCACACTCACCGTGACCCCGTATCTCAGTATAGAGCCCCCCCACACCCACCGTGACCCCGTATCTCAGTATAGAGCCCCCCACACTCACCGTGACCCCGTATCTCAGTATAGAGCCCCCCACACTCACCGTGACCCCGTATCTCAGTATAGAGCCCCCCCAGACTCACCGTGACCCCGTATCTCAGTATAGAGCCCCCCCAGACTCACCGTGACCCCATAGCTCAGTATAGAGCCCCCCACACTCACCGTGACCCCGTATCTCAGTATAGAGCCCCCCACACTCACCGTGACCCCGTATTCTCAGTATAGAGCCCCCCCAGACTCACCGTGACCCCGTATCTCAGTATAGAGCCCCCCCAGACTCACCGTGACCCCGTATCTCAGTATAGAGCCCCCCCACACTCACCGTGCCCCCGTATCTCAGTATAGAGCCCCCCCACACTCACCGTGACCCCGTATCTCAGTATAGAGCCCCCCCACACTCACCATGACCCCGTATCTCAGTATAGAGCCCCCCCCACACTCACCGTGACCCCGTATCTCAGTATAGAGCCCCCCCAGACTCACCGTGACCCGTATCTCAGTATAGAGCCCCCCCAGACTCACCGTGACCCCGTATCTCAGTATAGAGCCCCCCCAGACTCACCGTGACCCCGTATCTCAGTATAGAGCCCCCCCACACTCACCGTGACCCCGTATCTCAGTATAGAGCCCCCCCACACTCACCGTGACCCCGTATCTCAGCGCCAGGCCTTGCAGCGTATCCCCCGGACACACCAGGTGCTCCACCCTCCGGACCCGGGCCGGGGAGATGGGGATTGGACCAGGCTGCCATAGGAGCGGGTCCTGGTACCTCGGAGGAGCCCGGAGCCCCCTGGGGAGGAGAAGGAGGACATGGCTGACAGATCTTCCCTCACATGATATCTTCTTCTTCTTCTTGTAATTCAATTTTCTGACAGGAGGGGGAGGGGGGACACCACAGGGTCACATGACCTCCCCCCCTCCTCGGTGCCTGGATCCCGTCCGCCTTAGAACTGCCGACAGCTGCTGGCCAGAGGTGACAGCGGGGAGGGGGGCGGGGCATGCCGGGAAATGTAGTCCGCCACCGGGCTCAGGTGGAGGGGTGGGACTACTGACAAGCATGCATAGAGCCCCGCCCCCGGGGAGACGTCACGTGCTGTATACGGAAGGCGGGACTACATCTCCCAGCGGGCAGTGCGGCGAGGGGGGCGGGGTTGTACGGAAGCCGTCTGAGGGGAGAAATGTCGTTCAAGAGAGAGGGGGACGATGGGAGCCAACTGAATGTACTGAGGGTGAGAGAGGGGGCGAGGTATAGATGGGGGTGGGTGGTTAAAGATGGGGTAGGTAGGTATAGATGAGGGAAGGTGGTTATATATGGGGGGTATGGATGGGGGAAGGGATAGGTGGGTATTGATAGAGGGGGGATGAGATGGGTGTAGCTGGGGGGGAGGGGTAAGGTGGGTATAGATGGGTTTAGAATAGGTGGGTAGAGACGGAGGGAGATGGTGGTTAAAGATGGGGGGGGGGGGGGGGGAAGACGGGTATAGAGATGGGGGGGGGAGGGGAAGGAGATGGGTGTAGATGGGGTGGAGGGGGAAGGTGGGTATAGAGATGGGGGGGGGAGGGGAAGGAGATGGGTGTAGATGGGGTGGAGGGGGAAGGTGGGTATAGATGGGGGGGAGGGGAAGGTGGGTATATATTGGGGGGGAGGGGAAGGTGGGTATAGATGGGTTTAGGAAAGGTGGGTAGAAATGGGGGAAGGTGGTTAAAGATGGGGGGAGGGGAAGGTTGGTATAGATGGGGGGAGGGGAAGGTGGTTAAAGATGGGGGGAGGGGAGGTGGGTATAGAAGGATAGGGGGGAGGAGAAGCAAGTAGGAATAGATGGAGGGTTTTGCAATGCAGCTAACTTTGAATGGGGGGAGGGGAAGGTGGGTATAGATGGGGGGGTGGGGAAGGTGGGTATAGATGGGGGGGAAGGGAAGGTGGGTATAGATGGGGGGGGGAGGGGAGGTGGGTATAGAAGGATAGGGGAGGAGAAGCAAGTAGGAATAGATGGAGGGTGCAGCTAACTTTGAATGGGGGAGAGGGAAGGTGGGTATAGATGGGGGGGGTGGGGGAAGGTGGGTATAGATGGGGGGGGGGGGAAGGTGGGTATAGATGGGGGGGGAGGGGAAGGTGGGTATAGATGGGGGGGAGGGGAGGTGGGTATAGAAGGATAGGGGAGGGGAGGTGGGTATAGATGGGGGGGGGGAGATAGATGGGGGGAAGGGGTGTGGGTATAGATGGGGGGGAAGGGAAGGTGGGTATAGATGGGGGGGAAGGGAAGGTGGGTATAGATGGGGGGGAGGGAAGGTGGGGGAGGGGAAGGTGGGTATAGATGGGGGAGAGGGGGAGGTGGGTATAGATGGGGGGGAGGGGAAGGTGGGTATAGATGGGGGGAAGGGGAAGGTGGGTATAGATGGGGGGGGGGGGGGGAGGTGGGTATAGAAGGATAGGGGAGGAGAAGCAAGTAGGAATAGATGGAGGGTGCAGCTAACTTTGAATGGTGGTGGGGCAGGTGGGTATGGATCGGGGAGGGTGCAAAAGGGGTAGATGGGGGATGGTGCAGTAGGGTAGGGTGCAGGAGGAGGGGGGTAGATAAGGGAGTGTTCTGGACTGTATAGAAGGAGGGGGCAGATGGGGGGGGGGAATGGGAGGGGTATAGATGGGGGAGACAGCGGAAGATGTAGGTGGAGGGGGAAGGTTTAGAAGGGAGAATAGATGGGAATGCTGGAACATGTAGATGGGGAGGGGTGGTGGGTATGGGGGGGGGGGGAATAGAAGGGGAAGAGTATAAGGACGGGTGGGGGAGGGGCTATCTGACTTTTGTCATTGGATCGACCATCCATTCCAATCAATAATCGATCACCCTTTCCTCCTCCTTTATGTCTCCATCCAGAAGCGGAGGGTGGCCGACCTGCTGGCCAGCTTCATCCCCCGAGGACGAGGCCCTGCTGCTGAGGAATGGAAGGTGTGTACTCCAGAATGGCCGCCTCCTTCCTGACGGGGGCAGTTGGATCAGTGAGTAGATCCAGACGGTGCAGCAGCTGAAGTTTTGTGCCAATCATAACTTACAAGCAAAACTTGGCTACACCCCCTCCCATTTCCCGTGTTCTTATTGGTCATTTAAAGTGATGTAAAGCTTTACTGACCAGTTAGGAGGACTTTGTGTGCAGGAGGGGGCGTCGCCGAGCGCTGGAGATTTGCTCAGAACTGTCTACGTTTTTGGCGTGCCGTTTTCACAGGTAAGGTGTTACTCGGCGATTGGATGACGTGCTCAGATTCAATTGGCACGACCTGTAACAGATCAGACTTAAAGAAGAACCCCAACCAGTGAGTCTTCATGACCTCAAGTTGTGTGTTGGGTACCCATTAGATGGCGGGAGGGGTGATTGCTGGGAGGAGGCGCATTGTGTGTAATAGCTACTAGTTGCCTTCATTAGAGGAGATCTTATTACCTTCCATTAACACAAAATGTTTCTTTTGAAAGTGCTGTATCCAAATATCAAAAAAGTGACACCATCCTCTGATTGCATTGCAGGTATGCCTGCACCGTGTGCCACCACAGACCCGTCTTCGACACGGTAGATATGCTCTCCATCCATCGCAATGGGAAGAAACACATTGCCTGTGAGTGCCCATATACTCAGCTTGTTGCTCATGGGTGTATCCTGCAGCCTCGGGAGAGGAATTGGAATTTCCAATATGCACACTTGTTCCTTGTGGGTCTGTCCTGTAACCTCAGGGGTGGAAATAAGTCACACATATACAGAGCTCGTTCCTCATGGGCGTGTCTTGTAGCCTCAGGGGAGGGAAATTATAGCCATGTACATACACAGCCCATACCTTATGGGTGTGTCCTGTAACCTCAGGGGAAGGAAATAAGAGTCACACATACACACAGCTCATTCCTCATGGGCGTGTCTTGTAACCTCAGGGGAGGAAATTAAAGGCAGGCGTATACACAGCCCATTCCTCATGGGCAGGAAATTGGAGTCACACATATACAGAGCTCATTCCTCATGGGCATGTCTTTTTAAACCTTGGGGGTAGGAAAATGGAGTGTCGCATATAAACAGCCCATTTCTCATTAGTGTATCTTGTAACCTCAGGGGAGGAAAATTGGAGTCGTGCTTACACACAGTCTTTTCCTCATGGGCGTGTCTTGTAACCTTAGGGGAGGGAAATTATAGTCACGTACATATACAGCCCATACCTTATGGGCGGGAAATTGGAGTCACGCATATACACAGTCCATTCCTCATGGGCGTGTCTTGTAACCTCAGGGGAGGTAAATTGGAGTCACGCATATACACAGTCCATTCCTCATGGGCGTGTCTTGTAACCTCAGGGGAGGTAAATTGGAGTGACGCATATACACAGTCAATTCCTCATGGCCATGTCTTGTAGCTTCAGGAGAGGGAAATTGGAGTCACATGTATACACAGTCCACTCCTCATGGGCATGTGTTGTAACCTCGGGGGAGTGGGAAAATGGAGTGATGCATATAAACAGGCCATTCCTCATGGGTGTGTCTTGTAGCCTCGGGAGGGAAATTAGTAATTCATATACACAGTCCATTCCTCATGGGCGTGTCTTGTAACCTCAGGGGAGGGAAATTGCAATCACGCATATACACAGCCCATTCCTCATGGGCATGTCTTGTAACCTCGGGAGTGGGAAAATGGAGTGATGCATATAAACAGGCCATTTCTCAGGGGCGTGTCTTGTAACCTCAGGGGAGGGAAATTGGAGTCACGTATATACACAGCCCATTCCTCATGGGCATGTCTTGTAACCTGGGGGAGTGGGAAAATGGAGTGATGCATATAAACAGGCCATTTCTCATGGGCGTGTTTTGTAGCCTCAAGGGAGAGAAATTAGAATCAGGTGTATACACAGCCCATTCCTCATGGGCGGGGAAATTGGAGTCACACATATACACAACCCATTCTTCATGGGCATGTCCTGTAACCTCAGGGGAGGGAAATTGCAGTCACGCATATACACAGCCCATTCCTCATGGGCGTGTCTTGTAACCTTGAGGGAAGGGGGGGAATTGGAGTCATGCATAGCTCATACCTCATGGTTGTGACCTGTGACTGCAGAGGAGGGAAACTGGAGTCACGCATATACACAGCATGCTTTTTTATGGGAATGTTCTGTAATCTTTGGGGAGGGAAATTGAAATCACCGATATACAAAGCCTGTTCCTGGTGGGTGGGTCTTGCAGCCTCAGGGGAAGGAAATTGAAGTTGTCCTGGTACCTTAGCAGTCACAAATTCTGGTGCAGTATGCCTAAGGACATTGCTGGGGATGCCTTAACAGGGGTCTTCAAACTACGACCCTCCAGGTGTTGAGGAACTGCAAGTCCCATGAGGCCTTGCAAGACTCTGACAGCCGCAGGTAAGACTCCTAGAGGCAGAGACATGATGGGACTTGTAGTACTTCAGCAGCTGGAGGGCCATAGTTTGGAGGCCCCTGCCTTATCGCATGCTTCAGCCTGCCCACCATTTGACCCCTGCCATTCTCCTCCTCTCCAGGCCTGCAGAGGTTCTACGGAAAGAAGACGGAACTCAGGAACGAGGTGCAGAAACGCCAGCACCGGGAGTACGTCCGCGCAGAGGAGGCGGGAGAGCAGGTAGTGTGACGCCGCTGCAAGGCACAGCCACAGGCTCCTGTATTGATGCCATGCGTACACAGCAGTCACATAAAGTCCATAGAGGCAGACATGGCAGGACCTTGAACTGGGGGGCGTGGCCTGACACATCCTGGGATCGGGGTTTATATTGGAGTCGCCCATCCTTACTAGTAGTGGCATCAGATTGGTGGTCCACCCCTGCATTACTGGTAGATGTTGCTTGGGTCCAAGCGTCGGCCACTCTCGGGGTGTAGTGTTGTCAGCCATTGGTCAGCGGTGGTCCAGACGCAGCATTCCATAGACACCGATGAGAACTGCTCCGAGATGACGGCTTAG
>CATNWA010002117.1:917500-1105000 GCA_951230385.1 Staurois parvus
TATATATATATATATATATATTTATTTTTTTAATTATTTGTGTAATATTACACACATAATTAAAAATAGATATATAATAATAATAAAATAATAATAAATAAATATATTTTATTTATTATTATTATTATATATATATATTTTTTTTTTATTATGTGTATGTATGATATTTATTGTATGTGTATATATTATAAAATAATGCAAATTATTAGTATGCAGTTTTCTATCTGAACATCTGATGAAGCTCCTGAGTCCTCTCACATCTTCCTCTTTAAGAAGCCCCTTGTTTGCAGAGCTCAATGAGCCATCACGGCAGTTGCAGTCGGACACAGGGAACTGCATAGCAAGCCATGTTTCCCGTGTGCTCTGTCTGACATTTGTAATTATTATTACTCTTTTTTTTTTTTTTTTTTTGTCCCGGTCTCCATACAGAACCCGTAACTAAGAAAAGTGTCCGGCACAAGAAGAAGGATCAGAAGTGTCCGGAGAAGGGGGAGGAGACAACCAGTGAGGATCCGGAAAAAAAGCGGGAGATGGAGCACTACCTGCGTCTGCGGAGGTGAGGGAGGTCTCATCGCTGGGAATTCATGGACTTTTTTTTCCATTGCCCATTTACCTGCCATTCAAAGTTGAAAGTTAAGCCTTGAGATAGGAGCGCAGTCTCTGCTACTGTGAAAACCCCCAGCAGTGTTTATTATCCCTGCCAAGCTCTCCCCTGTGGACTACAGAACACACTTCCCTCTTATATTATGGAAATGAGAAGAGGGGGTGGAGTTCTGTAGTCCATCTGGGCAGAGCTGACAACACTGCTTGGGATTTCAGTGCAGCAGAAGCAGAGTTGTCAGCTCACTACAAGAAGTTAGGAACTCACAAGATTTCTGGTGATCAGTTGGTATTTTTGCTGTATTTGAAACAAAATATGGAGAAATGTACAAGATCTGTATTGCAGTGAGGTCCTGATTTTTTTTTTTTTTTTCGCACCGGATATTTTTTCGCACTTCCAGAATATGCGGACCTTTAAAAAACCACTTCCAGTCCGGACGCTTTTTCCCCCCCCTTCCAGTCCGGACACTCTCCCCCCCTTCCAGTCCGGACACTCTCCCCCCCCAGTCCGGACACTCCAGTCCGGACACTCTCCCCCCCTTCCAGTCCGGACACTCTCCCCCCCTTCCAGTCCGGACACTCTCCCCCCCTTCCAGTCCGGACACTCTCCCCCCCTTCCAGTCCGGACACTCCCCCCCCCTTCCAGTCCGGAAGCTTTCCCCCCCTTCCAGCCCGGACGCTTCCCCCCCTCTTCCAGTCCGGACGCTCTCCAGCCCCCTTTCCCCCCCCCCCTTCCAGTCCCGGACACTCTCCCCCCCTTCCAGTCCGGACGCTCTCCCCCCCTTCCAGTCCGGACGCTTCCCCCCTCTTCCAGTCCGGACGCTTTCCCCCCTTCCAGTCCGGACGCTTTCCCCCTCTTCCAGTCCGGACGCTTTCCCCCTCTTCCAGTCCGGACGCTTTCCCCCCCTTCCAGTCCGGACGCTTTCCCCCTCTTCCAGTCCGGACGCTTTCCCCCTCTTCCAGTCCGGACGCTTCCCCCCCCCTCTTCCCCCCCCCCCCCTCTTCCAGTCCGGACGCTTCCCCCCCCCCCCCTTCCAGTCCGGACGCTTCCCCCCTCTTCCAGTCCGGACGCTTTCCCCCCTTCCAGTCCGGACGCTTTCCCCCCCTTCCAGTCCGGACGCTTTCCCCCCTCTTCCAGTCCGGACGCTTTCCCCCCCAAGTCCGGACGCTTTCCCCCTCTTCCAGTCCGGACGCTTTCCCCCTCTTTCCCCCCCCCCCTTCCAGTCCGGACGCTTTCCCCCCCCTTCCAGTCCGGACGCTTCCCCCCCCCCTTCCAGTCCGGACGCTTTCCCCCCCATTCCAGTCCGGACGCTTTCCCCCCCTCATTCCAGTCCGGACGCTTTCCCCCCTCATTCCAGTCCGGACGCTTTCCCCCTCATTCCAGTCCGGACGCTTTCCCCCTCATTCCAGTCCAGGCCAATTTTCAGCTTTCAGCGATATCACACTTTGAATGACAATTGCGCGGTCATGCAACACTGTACCCATATGAATTTTTTAGCATTTTTTTGAGACAAATAAAGCTTTATTTTGGTGGTATTTATTCACCGCTGGATTTTTTTTTTTTTTTTTTGCTATGTAAATGAAAAAGTCCATAAATTTTTGAAAAAAGGTGTTTTTCTTATAAAATTTAGCAAATAAATAATATTTCATCATAAATCTTGGCCGAAATTTATTCTGTTATCTTTTTAGTAAAAAAAAAAAAAAAACCCAAATTAGTTTATAACCAAAAATTATAATTTTTCAAAACATTTTTTTTTACATTTTTTTTACATATTATTATTTGTTTTTAGTTTTTTTACATACTGTCACCCTAGCAGTACAGTGTTACCATGGTGACACTGTACCACTTGTGGGGGGTGATGAATTTTTTTTTTTTTTGTACACTGATTGCTTTTTACACCCCTAAAGGCTGTAAAAGCAATAATTTCTCCTTCTCTCTGGCTGCATTCTTGCAGCCATTGAGAAATACTGTAAGAGCTGTGATTGGTCACAGCTTGTCACATGGTACAAGGCTCTTGCGAATAGCCCTGTACCATGTGATCTCTGTGATCATTCACAGATTTCACACGTAGTAAGCAATGATGTCAGAAGTGACATCTTGCTTACTACTCTGCATGTGATCACTGATTGGCCAATCAGTGATCACATGATCGGGACCTCGCACAGAAGTCCCATACGATGATCAGTGTTCCACTGTGTCCGGAGGGCACACAGCGGGCACCGGATCGCGGTGCTGAGCGCTCCCAGGGAGCGCGCACAAGCAGGGGGCGGGGAGGCCATTTATAAACGGCCACCCGACCCTGCACTGCCACCGTCTGGCCGTTTATATACAATGGCCGGATGGGAGGTGGTTAAGAGGTCCTTAGTTAGCACTGAGGTAGTAAAATCCCAATCTGGGTAGTTGTCCCAGGTCAGGGAACTGAATAGGATTGATGACAGGAGATCAGAAAGGCAGCCAGGCGCCTAGTATTTTCAGCCTGCCCACTTTTTTTCTTAGCGGGAGATATCCTTTTATCCATATACTGATATTTTACTTTCATGTAGTTACTTTCACTTCCTTTTCTCCTCAGTGCCGGCTGGATTCCTGATGGCAGCGGGAAGTGGCTGAAGGATGAAAATGTGGAATTTGACTCTGATGAGGAAGAGCCGCCACCAATGCCGCCTCCGTGACACCTCCACCTTGTCAGGTCATGTGATTTCTATATCTGTATACAGATGGGAGTTCCCAGCAGAGCTGGCTCTCTATTATAGAGGGAGCTTTTGTATCTGGTAGTGATGTCGTCAATGTATATAACCAACCAGGGACTAACACCAATAATAAACTTTCAGTTATAAATGTCTTGACTTGACCGGCAGTTCTTCGCTCCTCCAGCTAGGGGGCGCCGTGCAATCCGGAAATTGGTGTAGTTCAATGATTTGAATGTGTGTCCGTTCATCACTGACAGATTGCGGACACATATGCATCACAAACACAAGTGGACCCAAAATCAAAGTGAAAATTTTGATGAATTGTTAATAGTATCTAAAAAAAAAAAAAAAAAAAAAAAAAAAAATCCTGTGCCTAGGCACCCCTATTCTGTAGCCTCAAAGCTGTATATCTGCAGAGTTAGATCTAAGACGCCGCTGTCTTTGACTGATAGTCTCAGGAGACTTGATTTCAGTACAGGGCTGCTCATTGTTCTCCTTGCTGGAGAGAAAGTCGTACCTGAGGTCCTGCAGCGCAAGGATCTCCCTGCTTCTGCTTCATTCGGTCTCGGGATCTGTGCTGTCTCCGCCTCTCCTGCTTTTTCCTGAATACTCACCCACCTGTCATGAGCTGGGCGGCAACGTCCTGAAGAAGTGAAGCTTTTGCCGCTACCAAGAACAAGGCATGGGAAGTCATTAACCACTTGACCTCCAGAAGATTTAACCGACACCCCCTTCGTTACCAGGTTTTTTTTTTTTGCTATTCAGCACTGCGCTACTTTACCCTAGGTTCCCACATATTTGCAGATTTCAGTGTGTTTTTTCCAGTTTGCAGAAACGCACTTCACATTTCCTATGGATCTAGTTCATATCCGTTTTGAGCCGGTGCGGGTTTTTGAAAGGGGCAGGGACTTTTTTTTTTTTCACGTGCGATAGGTTTCAATGGAACTGCATCAAAAACGCACGCAGAACGCACGTACGTGCGGTTTTTGTGTGCGTTTCCTGCATGACGGCAGACCCCTCCCCCCCCCTAGCAACCTTAAAACACATCCCACAAAACACATTAAAAACGTGTTAAAAACGCACATGGAAAATGCATCAACGGCAGTCTGCGTAACGACGAACCTAGCGTTAACAGGCAATTCCGCGGTCATGCAACGCTGTACCAAAATGTATGATTTTTTTTTTTTTTTCTTTTTCATGCAAAAAGAGTTTTCTTTTACCGGTTTTTGATCACCACTGGGGTTTTTATTTTTTTTTATTATATAAAAAAAAAAAAGACTGAACATTTTGCTATTAAACATCCAAAAAAAAATAATATATATATATCTTTCACACAAACCTCTTTCACACAAACCAATATACACTTATTGGAATTTTTTTCTTTTTTTTACTTTTACCAAAGACATATAGCAGGATACACTTTGGCCCAAATTATATTTTTTTTATATATGTGTGTAATAAATATAAAAAAAAAAAAAAAAAAAAAAAAAAAAATTATATATTTATTACACACATATATGTGTGTAATAAATTAAAAAAAAATTTTAATATATATTTATTACACACATATATGTGTGTAATAAATAAAATTTTTTTATTTTTTTTTTAGTATACACACATATATATATATATATATATTATAAATAATAATATATATATATATATATATATATATATATATATGTATATATATATATATATTTTATTTTTTTTTTTTTTTTTTTTTTTTTTTTTTTTATTACACATATATATGTGTGTAATAAATATATAATGTTTTTTATTTTTTTTATTTATTACACACACACATATATATATATATATATATATATATATATATATATATATATATATATATATATATATATATATATATATATAAAATGTGGGCCAAAGTGTATCCTGCTATATGTCTTTGGTAAAAGTAAAAAAAAAAAAAAAAAAATCCTAATAACTGTAAATTGGTTTGTGTGAAAGTTATGGGCGACGAGGGGTGGGCAGGGTATGATGTAGCGCACCCCTCCATTCTACGAAATACCACAAACATTAACGACTCTATACCTCTGTGAAAAATTAATATGCATAAAACAAAACCGTCCAATCACCCAAAATAAAACCCTTAATATAATAAAAAGCCTCCGTGTGAATTATTCATGCTTCAAGTGAGGAGAACAAGAAAAAAATATTTTGTTGGACTGCAGACACAGTTACAGGATGAGACTGCGGACATATTACAGGAGATGGTCAGAGACTGTGGACACAGTACAGGAGATGACCAGAACTGCGGACACAGTACAGGAGATGACCAGAGACTGCAGACATAGTACAGGAGATGACCAGAGACTGCAGACACAGTAGTACAGAGATGACCAGAGACTGCGCGGACACAGTACAGGAGATGACCAGAGACTGCAGATCGACAGTACAGGAGATGACCAGAGACTGCAGACACAGTACAGGAGATGACCAGAGACTGCGGACACAGTACAGGAGATGACCAGAGACTGCGGACACAGTACAGGAGATGACCAGATAGACTGCAGACATAGTACAGGAGATGACAGATATACTGCAGACACTAGTACAGGAGATGACTCCAGAGACCTGCGGACACAGTACAGGAGATGACCAGAGACTGCGGACACAGTACAGGAGTGTGTACCAGAAGAGACTGCAGACACAGTACAGGAATGGACCAGAGACTGCGGACACAGTCACAGGGATGACCAGAGACTGTCGGACCACAGTAATTGGGGCATGACCAGAGACTGCGGACACAGTACAGGAGATGACCAGAGACTGCGGACACAGTACAGGAAACTGACTCTATGGTTGTCACAATATTGGGTGTGCTCTGAAGAAGGGAGTTCGTCTCACCTGAAATGCTGGTCAGCCTATCCGTCACAAAGGGCACAGTATTCCATTGGACTGATATTGTGGGACTACCTGCTCTGTTTTTATTCTCCTTTGGCTCTCGACTTTGTGAGTCTATATATCTATATAAAATATCTATATTTTTTCAATAAATACATGGGTGTACCATGGTAATGCATGATGAGGGCGCCCTTGTTTGTTTTTGTCACATATTGGTGGCAGTGGCTGGAGTCTGACTTTATGGACATCACATATTGGTGGCAGTGGCTGGAGTCTGACTTTATGGTCGTCACATATTGGTGGCAGTGGCTGGAGTCTGACTTTATGGTCGTCACATATTGGTGGCAGTGCTGGCTGGAGTCTGACTCTATGGTCGTCACATATTGGTGTCAGTGGCTGGATTCAGACTCTATGGTCGTCACATATTGGTGGCAGTGGCTGGAGTCTATCTCTTTGGTCATCACATATTGGTGGCAGTGGCTGGGATTCAGACTCTATGCTCGTCACATATTGGTGGCAGTGGCTGCAGTCTGACTCTATGGTCGTCACATATTGGTGGCAGTGGCTGCAGTCTGACTCTATGCTCGTCACACATATTGGTGGCAGTGGCTGGAGTCTGACTCTATGGTCGCCACACAGCTCCTCTTCCCGTCTCATGCTTTGTTTCTCTCACCTCTCTCCCACGCCTGCTGCATGGCTGCTACTCCATGTAGGGAGGTTGTATAAACTGATGTTCTTGCAGGGGAGGGTATGACCAACCCATCTAGGCCAGTCCTAGTCTACTTCAGCAATTGAAGGAGATAAGTCTCTTCTTTCTCGTCCTCTCCACGTACACAGTATCTGGACTTTGCCCGCAGTTGGGGGTGTGTGCTCTATGAACACAGGTCGGACCTCTTTTCTACAAAGGAAGGGACACGTTCACTTTCCACTTCTGCACCTTCGCGATGGCGTATTCCGATCTGAATGGGTTGTTCTGCTGCTCTCTCTCTGCCTGGGGCATTTTTTGCAGATCCCGTAACCTTAGACTGCGGCCACAATTTTTGTCGGATCTGTATATAAAAAAAAGCGCGCTGGCGTCACAGGCCCTCCAGCGGCTTCTATGCCTGTCCACAGTGTGGGAATGGAAACCGCAAATATCCTCAGCTTAAAAAAACACACAGTTAAGTAACATCGCCCAACATCATCGCTCTACGGAGAGGGCACCAAAGTCCTCGGTGGTCTACTGCATCTCATGTGCCGGCTCACTGGTCCTTGCTGTGAAGACGTGTCTCCTGTGTGGCGTCTCTCTTTGTCTTCAGCATCTGATGCTCCACAGTAAGTCAACAGACCATGTCCTGGTTGACGTCAACTGCTTTGTGTTGCACTGAAGATGCTCCGCACACAACCGGACACCCTGGACCGATATTGCTGGCAGCATTAAAAACGTGCATCTGTGAAAGACTGCTCATGTTCGCTAAGCACAATGGGCATCAAATGCTAACCATCAACTCCGCCTTTGATTTAAAAAAGGAGAGGCTGAAGGATATGATGGAGACATTGACCGCAAAGTGGGAGAAGACCCTTTCTCGAATGCGCCGGTTGGAAAAGGCGAAGGCCGAGCTGACGTGTAAGATAGCCCACGTCAATGCCATGCTGAACACAGCCGATGCCTTTGCCGTGTTGTTGGAACGAGAATCGGATGGACTTTTCTTCTGTGACGTGCAAGAGGAGAAGAGACGGAAGGTCAAGATGATTGTAATAGGTGGTGTGTTTTCGCCCAACATCTTACTTTTACTGGTGCTTATTCTAATACTCGTGGAGGCACCTGAAGTGGAAAGATGGTGAGGTACTGATTAGCAGGGTGGCACAAATTGTGGCTACCACGGCAAATGGCATACCCTGCTCTTCACTCATGGATAACAAGAACATCTCCTTCGTAATGGAGGCACAGAGGTGACACTGGAAATTGCCTTGTGCCGAAATCACAAGACTGGCCATGTTGAGGTAGAGACCCTCATGTATCACTGACTGTGTCTGTCTGGAAAATATTCTTCTCTCTTCATTATAGACATTTCCTTGCAACATTCATGATCACCTTTCCTGTACTCGGGGGATTGTCCTCTATGCCAGGGGTCTCCAAACTTTCTAAATGAAGGGCCAGCTTACTGTCCTTCAGACTTTAGGGAGTAGAAAATGTCCCAGTGAAAGTGGGGAGTAAAAAAAACATGACATAAAAATTTGTAGTCAGTGGATGGAGGAATAGTGTCCAGGCATTGGTGACAGTGGGAGGAATAGTGCCCCATCATTGGTGACAGTGGGAGGAATAGTGCCCCATCATTGGTGACAGTGGGAGTCATAGTGCCCCATCACTCATGGATAACAAGAACGTCTCCTTCGTAATGGAGGCACAGAGGTGACACTGGAAATTGCCTTGTGCCGAAATCACAAGACTGGCCATGTTGAGGTTGAGACCCAATCAAGTGACTCCATGTTGAATGGTTTCGAAGTTCCTACAGGATATAATGTTCAGAGCTGGCAATTAGCTGCTCAGGCCCAAGCAACCATCTAGGACATCACTCAACCCTTCTCATTTTCCCAGAAGCACCAGGTATTTACCAAGGTCTCCAACAGAGCAACGTAAGGAAGATGAGTATTAGCAGGTGGGGGTTTTTGAACAAAAAAAAAAACCAAAACCTGAGAGGTCAAAGTGCTGTCCCATTCACCCCTTTCAAAACACCAGAGCAATGTCCTCTTTTCAGAGGGCGGTTCCTGGGCACAGAGGTGACACTGGAAATTGCCTTGTGCCGAAATCACAAGACTGGCCATGTTGAGGTTGAGACCCAATCAAGTGACTCCACGTTGAATGGTTTCGAAGTTCCTACAGGGTACAATGTTCAGAGCTGGCAATTAACTGCTCAGGCCCAAGCAACCATCTAGGACATCACTCAACCCCTCTGATTTTCCAAGAAGCACCGGGTATCTACCAAGGGCTCCAACAGAGCAACGTAAGGAAGATGATAGTATTAGCAGGTGGGGGTTTTTGAGCAAAAAAAAAAAAAAAAAACCTGAGAGGTCAAAGTGATGTCCCATTCACCCCTTTCAACTGGCCTTTCAAAACACCAGAGGAATGTCATCTTTTCAAAGGGCGGCTCCTGGGCACAGAGGTGACACTGGAAATTGCCTTGTGCCGAAATCACAAGATTGGCCATGTTGAGGTTGAGACCCAATCAAGTGACTCCACGTTGAATGGTTTCGAAGTTCCTACAGGATATAATGTTCAGAGCTGGCAATTAGCTGCTCAGGCCCAAGCAACCATCTAGGACATCACTCAACCCCTCTGATTTTCCAAGAAGCACCGGGTATTTACCAAGGGCTCCAACAGAGCAACGTAAGGAAGATCAGTATTAGCAGGTGGGGGGTTTTGAACAAAAAAAAAAACCTGAGAGGTCAAAGTGATGTCTCGTTCACCCCTTTCCACTGGCCCTTTAAGATGATCGAAACACCAGAGCAATGTCCTCTTTTCAAAGGGCGGTTCCTGGGCTTCCTCAACATGTGATTGATGGTCTCCATGATCATGCGTTTGAGAACCAGTCCTACCAGCTCCTGATTAATGCTGGTGGCCATGAGCTGTCGGTGATAGCACAGTGCTAGGGACAATGATTGGAATGTGCCCCCAGCCTATACTGTATGCAGCTGCTTGCCATTATGGCCTACCTCCATGCAGCCACATATATGTGTGACGCCAGCGAGAATGCGTCAAAAAAAATTCTTTGGCAGGTAAAACGGTAAACATACATATTTCAACTTTATTTATAGCCATTTACCTGGAAATTGTGCCTGAGGAAAAGTATGACGGCTCTGTGTGGGACAGCGAATAATCATGTGACAGCAGCTCACCCAGGGGGGGGGGGACTGGGAAAAGCCTGCTGAATATTGGCTGCAACACATTATAGCCTGGACAAAATGTATCACTGACTGTCTGAAAATATTCTTCTCTCTTCATTATAGACATTCCCTTGCAACATTCATGATCACCTTTCCTGTACTCGGGGGATTGTCCTCTATGCCAGGGGTCTCCAAACTTTCTAAATGAAGGTCCAGCTTACTGTCCTTCAGACTTTAGGGAGTAGAAAATGTCCCAGTGAAAGTGGGAGTAAAAAAACATGACAAAGTTTATAGTCAGTGGATGAGGAATAGTGTCCAGTCATTGTTGACAGTGGGAGGAATAGTGCCCCATCATTGGTATCAGTGGGAGGAATAGTGCCCCATCATTGGTGTCAGTGGGAGGAATAGTGCCCCATCATTGGTGTCAGTGGGAGGAATAGTGCCACATCATTGGTGTCAGTGGGAGGAATAGTGCCCCATCATTGGTATCAGTGGGAGGAATAGTGCCCATCATTGGTGTCAGTGGGAGGAATAGTGCCCCATCATTGGTGTCAGTGGGAGGAATAGTGCCCCATCATTGGTGTCAGTGGGAGGAATAGTGCCACATCATTGGTGTCAGTGGGAGGAATAGTGCCCCATCATTGGTATCAGTGGGAGGAATAGTGCTCCATCATTGGTGTCAGTGGGAGGAATAGTGTCCCATCATTTGTGTCAGTGGGAGGAATAGTGCCCCATCACTGGTGTCAGTGGGAGGAATAATGCCCCATCACTGGTGTCCCCATCATTGGTGTCAGTGGGAGGAATCGTACCCCATCATTGGTGTCAGTGGGAGGAATCGTGCCCCATCATTGGTGTCAGTGGGAGGAATAGTGCCCCATCATTGGTGTCAGTGGAAGGAATAGTGCCCCATCATTGGTGTCAGTGGAAGGAATAGTGCCCCATCATTGGTGTCAGTGGGAGGAATAGTGCCCATCACTGGTGATCAGTGGGAGGAATAGTGCCCCATCACTGGTGACAGTGGGAGGAATAGTGCCCAATCACTGGTGACAGTGGGAGGAATAGTGCCCCATCACTGGTGTCAGTGGGAGGAATAGTGCCCAATCACTGGTGACAGTGGGAGGAATAGTGCCCCATCACTGGTGTCAGTGGGAGGAATAGTGCCCCATCACTGGTGTCAGTGGGAGGAATCGTACCCCATCATTGGTGTCAGTGGGAGGAATAGTGCCCCATCATTGGTGACAGCTGGAGGAATCGTGCCCCATCATTGGTGACAGCTGGAGGAATCGTGCCCCATCATTGGTGACAGCTGGAGGAAGTGCCCCATCATTGGTGTCAGTGGGAGGAATAGTGCCCCATCATTGGTGTCAGTGGGAGGAATAGTGCCCCATCACTGGTGAGAGTGGGAGGAATAGTGCCCCATCATTGGTATCAGTGGGAGGAATAGTGCCCCATCACTGGTGTCAGTGGGAGGAATAGTGCCCCATCATTGGTGTCAGTGGGAGGAATAGTGCCCCATCATTGGTGTCAGTGGGAGGAATAGTGCCCCATCACTGGTGTCAGTGGGAGGAATAGTGCCTTATCACTGGTGTCAGTGGGAGGCATAGTGCCCCATCATTGGAGTCAGTGGGAATAGTGCGCCCATCATTGGAGTCAGTGGGAGGCATAGTGCCCCATCAGTCAGGGGAGGAATAGCGCCCCATCGCTGGTGTCAGGGGAGGCATAGCGCCCCATCCCTGGTATCAGTGGAAGGAATAGCGCCCCATCGTTGAAGTCAGTGGGAGGAATAGCGCCCCATCATTGGTGTCAGTGGGAGGAATAGCGCCCCATCGCTGGTGTCAGTGGGAGGAATAGCGCCCCATCGCTGGTGTCAGTGGAAGGAATAGCGCCCCATCGTTGGTGTCAGTGGGGGCCCCTTCCTGACCAGGCCATTTATTGCGTTATGGCGCTGCGCTACTTTAACTGACAATTGCGCGGTCATACAACGCTGCACCCAAATGAAATTTACATCCTTTTTTTACCCCCCCACAAATAGAGCTTGCTTACGGTGGTATTTGATTCGCCTTTGCGTTTAAAAAAAAAAAAAAAAGACGACAATTTTGAGAAAACAAACAATTTTTGAATTTTTGCTATTAAAAATGTCCATTAAAAATCAAATTTTGTCAAATTTAGGGCAAAATGTATTCTGCGACGTCTTTGCTTAAAAAAAAAAAAAATGTGTACATTGATTAGTTATGTAAAAGTTACAGCGTTTACAAATGGTGGTATAGATAATGGGATTTTTATTTTTTTTTTTTATTCTTTTACTAGTAATGGGGGCGATCAGCGGCTTATAGCCGGACTGCGGTGGGTATTCTGTTACTGGGGGGAATGCAGCAAAATGACCTAACCCCAGAGATGGACCTCATGGCATCTCTGGACTGTCAAGCTTCCAGTTTGATGTTGGCATGAGGAGGGTCAGGAAATACTTATTCTATGGACAGAAGCTTGTGGACACCTGAGTATCACCTATATAACCTTGAGTAACATACTATTCCAAATCCATGGCCATTAATGTGGAGTTGCCTTCCCTTTTGTGGTCATAACATCCTCCACTCTTCTGGGAAGGCTTTCCACAAGATTTTGGAGAATGTGGGAATTTGTGCCCATTAATCCAAAAGAACATTTTGTGAGGTCAGGTACCGATGATAAATGAGAAGACCTGGCTCACCATTGGCATTCCAATTCGATCCAAAGGTGGTTAGTAGGGTTGAGCTTACGGCTCTGTTGCGGGACGCTTACGTTTTTTTCACAGCCAGCATGTCTTTGTGGAGCTGTGAGGTCAGGTACGGATGTTGGAAGAGATGACCCAGCACACAGTTATTTCTCCAATTTTTCCCAAAGGTGTTCAGCAGGGCTGCGCTCAAGTACAGGACATGAGTTTCTCCACACCTAACTGGCCAAACCATGTCTTTATGGAGCTGGATTTGTACACAGGGCCACAGTCCTACTGGAACAGAAAAAGGTCTCCACTAAACTTCTCACCACAAGGGTAGGAGAGCACTATGTCTTAGTATGCTGTAGTATTACCAAAACCCTTCACTGGAAACATCTGAACTCAGCCATTTGGAGGGGATTCCACATACTTTTGGTCATATGGTGGGTTCCTTGCAATGGCAGAAGGGGCAGGTATGTACTTATAGAAGAAGATGGGGTCAAGGCCTGTGCATGGCTGGCCATCAAACATTATGTTTGTGTTCGACATGAACTCAAGCCTCCTGTCTTCCACTGGGGAGTGCTGACACAGCAAGGAGGGAGTGTTGGGGATGTTAAAAACACACCATGTTTACATTGGTTGGGCATTTGTGACCTTATACGGACACATATGTATAGATATATATATTGGGTGTCTGTCATAGTTATGGAGCTACGCTTTATCCAAAATACGTAGGCTGGAGAAAAGAAAGTGAGACAAAAATACACAACGAAAACAGGTAAAACTTTCTTTATTTACAACTTTTAAATACAATTAACTTATACTTTACCGATATCACCCCCTCCTCCTACCACTCAATTTCACATCTTCAGCTACAAGCAAGCAGGGCCTGGAGGTCTACATACGGGAAGGTGGCCACTTGTGTGGACCTGAAGGTGTATTACGGGAAGCTGACCATTGTTGTGGACCTGAAAGTGTATTATGGGGTACTGACCATTGTTGTGGGCCTTGAGATGTTTCTGCGGGGTACTGACCATTGTTGTGGGTTTTGAGATGTACTACGGGGACTGACCATTGTTCTGGGCCTTGAGATGTTTTATGGGGTTCTGACCATGGTCGTGGGCCTTGAGATGTGCTAGGGGGTTCTGACCATGGTCGTGGGCCTTGAGATGTGCTAGGGGGTTCTGACCATGGTCGTGGGCCTTGAGATGTGCTAGGGGGTTCTGACCATGGTCGTGGGCCTTGAGATGTGCTACGGGGTTCTGACCATGGTCGTGGGCCTTGAGATGTGCTACGGGGTTCTGACCATGGTCGTGGGCCTTGAGATGTGCTACGGGGTTCTGACCATGGTCGTGGGCCTTGAGATGTGCTACGGGGTTCTGACCATGGTCGTGGGCCTTGAGATGTGCTACGGGGTTCTGACCATGGTCGTGGGCCTTGAGATGTGTGTTCTGACGGGGTTCTGACCATGGTCGTGGGCCTTGAGATGTGCTACGGGGTTCTGACCATGGTCGTGGGCCTTGAGATGTGCTACGGGGTTCTGACCATGGTGGGGCCTTGAGATGTGCTACGGGGTTCTGACCATGGTCGGGGGGCCTTGAGATGTGCTACGGGGGTTTGACCATGACCATGGTCGAGGGCCTTGAGATGTGCTACGGGGTTCTGACCATGGTCGGGGGCCTTGAGATGTGCTACGGGGTTCTGACCATGGTCGGGGGCCTTGAGATGTGCTACGGGGTTCTGACCATGGTCGGGGGCCTTGAGATGTGCTACGGGGTTCTGACCATTGTCGGGGGCCTTGAGATGTGCTACGGGGTTCTGACCATTGTCTGGGGCCTTGAGATGTATTACGGGGGTTCTGACCATTGTTGGGGGGGGTCTTAAGGTGTATGATGGGAAGCTAACCATTGTTGTGAACCTTGAGATGTAATATAGGGAGCTGGCCATTGTTGTGGGCCTGGACATGCATTACAAAGTGCTGACCATTATTGTGGGCCTGGCGATATATTTGGGGGTGCTGACCATTGTTGAGACCTCAAAATGCTCATTAGAGGTACAGTGGTCATTGGCTGTGAGTTAGTTACGATGGCTGTTTTATATTTCCCCAGATTTTTTTTTACTTTTCTAGTGCAGAAGTGGGCCTTGCACTCTCTGACATAAGTTAAACTTGCAAATTGTCTGGTACCATCTGATAAGGCTAGTCCACATTCTTCTACACACAAGGTCAGCTTCCAAAAGGACACCTCTGTGATCAAGAAATTGCTAGGCCCAACCTTAGAAATATTAAGACAGCTTACAAAATTGGAGGCCTCCATTGTGCCTAAGCAATGTCTCAGCTGTACAGGAAAATGATAGGCCTCAACGTAATAAACAGTAGGATAGTTTACAAAATGACGGCCTCCACTCTGCCTCAGTGATGTCTGGGAGGTACAGGATATAGTAGGCAACAACCTTAAAAAAAAAAAAAATTAAGACAGCACAGAAAATGGCCACCTCCTGTACTCTAGCGATGTCACTGGTGCACACAGGAAAGGTAGGCCATATTTTCATGAATACTAGGACAGCTTACAAAATGGCCAATGTTCCTCAGTGACGTCACTGGTGCACATGGAACCGAGGCCACACTCTCAAAAAAAAAAAAAATGGCCACTTCAACTGTACCTTGGTGACATCATTGGCTAGACATTGGCCTTACCTATAAGAGGCTGCCGCTCATGCAGAAAAGGCCAGCGTCTGGAAGAGTAGGCGCACACAGGATGGAGCACATCCATACCCTTCATAGACACAACTGCAAACGAACAGCCAGACACATTGGTGACCGCATTTCAATAGAACTTTATTGGACGTGAACAGAGAAGCCCCTCATTTTGACATGTTTCACCCTGGCATAGGCTTTTTTTTTTGTAGAGATGAAACTTCCATCTCTATGATTAGGCTTGCCTATCCGAGGGTGAAATGGGAAGGTCCCAGGGGGAGCTTCTGTGTGCATGTCCAGAACAATAAAGTTCTATTGAAATGCTGTCATCATTGGCGTGTGGTCGATTCTTTGCAATCATGGCCTTACATTTATTGGTTCAGACTGACAGACGAAATGACCGACCCCTTGTGCATCTACATAGGGATCTTTGTAGGACACTAATGAACAGGCAGAAGAGAAAAGGTGGGGAGATATGTGGAACACATGAAAAGATGCCATATTTCCTCTCTCCATGGGATGATCGTACACAAAATGGTGGCAGGTCAGGGAAGAATGAGGCTGGATATCTGGCAAGTATCAGAACGCATTAGGGGCTCTTCTTTTTGCCCTGGCGACCTGACAAAATAAAAGACAACAGTTTGTGAAGAACAGTATGGCTTCCACTATGTCAACATTACCTAAGAAATTCGAGGCTATGTCCACCTTTTGCATCTATTGGCACCTTGTTACGTTATAAACTAAACATGGGTGTAACATAGCATAAAAAGTGGAGTGAAATGTTATTTTTCGCCCCACCAGTTAGGATATTATCTGCTAAGACAACGGTGAGTGTCATTGTGTAGGAACCTACAGTTGCAAGAAAAAGTATGTGAACCCCTTGGGATTACGTGGAGTTTTGCATGAATTGGGCATAAAATGTGCTCTGAATGTCATCTAAGTCACAACAATAGAAGAACACAGTCTGCTGAACATAATACTACACAAACATTAGATGCTGCCATGGTTTAATTGCACATAACATGTAAACATTCACAGTGCAGGGAGGAGGAAAAAGTATGTGAGGCCCTAGCTTAATGACTTCTCCCAGAGCTAATTGGAGCCAGGAGTGAGCCAACCTTGACTCCAATCAGTGTGATGATATTGGATGTGTTGCTGACAGCTGTCCTGCCCTTAAAAAAACACACGCCTGTTTTGGGTTTACTGGTTTCAAGAAGCACTGTCTGATGTGAACCATGCCTCGCAGAAAAGAGCTCTCAGAAGACCTACGATCAAGAATTGTTGACTTGCATGAGGCTGGAAAGGGTTACAAAAGTATCTCCAAAAGCCTTGATGTTCATGTGTCCACGGTAAGACAGACTGTCTACAAATGGAGAAAGTTTAGCACTGTTGCTACTCTCCCTAGGAGTGGTCGTCCTGTAAAAATGACTGCAAGAGCACAGCGCAGAATGCTGCATGAGGTAAAGACGAATCCCAGAGTGTCAGCTAAAGACCTACAGAAATCTCTGGCACATGCTAACATTTTTGTTGACACATCTACAATAAGGAAAACATTAAACAAGAATGGAGTACATGGGAGGACACCACGGAGGAAGCCATTGCTGTCCAAAAAGAAGATTGCAGCACGTTTGAAGTTTGCAAAAGAGCACCTGGATGTTCCACAGCACTACTGGCAAAATATACTGTGGACAGATGAAACCAAGATTGAGTTGTTTGGGAAGAACACACAACATTATGTGTGGAGAAAAAAAGGCACAGCACACCAACATCAAAACCTCATCCCCACTGTGAAACATGGCGGAGGGAGCATCATGGTTTGGGGCTGCTTTGCTGCCTCAGGGCCTGGACGGATTATTGTCATTGATGGGAAAATGAATTCCAGAGTTTATCAAGACATTTTGCAGGAAAACGTACGACCATCTGTCCGCCAGCTGAAGCTCCGCAGAGGATGGGTGATGCAACAGGACAATGACCCAAAGCATACAAGTAATTCAACAAAACAATGGCTGCAACAGCACAGAATACGCCTTCTGGAGTGGCCCAGTCAGAGTCCTGACCTCAACCCGATTGAAATGCTGTGGCATGACCTTAAGAGAGCGATTCACACCAGACATCCCAAGAATATTGCTACACTGAAACAGTTTTGTGAAGAGGAGTGGTCCAAAATGATTCCAGATCGTTGTGCAGGTCTGATCTGCAACTACAGGAAACGTTTGGTTGAGGTTATTGCTGCCAAAGGAGGGGCAACCAGTTATTAAGTCCAAAGGTTCACATACTTTTTCCTCCCTGCACTGTGAATGTTTACATGTTATGTGCAATTAAACCATGGCAACATCTGTTTGTGTAGTATTATGTTCAGCAGACTGTGTTCTTCTATTGTTGTGACTTAGATGACGTTCAGAGCACATTTCATGCCCAATTCATGCAAAACTCCACGTAATCCCAAGGGGGTCACATACTTTTTCTTGCAACTGTATACTCCCCCAACAGGACTCCATACTTGGGTGGAGTGGTAAAGGGCTTGACGCTCCTTGGGTCTTCTCTGCTGTTTGATGGGATACTTACGGAGCTCCAGGTTTCTGGTGATTGCCGATGATACCCGTGCCCTTGGTCCCTGCCTTGTAAAATGGTACCCAAATCGAATAATAGAAGGACAGTTTTTCAATCATAGAGGCCATCTCCATCTCTACCGTGTCTCCGAGGTTCTGATGCTGCACGGGGAACAAGAGTCAATGATTCAGTCACCATAAATTCAGTCTTTGGCCACTAAGCATATACCCATTGTCAGGGGCGGACTGACAACTCATGAGGGCCCCCGGGCAATAGGGGATCATGGGGCCCCTGTGTCCTTGCCCAAACTTAATAAAGCCTATGAAAAAGGTACCAGGGGCATCTCATGGGGCCCCCTACTGACCCCGGGCATTGCCAGAGTTTTCAAATGGTCAGTCTGCCCCTGCCATGGTGAAACTACAAGAACCTGCTGTCAGATTTTCAGGCAGGGTCCCGACCTGTGTGGCAGAGCTACTACTTGCTTTGTATTAACACCGAAAACCCAGGAAATAGGTGTACCTGCACAGCGCTTGTTAAATACGTATATATACAACCATTGATACATTGTAGTTCGCTTCTGCTTTCAGAGTAATTGCAATGTATCTTTTTCTTTACACAAGACTATAACCAAACTTTATCAAGCCAAAACTTTTCTTTTTCATTTTGCATAGAGTAGGGAAGAGCTAAAACCCAATCTTTTTTTTTTTTGGTTATGTGGCCAATCCCTTCCTAGATAGTTGTTGTAAAAGGAGATAAGCTTTTATACCTCAACCTTTCAACATCCCTCGTCAAATGACTTCTAGAGCCCTTAAGTAAAACAAACACATGCCAAGTGGGCATATAATAACTTACCTGATTATCCACCTTCAGTTCAGTCAACGTAGAGTTGTGTTTCATGGCCAGAATGACGGCCAGCATCCCCGCACTGGAGATAAAATTTGACTCGATATTCAGACTCTCCAAAGTCTTATTTCCCTTCAACATTTCAGCTACAGCCTGCAAAAAAAATATTTAGCCACAATTAGAGGACAGTGTGATTGTTTCTGGGGAGCTATGTTAAAGGCGGTGACATACTAAGTACACACAACACACTGGAGGGCCTTCAGAATGTTCACCTTCAGAACGTTCATGAGGAACATGCAACACACTGCCCACAATACAACTGGAGAGCCTACGCCTTCAGAATGTTCATGATGAAAATGTACCATCAATCGTACTCTACGCTATCTACAAAATAACTTGAGTCTACATACATTTGGAGCGTTCAGGGGAACATCTCCCATCAAACATGGTGACATACTATCTACCCACAACACAACTGGAGAGCCTACGCCTTCAGAACGTTCATGGTGAAAATGTACCATCAATCGTTGTCTACACTATCTACAAAATAACTTGAGTCTACACATTCGGAGCGTTCAGGGGAACATGTCTCATCAAACATGGTGACATACTATCTACCCACAACACAACCGGACAGCCTACACCTTCTATCATTCGGAGGAATATGTCCCAACAAATGGTGTGATCATATTAAATACTCCCAACACAACTGGAGAGCTAACGCCTTCAGGAGGAACATATTCCACCAAAGGTGGTGATATATTAACTGCCCACAACACAAATAGAGAGCCTGCACCTTCAGAACATTCATGGTGAGCATTTCCCCTCAAATGTAGTGATACAATAACTATCCACAGCATAACTGGAGAGTCTACACATTCAGGGCAACATGTCCCATTAAACATGGTAATATACTGTCTACCCCCAACACCACTGGAGAGCCTGACCATGCAGGGTGAACATTTCCCAACAAATGTGGTGACTGTACTAAATACTCCCAACACAACTGGAGACCCTACTCCTTCAGAACTTTTCGGAGGAACGTGTCCCATCAAAGGTGGTGCCATACTAACTGCCTACAATACAACTGGATAGCCTGCACCTTCAGAACATTCGGGGTGAATAAGTCCCATCAAACATAGTGACATACTTATTATCCACAACACAACTGGAAAAGCTACACTTTAAGAACATTCAGGTAGAACATGCCCCATCAAATGTGGTGACATGCTAACTATCCACGACACAACTGGTGAACCTAGTTTCAGAACATTCAGGTAGAACATGTCCCATCAAATGTATTGGGTGTGGTTATATGTCACCATATTTGATGGGACAAGTTCTACCTGAATGTTCTGAAAGTGTAGGTTCACCAGTTGTGTTGGGAGTAGTTACGGTAACCACATTTGTTGGAAAATGTTCTCCCTGAAAGGTCAGAAGGTGTAGGCTCTCCAATGGTGTTTGGGGTAGACAGTATGTTACCCTGAATGTGTAGGCTCCCCAGTTGTATTGGGTGTGGTTAGTATGTCACCACAACTGGAGAGCCTACACCTGATCATTCAGGGGGAATATGTCCCATCAAATGTGATTCAGGCTAACCCTTCACAACACCGCTAGAAGACCTGGTCTGCAGTCAGTGCTTCAACTCATCCAAAAGGTGTTCTGTAGAGTTGAGGTGCAGGACACTCGAGTACCTCCAGACCAAACTGGTCAAACCACATCCTATGGAGCTGGCCACCATTTGTGAAGTCAGGTGCTGATGTTGGATGAGAAAACCTGATTCATCACTGCCATTCCAGCTCACTCAAAAGGTGTTCAGTAGGGTTGAGGCCAGGACTGTGTGCAGGACACTCGAGTTCCTTCACACCAAACTGGTCAAACCATGTCTTTGGTCACTCTTTCCTCTTATCAGCCCAAGCCTTGTTAGAACATGGGCACTGCAGCACAACTGACTGACTACTTGTGCTGCTGCTTCCCCCTCCCGGTCCGAGCGCTTCTTCCCCCTCCCGGTCCGAGCGCTTCTTCCTCTTTCCGGTCCGAGCGCGGCTTCCCCCTCCCGGTCCGAGCGCTTCTTCCCCCTCCCGGTCCAAGCGCTTCTTCCCCCTCCCGGTCCGAGCGCTTCTTCCCCCTCCCGGTCCGAGCGCTTCTTCCCCCTCCCGGTCTGTCTGAGCGCTTCTTCCCCCTCCCGGTCCGAGCGCTTCTTCCCCCTCCCGGTCCGAGCGCTTCTTCCCCCCCCCCCCCGGTCCGAGCGCTTCTTCCCCCTCCCAGATCTGCATTCATTTTGTAAACCCATAATAGGGACTTAGTGTTCTCTGCCAAAAAAAAAACAAAAACAAATAATTGCTTTCCTAATATATTAAATTCTGAAAAATGAATAATTTTTGTTTATATGAGCACAGAATTCATTTGGCTGCAACAAAGTGCGCTAACCGCGACTGCCTGGGGTACTATGCCGCCGGAACACTCCGCCATCTCCTTCCCGGCACTCGGAAAATGACGTTCAGAAACCGAGAAACAACAAAACTTCCATTTTCCCTGTTCCACTTTTATAATTGAGCCCCGCTCATCCCGCTTTCCCCTCCAGCCCCTCATTAAAAAAAAAGCTGCTTATAAACAAAATGACATTTCATCTTTTTTTTTTTTTTTTTTTTTTTTTTAGGGCACATTATTTGCTAATTTGCAGATGAAAGGTAATAAAAGTAATGGATTTAAAGTCCTGGGCCTGCAAAATGGCTTTTTAATTCAATTACTTTACATCTAGAGAGGAGAACGTAGTTAATGAACATCCATTACAGACAAGCAATTTACCATCAGATGGATGGAACGTGTAGGGGATGGCCGCGTATTGACGTCTCTCCGAAGCGCTGTCTTCTTTTATGCACTTGATGATCTATCCCGTGCGCTTTGAGTGCTCCAGCTCTGTGCTGCCATCTAGTGTCTGATTGTTAAAATAGCAGCTTGAATAAAATACAGGATATTGCCAAAAGTATTGGTTGGCCGTCCTTTCCACGCACATGACCTTTAATGGCCTCCCAGTCTTAGTCCGTAGGGTTCAATATTGAGTTGGCCCCGCCCTTTCCACACACATGACCTTTAATGGCCCGCAGACTTAGTCCGTAGGGTTCAATATTGAGTTGGCCCCACCCTTTCCACACACATGACCTTTAATGGCCTCCCAGTCTTAGTCCGTAGGGTTCAATATTGAGTTGGCCCCGCCCTGTCCACGCACATGACCTTTAATGGCCCCCCAGACTTAGTCCGTAGGGTTCAATATTGAGTTGGCCCCGCCCTTTGCAGCTATAACAGCTTCAACTCTTCTGGGAAGGCCGTCCACAAGGTTTAGGAGGGTGTCTATGGGAAGGTTGGACCATTCTTCCAGAAGCACATTTGTCAGGTCAGGCACTGATGTCGGGGGAGGGGGCCTGGCTCGCAGTCTCCGCTCTAATCCATCCCAAAGGTGTTCTATGGGGTTGAGGTCAGGACTCTGTGCAGGACAGTCAAGTTCCTCCACCCCAAACTGGCTCCTCCATGTCTTTATGAACCTTGCTTTGTGCACTGGTGGGCAGTCATGTTGGAACAGGAAGGGGCCATCCCCAAACTCTTCCCACAAAGTTGGGAGCATGAAAATGTCCAAAATGTCACCTTAAGAGTTCCCTTCACTGGAACTAGGGGGCCAAGCCCAACCCCTGAAAAACAGCCCCACACCATAATCCCCCCTCTACCAAACTTTACACTTGGCACAATGCAGTCACGCAAGTACCGTTCTGGCCACTGCCAAACCCAGACACATCCATCAGATTGCCAGACAGAGAAGTGTGATTGGTCACTCCAGAGAACACATCTCCACTGCTCTAGAGTCCAGTGGCGGCGTGCTTTACACCACGGCATCCGACGCTTTGCATTGCAATTGGTGATGGAAGGCTTGGATGCAGCTGCTCGGCCATGGAAACCCATTCCATGAAGCTCTCTATGCACTGTTGTTGGGCTCATCTGAAGGCCACACCAAGTTTGGAGGTCTTTAGCTATTGACTCTGCAGACAGTTGGTGACTTCTGCGCACTGTGCGCTTCAGCATGCGCTGACCCCGCTCTGTCATGTGACGTGGCCTACCACTTGGTGGCTGAGTGGCTGTTGTTCCCAGTTGCTTCCACTTTGTTATAATCCCACTAACAGTTGAGCGTGGAATATTTAGTAGCCAGGAAATGTCACGGATGGACTTATTGCCCAGGTGGCCACCTATCACGGGACCACGCTTGGAGCCACTGAGCTCCTGAGAGCGACCCATTCTTTCACCAATGTTTGTAGAAGCAGTCTGCATGCCTAGGGGCTTGATTGTATACACCTGTGTCCATGGAGGGGATTGGAGCACCTGAATCACATGATTGGGAGGGGATTGGAACACCTGAATCACATGATATGGAGGGGATTGGAACACCTGAATCACATGATTGGGAGGGCGGGGCCAATACTTTTGGCAATACAATGTAGAATAAACCTGAACTGGATGATAGTTGGTTTGCTTTGAGCACAGAATTTTAACCACAATTGACATCACCATTTTTATCCTGTTTTGTATCTCAGGGCTGCTGTTCTTCCGCAGCCTATTTCAGCCACTTCCTTTCTACATGCAACGTCGGCTGCACATCATTGCTCTTGTCCGGCTTTTGTGATAGTGATCCGCACATTGTATCTGGGTGCTGACGCTCCATCAGGAGCACATGTGAGAGGATGACAACTCAGGAGCACATACTGGGTCATGCGTGTCACCCTATAACAGGATGTGCTTAAACAAGTATTTTTATGGCAGGATCACCAAGTATTATTTTAATGAAAGCTGCAGCTTTTTAACCACTTCCTGTCCGTATATAAACAGCCAGATGGGAACAGTGCAGGGGCGGGTGGCCGTTTATAAACGTCCTCCCGGCTCCCTGCTTGTGCACGATCCCTGGGAGGTCCCGATCATGTGATCACTGACTGGCCAATCAGTGATCACATGCAGAGTAGTAAGCAAGATGTCACTTCTGACATCATTGCTTACTACGTGTGAAATCTGTGAATGATCACAGAGATCACATGGCACAGGGCTATTCACAACAGCCTTGTACCATGTGACAAGCTGTGACCAATCACAGCTCTCACAGTATTTCTCAATGGCTGCAAGAATACAGCCAGAGAGGAGAAATGATTGCTTTTACAGCCTTTATGGATGTAAAAGCAATCCGTGTACAAAAAAAAAAATCTTCATCACCCCCCACAAGTAGTACAGTAGCAAAAAAAATAAAAATCCCAGCAGTGAATAAATACCACCAAAATAAAGTTTTATTTGTCTAAACAAAATGCTAAAAAATTCATATGGGTACAGTGTTGCATGACCGCGCAATTGTCATTCAAAGTGTGATAGCGCTGAAAGCTGAAAATTGGCCTGGACTGGAAGGGGGGGAAAGTGTCCAGATTGGAAGGGGGGGAAAGTGTCCGGACTGGAAGGGGGGGTGAAAGCGTCCGGACTGGAAGGGGGGGTGAAAGCGTCCGGACTGACTGGAAGGGGGGGTGAAAGCGTCCGGACTGGAAGGGGGGGTGAAAGCGTCCGGACTGGAAGGGGGGGTGAAAGCGTCCGGACTGGAAGGGGGGGAAAGCGTCCGGACTGGAAGGGGGGGAAAGCGTCCGGACTGGGAGGGGATGAAAGTGTCCGGACCGGAAGGGGGGTGAAAGTGTCCGGACCGGGAGGGGGGGGAAAGCGTCCGGACCGGGAGGGGATGAAAGCGTCCGGACCAGAAGGGGGGGAGAGCGTCCGGACCGGCAGGGGGGGAGAGCGTCCGGACCGGAAGGGGGGGGGAGAGCGTCCGGACCGGAAGGGGGGGGAGAGCGTCCGGACCGGAAGGGGGGGAGAGCGCCCGGACCGGGAGGGGGGGGGGAAAGCGTCCGGACCGGGATGGGGGGAAAGCGCCCGGACCGGAAGGGGGGGGAGAGTGTCCGGACCGGAAGGGGGGGGGAGTGTCCGGACTGGAAGGGGATGAAAGCGTCTGGACTGGAAGGGGGGGGGGGGAAAGCGTCCGGACCGGAAGGGGGTGAAAGCGTCCGTACCGGAAGGGGGTGAAAGCGTCCGGACTGGAAGGGGGTGAAAGCGTCCGGACTGGAAGGGGGGGAAAGCGTCCGGACTGGGAGGGGTGAAAGCGTCCGGACTGGAAGGGGGGAGAGTGTCCGGACCGGGAGGGGGTGAAAGCGTCCGGACCGGAAGGGGGGGAGAGCGCCCGGACCGGGAGGGGGGGGAAAGCGTCCGGACCGGGATGGGGGGGAAAGCGCCCGGACCGGAAGGGGGGGGGGGGAGAGTGTCCGGACCGGAAGGGGGGGGGGAGTGTCCGGACTGGAAGGGGATGAAAGCGTCTGGACTGGAAGGGGGGGGAAAGCGTCCGGACCGGAAGGGGGGGGGGGTGAAAGCGTCCGTACCGGAAGGGGGGGGAAAGCGTCCGGACCGGAAGGGGGTGAAAGCGTCCGTCCGGACTGGAAGGGGGGGGAAGCGTCCGGACCGGAAGGGGGGGAAAGCGTCCGGACCGGAAGGGGGGGAAAGCGTCCGGACCGGGAGAGGGGGGGGAAAGTGTCTGGACTGGAAGTGGTCAAAGAAAAGAAATAACCTTGGTGATCCTTCTTCAAGCGCTTCCTGTTAGAGGAGGACAATGCTGTGTCCCCATCTCCCAGTTGTGCTCCTGCGTTGTCATCCTGTCACATAAATGGAGACTACAACTGGCCAACTCAACCTACATTTTGCAAGTGAGGTGCACTGTTGTCACCATCAGGAAACCCACCATGAGAAACTGCATGCAGCTATCGCTGGAGTTCATGTAGAGAGGAAGTGGCTGCAAAGAGGCTGCAGAAGATCAGCAGAATGAGATGCAAGAAAGGATATATAAAAGGTAAAAAAAAAAAAAAAATGGGGTAGAAGGTAGAAAATGTTAAGGAGAGATGGAACTTACGTAAGCCACGGGGTCGTTACTACGGGTGGCCACTAAACTCAGCCTCTTGACATGAGTGTTGCCTTTCATAGACTCACAGATATCCTTTAGTGTTGGGATGGGAATGTCCTGCAAGAGACGGTGACAACTGATTTACAATGATTGGTTCTGTCTGAAAAAAGGTCAACCCCCCTCCCCACAACCACAATGATGTCATGACTTTTTTGCACACCAGCAAACCTCATACCTGGGGACACAGGATTTCATATTTCTCCTGACTGAGGGTGGCAGTATAACCCGCATGTCAGACTATCCTAGGAATTCCATATTTCTCCTGAAGGTGGCAGTATAACCCACGTCATAGACTATCCTAGGAATTCCATATTTCTCCTGAAGGTGGCAGTATAACCCACGTCATAGACTATCCTAGGAATTCCATATTTCTCCTGAGGGTGGCAGTATAACCCACATGTCATAGACCATCCTAGGAATTCCATATTCTCCTGAGGGTGGCAGTATAACCCACATGTCATAGACCATCCTAGATATTCCATATTTCTCCTGAGGGTGGCAGTATAACCCGCATGTCAGACTATCCTAGGAATTCCATATTTCTCCTGAAGGTGGCAGTATAACCCGCATGTCATAGACCTATCCTAGGAATTCCATATTTCTGCTGAATTGGCAGTATAACCCGCATGTCATAGACTATCCTAGGAATTCCATATTTCTCCTGAGGGTGGCAGTATAACCCGCATGTCATAGACTATCCTAGGAATTCCATATTTTCTCCTGAGGTGGCAGTATAACCCGCATGTCAGACTATCCTAGGAATTCCATATTTCTCCTGAATGTGGCAGTATAACCCACATGTCATAGACTATCCTAGGAATTCCTTATTTCTCCTGAAGGTGGCAGTATAACCCAGATGTCATAGATTGTCCTAGGAATTCCATATTTCTCCTGTGGGTGGCAATATAACCCACGTCACAGACCATCTTAGGAATTCCCTATTTATCCTGTGGGTGGCAGTATAACCCACGTCATACACTATCCTAGGAATTCCATATTTCTCCTGAGGGTGGCAATATAACCCAGGTCACAGACCATCTTAGGAATTCCCTATTTATCCTGAAGGTGGCAGTATAACCCACATGTCATAGACTATCCTAGGAATTCCATATTTCTCCTGAAGGTGGCAGTATAACCCGCATGTCATAGACTATCCTAGGAATTCCATATTTCTCCTGAAGGTGGCAGTATAACCCGCATGTCAGACTATCCTAGGAATTCCTTATTTCTCCTGAAGGTGGCAGTATAACCCGCATGTCATAGACTATCCTAGGAATTCCATATTTTTCCTGAAGGTGGCAGTATAACCCAGATGTCATAGACTGTACTAGGAATTCCATATTTCTCCTGAAGGGTGGCAGTATAACCCACATGTCATAGACTATCCTAGGAGTTCCATATTTCTCCTGAAGGTGGCAGTATAACCCGCATGTCAGACTATCCTAGGAATTCCATATTTCTCCTGAAGGTGGCAGTATAACCCGCATGTCAGACTATCCTAGGAATTCCATATTTCTCCTTAAGGTGGCAGTATAACCCACATGTCATAGACCATCCTAGGAATTCCATGTTTCTCCTGAGGGTGGCAGTATAACCCACATGTCATAGACTATCCTAGGAATTCCATATTTCTCCTGAGGGTGGCAGTATAACCCACATGTCATAGACCATCCTAGGAATTCCATATTCTCCTGAGGGTGGCAGTATAACCCACATGTCATAGACCATCCTAGGAATTCCATATTTCTCCTGAGGGTGGCAGTATAACCCACATGTCATAGACCATCCTAGATATTCCATATTTCTCCTGAGGGTGGCAGTATAACCCACATGTCAGACTATCCTAGGAATTCCATATTTCTCCTGAAGGTGGCAGTATAACCCGCATGTCATAGACTATCCTAGGAATTCCATATTTCTCCTGAAGGTGGCAGTATAACCCGCATGTCATAGACTATCCTAGGAATTCCATATTTCTCCTGAAGGTGGCAGTATAACCCGCATGTCATAGACTATCCTAGGAATTCTATATTTCTCCTGAAGGTGGCAATACCTTGATGTTATTCAGATTGACTTCCTCCAAGTCAGAGGCGTTGCTCTTGATCTTCTGCAGAGTTTCCTCCACATTGGTTGGGTTGGGTGGCTCATCAGGGACAGGCTTGTATTGGTCTGGCTTTACCACACCTAGAAAAGAAAAAAAAAATAGTTATATCTTCTCCTAGGTACGGAGGTTGTCATGTGGTCATGTAGACCACTTCTTCATTAAAGGTTGCCTAGGTTGGTGTACACATATCCTTCCACTCTTCTATGTAGTCATTGAGGCCAGAAATTTAGGGTAACACGTTGACCTCATCTTGGGTGGTGCCATACCGGTTTTCATCTGGTTTGGTCTGGTTGGTCGTCCTGGACCTTCCAACAACAGGCACACCGAATGAAATGGTTTTGACAAAGGGGCAGCATGGTACTTACTGTTGATGCCCTCCGTATTGGTGATGATTCCAGAAGTAATGGCGTCATAGTATTGCTTATTACTCATCAATGTGTACATCCCCAAGATGGCTGAAAGAGACAAAAAAAAAATCAATATTGGTCAGTTAAGGACGGGAGCTAGAGAAGACGTACTATACTGTGTTCCTGGCTACTAAATATTCCACGCTCAACTGTTAGTGGGATTATAACAAAGTGGAAGCAACTGGGAACAACAGCAACTCAGCCACCAAGTGGTAGGCCACGTCACATGACAGGGCGGGGGGTCAGCACATGCTGAAGCGCACGGTGCACAGAAGTCGCCAACTGTCTGAAGAGTCAATAGCTAAAGACCTTCAAACTTGGTGTGGCCTTCAGATGAGCCCAACAACAGTGCGTAGAGAGCTTCATGGAATGGGTTTCCATGGCTGAGAAGCTGCATCCAAGCCTTCCATCACCAAGTGCAATGCAAAGCGTCGGATGCCGTGGTGTAAAGCACGCCACCACTGGACTCTAGAGCAGAGGAGACATGTTCTCTGGACTGACCAATCACGCTTCTCTGTCTGGTAATCCGATGGACGTGTCTGGGTTTGGCGCTGGCGAGGAGAACGGTACTTGCCTGACTGCATTGTGCCAAGTGTAGAGTTTAGTGGAGGGGGAATTATGGTGTGGTGTTCTTCATGGGTTGGGCTTGGCCCCCTAGTTCCAGTGAAGGGAACTCTAAAGGCGACATTTTGGACAATTTCATGCAGAGTTTGAGGATGGCCCCTACCTGTTCCAACATGACTGCACACCAATGCACAAAGTAAGGTCCATGAAGACATGGAGGAGCCAGTTTGGGGTGGAGGAACTTGACTGTCCTGCACAGAGTCCTGACCTCAACCCCATAGAACACTTTTGGAATGAATTAGAGCGGAGACTGCAAGCCAGGCCTCCTCCCCCCGACATCAGTGCCTGACCTGACAAATGTGCTTCTGGAAGAATGGTCCAACCTTCCCATAGACACCCTCCTAAACCTTGTGGACGGCCTTCCCAGAAGAGTTGAAGCTGTTAAAGCTGCAAAGGGCGGGGCCAACTCAACATTGAACCCTACGGACTAAGACTGGGGGGCCATTAAAGGTCATGTGTGTGGAAAGGCCGGCCAACTCAATATTGAACCCTACAGACTAAGACTGGGAGGCCATTAAAGGTGATGTGTGTGGAAAGGACGGGGCCAACTCAATATTGAACCCTACGGACTAAGACTGGGAGGCCATTAAAGGTCATGTGTGTGGAAAGGGCGGGGCCAACTCAATATTGAACCCTACGGACTGAGACTGGGGGGCCATTAAAGGTCATGTGTGTGGAAAGGCCGGCCGACCAATACTTGGGGCAATATAGTCTATATTCAGGGCTTACACCGTACACACTGCAGTGATCATGCCTGTCCAGTAGGGGTCACAAAGCTTGCACAATAAAATCCTATCTCAGCATGTGGAGGGTAAGGGGATCTGACCCTCTCAGATTCCAAATATAACAGCTGAACGGTCCCTGCGTCTTACAGATCTGCTGAGGGTGTGGGGGGGGGGGGGATTGGACAGACTCGGGTGGGAATAAGGTGTGAAGTCTGTACTGTACTGCGGATCCCCCGGGTGCTGATCGCTTTGCTCCAATGCCGGGGCCTCACTTCCATTTTAAATGGGAGAATACGAAAATAAAATGCAAACGATTTGCTACGTGTTAAAGAGAACCTGTGCTCAAATGTTAACATAAAGCTCTGTTAGAAAAAAAAAAAAAAAAAAAGGTCAAGGCTGTACCATGCCTGGAGAAAATGCTGCTCCAGGCTCCTTTCAGTGTTACTGAAATCTGGGAAGGTCTAGGCACCGAGTCAGATGAGGAGAAGGATCATTACGGCTCGTCCTCCCCTTCCGCATGGGAATAAGTGCTTTTAAATGTGAGCAGCACCCGTGTGAGCTTGGAGCAGCATTTTCTCCAGGAATTTTTTTTTTTTTTTTCAATCTATTTTTTGAAAAAAGCTTCATATTTACAACACTAAGGGCTCGCTGATGGCTTGCACCATCTCAACTCGTTCATTAAAGTATACGTCCAGCCAAATTTAAATAAATCCTGATGGGCACGTTCAATAATTCACACTTGGGGCAACCCGTGCCGCCCCTCTGAAAAGCGATCTACAGTGATTCAGAGGACGGCGAAAAGGAGTCTGGGCGGTGATAGGTTGCCTCTTCACTGCCTGCTTTAACCCTGAAAAGCCCACACCTCTGAGATGCTGCGGTGCAACCACAACATTGTAGCGCAGCCACGACGTCATGGCGCAACAGCAACGTCACGTCGCAACAGCGATGTTGTGGCGCAACCACGACTTCATGGCGCAACTCCATTCAATCGAATAGGTAGCATTGTGTGGCAGTACTGCCCCTCAAACGTACCATGGAGTACCACCCCGTCCACCTGCCGTTGACGCTTAAGTTGGGGGAGGTAAATCTGCAGTTCAACCAGCTATTTATGTTTGAACGAGGGTGAGGCACCCCCACCCCATCTTTACTTGCATCTTCATTCAGAATTTTGTGATCTTCTGAATGTTGCATGGCTCCGCCCACAGAGCTGTGTCAAGTTTGAGAGAATTCCGGTACGTCCCTCCTGCCGCATCGGCGATCGCTCCTCCCTCTTCCCGCTCCGTGGTTTAGGAAGCACTTCCTCCAGAAGGTCTGTAACTGCCTACAGCCCCGAGGCTGGTGTAACGGACTTTATACAGCGCCCGACCGTGGGTGCAATGCTCTGCGGGCAGAAGTGAACAAATGCACATAGATGATGAGATCCTTGTTGCTGCGTTTACTACTTTTTGCGTGGGGTGGAGTGATCCTTTAAATGGCCAGGCCGGCTTGTAGCACTCTAGTAGCGGGGTTTCAGAGGCCCTTTTCTGTCTCTGACATCAGCTTGTTGACTGCCGAGATCTGATATCCTTCTCCCCCGTGCGGGGTCAAGTCTCCGGGAGACGGGCATACCTCCTCCACTTTTTGCACGGGGTGGAGTGATCCTTTAAATTGCCAGGCCGGCTTGTAGCTCTCTAGTAGCGGGGGTGTCAGAGGCCCTTTTCTGTCTCTGTGCCTCATAGTGACGTCAGCTTGTTGACTGCAGAGATCTGATACCCTTCTCCTCCATGCGGGGTCAAGTCTCCGGGAGACGGACATACCTCCTCCACTTTTTGCACGGGGTGGAGTGATCCTTTAAATTGCCAGGCCGGCTTGTAGCTCTCTAGTAGCGGGGTGTCAGAGGCCCTTTTCTGTCTCTGTGCCTCATAGTGACGTCAGCTTGTTGACTGCAGAGATCTGATACCCTTCTCCTCCATGCGGGGTCAAGTCTCCGGGAGACGGACATACCTCCTCCACTTTTTGCACGGGGTGGAGTGATCCTTTAAATTGCCAGGCCGGCTTGTAGCTCTCTAGTAGCGGGGTGTCAGAGGCCCTTTTCTGTCTCTGTGCCTCATAGTGACGTCAGCTTGTTGACTGCAGAGATCTGATACCCTTCTCCTCCGTGCGGGGTCAAGTCTCCGGGAGACGGACATACCTCCTCCACGAAGTCACATCAGACCTTCCAAAACAGATCAGCTCGCCGCTTCGATCGCACTGAGTCACCGCCGCCACCTCGCGCTCTTAAAGGAGATGTCGACCCCAAACTGAATGACATTCAGCATGCCGTGTGCCCCGCACATCCTCAACAGTTGTTGGGTTTTCTCTTCTTTTTCATCCTTCATTCTATCTCAGAGCTGCTGATCTTTTGCTGCCCATCTGCACCCACTTCCTGTCCACGTGCACTCCAGCGGTGGCTGCATGGCATTTCTCAGGGGGCGGCCGACCATCTGCACCCACTGTCCTGTTCCAGCGATGGCGTGCACTCCAGCGATGGCATCTGCATGGCACTTTCTAGGGCGGCAGCAGCTGTTGCATGGAGTCAGGGCGGCACTTTTGGGGGTGGGGGGACCCCTGTCTCGGCTCCTCATGTTCCTCTTATGTGTAAGGCACCCTGTGCCTGTTAGGGTACATGGTGAAATGTTTGTGTATTGGTGTGGGGGTTGTCCATTGTTCACTGTCATGTGGTTGTTCTATTGTGTGTCTTGGTTTGGTGGGGGGTGTTACCAGCAGCCCTTCCCCCTGATGGGACGGCCTGCTGATGTGTTTCCTGTTCCTGGTTGTATTGCCCCGCCCTACGTATATATCTTGTGTTTGTGTTAAAATAAAGCAGTTGACTTCCTGTCTTAAAAGAAGCTGGTGCTGTCTATTTCCTGTATGGTCAGCGGTGGTGTCCGTGGATCTGTGTTCAGACAGGGAAGCGGGAGTCTAACGGAAATACCCTAGCGCAGTCCGGGTCCGGTTCCGTTACACCGCCCATCTGCACCCACTTCCTGTCTACGGGCACTCCAGCGATGACTGCATGGCATTTCTCAGGGCAGCCACCCATATACACCCACTTCCTGTCCACGTGTACTCCAGCGATGGCTGCATGGCCTTTCTCAGCGCGGCCCGCCCATCTGCACCTACTTCCTGTCCACGTGTACTCCAGCGATGGCTGCATGGCCTTTCTCAGCGTGGCCGACCATCTGCACCTACTTCCTGTCCACGTGTACTCCAGCGGTGGCTGCATGGCCTTTCTCAGGGCGGCTTTCCCGATGGTGACAACAGAGGATCATGTCTGTGTAATGTGTGTTGAAATGGTTACTTGTAGTCTCCATCACATGGGCATATTTGCCGCAAGGCAATCAAGGTGTTTGCGTTGGGTGGAATTTCTCGGGGGGGGGGGGGGGGGGGGCCCACATGGAAAGGGACACTGGTTGTGTTGGGGCGGCACAGCCAAGTAAGGGGAGCCGTGGGAGCGGTCGTGAAATTATGGGAAGGAAGCCTCTGTGATGGTGAGTCTCTCTCCGGGGTAAAGGGGGGGGGGGGGGGAGTGGCGCAGGGGCCATGGTATGCGGGGGCCCACATATGTTTTGTGTTGCCTAGGGCAGCACAAATTCTGAATACAGTCCTGGTCTCCATCCATGTGACAGGGTGACAACACAGTACAATTGAGAGACGGGAGAGCGTTGTCACCCTACAACAGGAAGTGCCTGAACTAGGACCCTTATGGTAGGATCACCAAACATTATTTGAATGTGGTTAATGTGTTGACATGCCCACTGCATCTCCATTGGAAGCCCATGTGACACGGTGACAACGCAAGAGCACAATTGGCAAACAGGGACAGAGCGTTGTCACCTTTATAACAGGAATCGCCTGAACAATGAACACACATGGGTTGGACAATACCACACCACACTATATCGTACCATACCACAACATACCACACCACACCGTACCACACCATACCGTACTATACCATACCACACTATATCGTACCATACCACAACATACTACACCACACCATACAATATCGTACCACACCACACCGTACCACACACATACCGTACTATACCATACCACACCACCACCCATACCGTACTATACCACACTATACCATACCACACCGTACCACACCATACCGTACTATACCATACACACCACCACACTATACCATACTTTACTGTACTATACCACACCACACTACACTATACCATACCAACAAACTACACCAACACACACCACACTATACCATACACACACAACACACCAACCCGTACTATACCATACCACACCACACCATACCGTACCATACACACTATACCATAAACACCACACCGTACCACACCATACCACACCACACCACACTATACCATACCACACCACACCATACCATACTTTACTGTACTATACCACACCACACTACACTATACCACACCACACCATACCATACTTTACTGTACTATACCACACCACACTACACTATACCATACCACACCGTACTATACCGTACCACACCACACTGTACTGTACCACACCATACCACACTATACCGTACCACACTATACCATACCACACTATACCATACCAGACTATATCGTACTGTACCATACCATATTGTACCACACCATACCACACTATACTGTACCACACCATACCACACCAAACTATATTGTACCGTACCATACCACACCATATTGTACCACACCATACTATACCGTACCATACCATGCCACACTATACCACACCACACCGTACCACACTATACCATACCGTACCATACCATGCCACACTATACCACACCACACCGTACCACACTATACTGTACCATACCACACCAAACTATATCGTACTGTACCATACCATATTGTACCACACCATACCACACTATACTGTACAACACCAACCACACCATACTATACTGTTCCATACGTACCATACCGTACCGTACTATACTGTTCCATACCGTACCATACCGTACCATACTATACTGTTCCATACCGTACCGTACTATAGACACTCACAACATTTCTTTGTTTCTACATTGTATGGTATTAAGATTTATGAAAACATCCTGTTTGGACCACACCAAACCCAAACCGGACCATACCACAGACACTCACAGTCTTCATATGTTTTTACAGGGTACAGTATATCAAATGATCTAAGTAATTGTCTGGGTTGGGCCGTACCCATCATGCCACACCATGTCATACCAAACCATACCATACCACAGACACTCGCCATATTTATTTTTTTTTTTTTTTTTCACAGTGCACATTATATAGAGATGATCTATGAAAATGCCTGGGTTGGGCCATACCATGTCATACCTTACCACATACACTTATAGCACTGATTTATTTTTATGATGTACTATACATACACGAGGTGGTATCAAAAAGTTTCGAGACTAGTTTTCTAACACGCCAACATATGGCAGCACAAAACTGCACGCACAGTCACAGGGAGCACTGACAGTGTGCCAAAAGACATCGTCCTGTGTACATCGTGAAATGTGCAACTGGTGCTATTCTGACCACGTGCGTTACCACGTCTGCTTTTTCATCATGGACAGCAAGTTAGAACAAACAGCAAATGTGAAATTCTGCGTGAAACAGGGCAAATCTGCCACAGAGATGTTTGACATGATTCAGCAAGTTTACGGCGATGCTGCAATGAGTCGTTCGAGGTGTTTTGAGTGGCACGTGTGCTTCAAGAGAGAAAGAACATCACTGGAAGACGAGATCAGGAAGACCTTTAACAAGCTCAACCCCCGAAAAAGTCAAATATCAAAACCATTCAGCAACTTGATCGTCGGAGAACAATCCACAACATGGCTGCCATTGTTGGTGTGTCCTACGGAACAGTCCAGGCAATCCTCACATGTGATCTGAACATACGCCATGTTGCTGCCAAGTTCGTCTCCAATGATCTCACTTCTACACCCCACGAGGTTTGGCTTCTGCGGACTTCACCCTCTTCCCAAAGATGAAGATCCAGCTCTAAAAGGTCGCCATTTTGACAACAATGCGGAGATCCAGAGCCAAAGAAGCTTGACACGCTTTGAAAAGAAGACTTCCGGGACACATTCCGGAAGTGGCGGGAACGCTGTATTGCTGTGCAAGGGGGCTATTCTGAAGGTGATAGTGTGTAAACCTAGATAAATAAAGTACTCGCTTGTAAACAGAACAAGGTTCAAAACTTTTTCATACCACCTTGTAGAGATGATCTTTGAAAATGTCTGGGTTGGACCGTACCATACCCACTCACAGCATTCATTTGTTTTTACAAAGTACAGTATATAGAGATGATCTATGAACACACTCAGGTTGGACCATACCATACCATACCATACCATACCATAGACACTCACAACATTCGTTTGTTTTTTTTTCAAGGTTCAATATATAGAGAAGATCAATGAAAACACTCAGGTTGTACCATACCATACCTTACCCACTCACAGCATTCATTTGTTTTTACAAAGTACAGTATATAGAGATCTATGAACACACTCAGGTTGGACCATACCATACCATAGACACAACATTTGTTTTTTTTCAAGGTTCAATATATAGAGAAGATCAATGAACACACTCAGGTTGGACCATACCATACCATACCCACTCACAGCATTCATTTGTTTTTACAAAGTACAGTATATAAAGATGATCTATGAACACACTCAGGTTGGACCATACCATACCATAGACACTCACAACATTTTTTTTTTTTTTTTTTCAAGGTTCAATATATAGAGAGGATCAATGAAAACATTCAGGTTGGACCATACCATACCATGGTCACTCACAGCATTCATTTGTTTTTTACAAAGTACAGTATATAGAGATGATCTATGAACACACTCGGGTTGGACCATACCATACCATAGACACTCCAAGCATTCATTTGTTTTGGTTTTTTTTCAAGGTGCAATATATAGAGAAGATCTATGAACACACCCAGGTTGGACCGTACTGTACCATACCATAACATAGACACTCACAGTCTTCATTTGTTTTTACAAAGTACAGTATATAGAGATGATTTCTGAAAACGTCTGGTTTGGACCATACCATATGATAGACCCTCACAACATCTGTTTTTTTTTTACCAAGGTACACTATATAGAGATGAACTATGAAGACACCTGGGTTGGACCGTATCATACTACACCATAAATCACAGCATTCATTTGTTTTTACAAGGTACAGTATATAGTGAGGATCTATGAACACACCCCGGTTGGACCATACCACACAAACCACCCACAGTATTCATTAGTTTTTACAATGTACAGTATGTAGAGAGGATCTATGAAAATGTCTGGGTTGGACCATACCATACCACAAACCACTATCACAGTATTCATCATTTGTGTTTAGAAGGTACAGTATATAGAGAGGATCTATGAACACACCAGGGTTGGACCATACCATACCACAAACCACTCACAGTATTCATTAGTTTTTACAATGTACAGTATATAGAGAGGATCTATGAACACACCCCGGTTGGACCATACCAAACCACAAACCACCCACAGTATTCATTAGTTTTTACAATGTACAGTATATAGAGAGGATCTATGAAAATGTCTGGGTTGGACCATACCATACCACAAACCACCCACAGTATTCATTAGTTTTTACAATGTACAGTATATAGAGAGGATCTATGAACACACCCCGGTTGGACCATACCATACCACAAACCACTCACAGTATTCATTAGTTTTTACAATGTACAGTATATAGAGAGGATCTATGAAACACCAGGGTTGGACCATACCATACCACAAACCACCCACAGTATTCATTAGTTTTTACAATGTACAGTATAAGAGAGGATCTATGAACACACCCCGGTTGGACCATACCATACCACAAACCACTCACAGTATTCATTAGTTTTTACAATGTACAGTATATAGAGAGGATCTATGAACACACCAGGGTTGGACCATACCATACTACAAACCACTCACAGTATTCATTAGTTTTTACAATGTACAGTATATAGAGAGGATCTATGGACACACCGGAGTTGGACCATACCTGCGATATCGCACATCTCGGCGTCGGTTGCGTTGGCCAGGGCTTCCTCCAGCTCCGGCTCCAGTGTGATCTGCTCCTCTTTAGGGATCTCACGTTTCGGGTTTTTGGGGATGAACGGCTTTCCTGCAGAGGAGGGATAATGATTTGTAACACTTCCTTGTCACTTGCAGAGCCAAAGCGTCAGAGTACATGAAGAGTAGTAAGCAAGATGTCACTTCTGACATCATTGCTTACTACGTGTGAAATCTGTGAATGATCACAGAGATCACATGGTACAGGGCCATTCATAACAGCCTTCTACCATGTGACAAGGTGTGACCAATCACAGCTCTCACAGTATTTCTCAATGGTTGCAGGAATGCAGCCAGAGGGAAGGAGAAATGATTGATTTTACAGCCTTTATGGGTGTAAAAGCAATCAGTGTAAAAAAAAAAAAAAAATCTTTATCACCCCCCACAAGTAGTACAGTGTCACCATGGTGACACTGCACTGCTAGGGTGACGTATGTTATGTAAAAAAAAAAAAAAAAAATATATAATAATAAAAAATAAAGAAAAATGTAAAAAAAAATGTTTTGAAAAATTATAATTTTTGGTTATAAATTAATTTATTTTTTTTTTTTTACTAAAAAGATAGCTGAATACATTTTGGCCAAGATTTACGAAGAAAGATTATTTATTTGCAAAATTTTATAAGAAATCCTTTTTTTTCAAAATTTTTGGACTTTTTCATTTATATAGCAAAAAAAAAAACATAAATCCCAGCGGAGAATAAATACCACCAAAATAAAGTTTTATCTGTCTCAAAAAAATGCTAAAAAAATTTCATATGGGTGCAGTGTTGCATGACCGCGCAATTGCCATTCAAAGTGTGATAGTGCTGAAAGCTGAAAATTGGCCTGGACAGGAAGGGGGTGAAAGTGTCCAGACAGGAAGTGGTTAAAATGTAGCGTCAGGAGCGTTGTCACCCTGTAACAGGAAGTGCCTAAAAAAAGACCTTCATGGCATGTCACCAGACATTTTTTTTTTTATTGTGTTGAAATGGTCACCATTGAAAGGCAGGGTGACAACACAGGAGCACAGTTGGGAGACAGGGACAGAGCGTTGTCACCCTATAACAGGAAGTGGCTGAGCAAGGACCCTCATGGCAGGATCACCGGGGATTATGTTAATAAATCTGAAAATATTGAAAAAATGACTTTTGAAATGGCAAATTAAGTTTGAGTGACTGAGTCAGGCATGTCCCAAGACACTCAGCAGGGGACAATGTTTTTTCTTAAAGGGAAACTGAATCCAAGAACAAAAATGTAATATATAGCGGCAGATTTACTATTTTACTGCCATAAAATTATTGAAAATAAAAATAGTCTGGCGATATTCTAAAATATATAAAATTAAAAAAAATAAAATAAATAAAAAAATGAATAAAAAAATGAATAAATAAATATATATATATATATATATATATAGATATATATATATATATTTTTTTTTTTTTTTTTTTAATTCATTTTTTTATTTATTTTATTTTATATTTTGTTTTATATTTTTTATATTCTAAAATATATAAAATTAAAAAAAAATAAAATAAATAAAAAAATGAATAAAAAAAAATAAATAAAAAATATATATATATAGATATATATATAGATATAGATATATATATATATATATTTTTTTTTTTTTTTTTTTATTCATTTTTTTTTATTTTTTTATTTTATATTTTTACTTTATATTTTTTATATTCTAAAATATATAAAATTAAAAAAAATAAAATAAAAAAAAATGAAAAAAAAAAAAAATAAATAAAATAATAAATATATATATAATAATATAATATAGATAATATATATATAATATATATATATATATATATATATTTTTTTTTTTTTAATTCATTTTTTTTTTTTTAATTTTAATTTTTTTTTTATTTATTTTATTTTATATATTTTTATATTCTAAAAATATATAAAAAAAAAAAAATAAAATAAATAAAAAAATGAATAAAAAAATGAATAAATAAATATATAATATATATATATATATATAAGATATATATATATATTTATATATAATATATATTTTTTTTTTTTTTTTTTTAATTCATTTTTTTTTTTTAATTCATTTTTTTATTTATTTTATTTTATATTTTTTTATATTCTAAAATATATAAAATTAAAAAAAATAAAATAAATAAAAAAATGAATAAAAATTATATATATATATATATATATTTTATTTTTATTTATTTTTTTTAATTCATTTTTTTATTTTTTTAAATTTTTTTTAATTTTATATATTTTAGAATATCGCCAGACTATTTTTATTTTCAATAATTTATGGCAGTAAAATAGTAAATCTGCCGCTCAGCAGTACAGGAGAACCAGCCAGATGGTTTGGAAGGGGAGAATATAGCCTGCAGCTGCCGACGTCCGTCACTGTGAGGGGCGGTGGGGGAGGAAAGTTAAAGAGAACGCAACAGGATTTCTTTTATAACTTTCATGACGGAGTATATTACTGGACTGTAGAAAAAAAAAAAAAAAAAGGGGGAATGTGTGTTTTTACATATTTATGGGACAGGCAGAATTTTCATTTAAAAGAAATGACTCAATAAAGAGTGTATTTTAAAAAATTCCAATTTTTTTATCAAATTTTTTTAAAAAATGCAACATTCTGCAAAAAAAAAAAACTCTCAGATACGAAGGTAAATTTCTACATAAAAAAAAAAAAAAAGGGGAATAGGGGAATGTGCGTTTTTTTACATATTTATGGGACAGGCAGAATTTTCATTTAAAAAAAATTTGATTAAAAAAATTGGAATTTTTACAATCTTTATCGAGTCGATAAAGATTGTAGTTGAAAATTCCAATTTTTTTAATCAAATTTTTTTAAAAATGCGACATTCTAAAAAAAAAAAAAAATGCTCTCAGATACGAAGGTAAATTTCTACATAAAAAAAAAAAAAAAGGGGAATAGGGGAATGTGCATTTTTACATATTTATGGGACAGGCAGAATTTTCATTTAAAGAAATTACTTGATAAAGATTGTATTTGAAAATTCCAATTTTTTTAATCAAATTTTTTTTTTTTTTAAAAAATGCGACATACTAAAAAAAAAAAATACTCTCAGATTTGAAGGTAAATTTCTACATAAAAAAAAAAAAAAAAAATGGGGAATAGGGGAATGTGCGTTTTTACATATTTATGGGACAGGCAGAATTTTCATTTAAAAGAAATTACTTGATAAAGATTGTATTTGAAAATTCCAATTTTTTTAATCAAATTTTTTTTTTAAAAAAATGCGACATACTAAAAAAAAAAATACTCTCAGATTTGAAGGTAAATTTCTACATAAAAAAAAAAAAAAAATGGGGAATAGGGGAATGTGCGTTTTTACATATTTATGGGACAGGCAGAATTTTCATTTTAAAAGAAATTACTTGATAAAGATTGTATTTGAAAATTCCAATTTTTTTTATCAAATTTTTTTTTAAAAATGCGACATTCTAGAAAAAAAAAAAAATACTCCCAGTTACGAAGGTAAATTTTCTACATAAAAAAAAAAAAAGGGGAATGTGCATTTTTATAATATATTTATGGGGCAGGCAGAATTTTCATTTTAAAAGAAATGACTCAAAGAGTGTGTATTTTAAAATTCCAATTTTTTAATCAAATTTTGTAAAAAAAATGCGACATTCTATAAAAAAAAAAAAAATACTCCAAGATAAGAAGGTAAATTTCTACATTAAAAAAAAAAAAAAAAAGGAGGTGTGGCAGCAAGAGCTCTGCGATAAGCCAACTGACATTCTTGCTGAATTATTCTAGTCCCTTAGACTTTGCACACCTGGAATGCATTAGGAGGGTTTTAAAGTGAACCTTCAATTGGGCTTTAAATATAGAAGATCTCTACTGGCAGCGCTCTGCTCTTCTATCGATCGTTCTGCAACGAAGGAAGGTTCGCTCTCGCTCGTTCCTGCAGACCCGTCCTGTACGTTACCTTTCTTTTCTCCTGTAAACGGCACGAGATCTTCCCTCTCCTTGGCGTTGATGGCCTCCTGCTCCAGGTGCTGCAAGAGGGCGTCTCGATCCAGCGGTCCGGTGGGGGACTTCTTCGTTTGGTCTCTCTGACGCATTCCTGCCGGGAGCATGATGTTCTGAAAAAAATGGCAGTTAGGATGTGAGTGTAAAGAGACAGTTGGGATGTGAGGAAAAAAAATGGCAGTTGGGATGTGAGTGTAAAGAGACAGCTGGGATGTGAGTAAAAAAAATGGCAGTTGGGATGTGAGTGTAAAGAGACAGTTGGGATGTGAGTAAAAAAAATGGCAGTTGGGATGTGAGTGTAAAGAGACAGTTGGGATGTGAATGTAAAGAGACAGTTGGGATGTGAGTAAAAAAAATGGCAGTTGGGATGTGAGTGTAAAGAGACAGTTGGGATGTGAGTAAAAAAAATGGCAGTTGGGATGTGAGTGTAAAGAGACAGTTGGGATGTGAGTAAAAAAATGGAAGTTGGGATGTGAGTGCAAAGAGACAGTTGGGATGTGAGTAAAAAAAAAAATGGCAGTTGGGATGTGAGTGTAAAGAGATAGTTGGGATGTGAAGAAAAAATGCCAGTTGGGATGTGAGTGTAAAGAGACAGTTGGGATGTGAGTAAAAAAATGGCAGTTGGGATGTGAGTGAAAAATATCAGTTGGGATGTGAGGAAAAATGGCAGTTGGGATGTGAGTGTAAAGAGACAGTTGGGATGTAAGTAAAAAAAAAAATATAGTTGGAATGTGAGTGAAAAATATCATTTGAGATGCGAGGAAAAATGGCAGTTTAAATGTGAGTAAAAAAAAAAAAAAGACAGTTGGGATGCGAGTGAAAAATGGCAATTGGGATCAGCTGTGAACTGGCTATATACATTACAATCCAAATATCAATTCAGAAGTGATCATATACTTTGTCATGTAACTGTACAATCTGCTTCAGATCTACCAACAAAAATGGCAGTTGGAATGTGAGTGAAAAATGGCAGTTGGGATGCAAGTTTAAAAAAAAAAATGATAGTTGGAATGCGAGTGAAAAAATATCAGTTGGGATGTGAGTGAAAAATATCAGTTGGGATGTGAGTAAAAATGGTAATTCAAATGTGAGTAAAAAATGGCAGTTGGATGACACTTTTCACCATAGTTTTTATTTAAAGGCTAACTCCACAAAAAAAAAAAAAAATCGATATTTGACTGTTGGGTAAGTCTCGGCGTGGTCGGATGACCTATCTATCAGACTCGTTTAAAAATTTCCCACGGTATTGTATCTCCGCCCCTCCCTGCGATGATCTGGATGACACCGCATTATAGGGATTCCATGGGGGTAGAGTGAAACCGCCGTTTGTTCTCGCAGGGGCTGCGGCAGCCTGGAGGTACGGAACGTTCCGGCAGGGACATCGCTCCAGTTCCGAGTAGGCCTCAGATTGGTAGGTGATTTAGTTGGCAAAAAAAACACACTGAAATATCAAATTTGGATGGAGCTGACCTTAAAAGAGACTCCATTCACCGAGCCGAGAACACGGCCGGACCTTTCACCGGGAAAGGAAATAAAAAGTAATTCTTTAAAACAAAACTGTCCAGAATACCCACATGGAAGAAAAATATATTTTAAATATATTTTAAAAATATTCTTCCCAAATATATTGACATATATTTGAAATGCTACAATTTTGGCCGTATTCAATATATTTCAATAAATAAAAAAAAAATATATATATATATATACACACACACTTATACTGCATTTTGAATTTATTTTTTTTTTTAAATATATTTTTTTTAAATATAATCTTCAGATTTTTTTAACATAAAAAAAAAGAAAATTTTAGCATATATTTTTACATATATTTGTAAATGCATTATATTTATATATATATACACACACTTATACTGCATTTTGAAATGCTTTTTTATTACAAAATATATGAAAAATATTTTAAAAATACATTTCAAATATACTGTATGTCTTTAAAAATACATTGAATCTACATTTTTGGAAGAATATATTAAAAAAAAAAAATATTTTTAAAAATAGATTTTTTTTTCTTATATATTTTTCAGATTTTTTTTAACAAAAGAATATATTAAACATTTTTTTCAAATATATTTTCTTTAGATATGATCTTCAGATTTTTTTTAACATAAAAAAGGCATTTTAGGATCTATTTTTACAGATATTTGTAAATGCATTCCAAAAATTTAGATCTGTATTTTTAAAGACATACAGTATATTCGAAATGCGTCTTTAAAAATACAGATCTACATTTTTGGAATGCATTTACAAATATCTGTAAAAATAGATCCTAAAATGCCTTTTGTATGTTAAAAAAAAATCTGAAGATTATATTTAAAGAAAATATATTTAAAAAAAAATGTTTAATATATTCTTTTGTTAAAAGAAATCTGAAAAATATATAAAAAAAAAAATGTTACAATGACTTTTTTATATGTTAAAAAAAAAAAATGACGAATATATTTAACATTTTTTATAAATTTATGTTTTTTTTAAATATAACCTTCAGATTTTTTTTAACATATAAAAATAGGCATTTTAGCATATATATTTACATATATTTGTAAATGCATTCTGAAAATGTAGATCTGTATTTTTAAAGACATATGTAAAAAATATATGTTAAAATTACTTTTTTTTAAGTTATATGTTAAAAAAAATCTGAAGAATGTATTAAAAAATATATATATATATTTAAAAATATGTTTTTTTCAACATACTCTTCAGATTTTTTTTAACATATAAAAAAGTCATTTTAGCATATATTTTTACATATATTTGTAAATGCATTCCAAAAATGTTGATCTGTAATTTTAAAGACATACGGTATATTTGAAATTTATTTTTAAAAGTATTTTTCATATATCTTGTAATAAAAATGCATTTCAACATGTAAATATATATATATACACACTGTGTGCTGAAATGCGTTTTTACTACAAAATATATGAAAATTATTTTTAAAAATACAGATCTACATTTTTGGAATGCATTTACAAATATATATGTTAAATGACTTTTTGCTATGTTAAAAGAAAAAAAAATCTGAAGATTGTATTTAAAAAAAAAAATATTTTTAAAAATGTATTTTTAAAAATATTTTTCATATATTTTGTAATAAAAATGCATTTCAACATGCAATATATATATATATATATATATATATATTTTTTTATTATTTTTTTTTTTATTTTATTTTTTTTAAATATATTCCATACGGCCAAAATTGTAGCATTTCAAATATATGGCAATAAATTTGGGAAGAATATTTTTAAAATATATTTCAAATATATTTTTCTTCCATGTGGGTTTGGAGAGAAAATCCAGGCAACAGGTCCAGGTATCTGCACCATTTACCTTTATTGAGGATATGATTGTCTCTTATGGACACATTCAGAAGGCTTTTCGCGGTGCTTTTCTTAGGGTCTGCAGACGATTTTTTGTCACAGAGGGCCGGGCACAGGGCCAGGGGGGACAATCTGCCTGAATTTCACGGTCATATAGAACATATGGAGAATATCTAAAGGACAAAAGTGCCATAAAATGTGAATGAGTTCAGTAAAAGATTTTTTTTTCACATACCAAGAGGTGAGAGGATGAAGCCAACACGTTTAGGTGGCGGAGAACTCCCCCTTCATCAGGACCTGGATGTTGGTGGTGATACAGAATAATACCGACCCCCAACTGCACAATAGAAGGATATGATGGACTGGTGACCCCGAATCTCCATCCCCCCATCCTTCTATCAGGCATCTATAGTCCAGATGTATTCTGAATTGCTGCCAGTGTTCAGGCCCTGATGAGGGGGGAGTTATGAACCCCCGAAATGTGTTGGACTTATCTCCTGATGAGGGGGGAGTTATGAACCCAGAAAACATGTTGGCTTTACCTACTGATAAAGGGGTATTTGTGAGGCCCCCAAAATGTGTTGGATTTTTCTACTGATGAAGGGGAAGTTATGATCCCAAAACATGTTGGTTTTACCTACTAATGAAGGGGGAGTTATGACCCCCTGAAATGTTTTGGCTTTACCTCTGATGAAGGGGAAGTTATGCCCCCCAAAAACGTGTTGTTTTACTTGCTGATGAGGGGGTTTTCTGAGCCCCAAAATATGTTGGACTTGTCTGATGATGGGGGAGTTATGACCCCCGGAAACATGTTGGTTTTACCAATTCAAGAAGGGGGAGTTATGACCTCAAAAATGTGTTGGTTTTATTTACTGATGAAGGGGGAGTTATGAGCCCCCAAAACATATTGTCTTTACCTACTGATGAAGGGGGAGTTATGAACCCCGAAATGAGTTGTCTTTACCGTCTGATAAAGGGGTATTTGTGAGCCCTCAAAATGTGTTGGATTTTTGAATTGATGACGGGGGTTATGAGCCACAAAACATGTTGGCCTTACCTACTAATGAAGGGGAAGTTATGACCCCACAAAATGTTTTGGCTTTACTTCTGATGAAGGGGAAGTTATGCCCCCCAAAAATGTGTTGGTTTTGCTTACTGATAAAGGGGTATTTGTGAGCCCCCCAAAATTTGTTGTATTTTTCTACTGATGAAAGGGGAGTTATGATCCCCGAAAAAACATGTTGGCTTTACCTACTGATAAAGGGGTTTTTGTGAGCCCCTAAAATATGCTGGATTTGTCTACTGAGGGGGGGTAATGACCCCCAAAACATGTTGGTTTTACCTATTCAAGAAGGGGGAGTTATGATCTCAAAAATGTGTTGGTTTTACTTACTGATGAGGGGGGGAGTTATGAACTCCAAAATATGTTGTCTTTACCGTCTGATAAAGGGGTATTTGTGAGCCCTCAAAATGTGTTGGATTTTTGAACTGATGAGGGGAGTTATGAGCCCCAAAACATGTGGGTTTTATCTATTCATGAAGGGGGAGTTTTGACCCCCCGAAACATGTTGGTTTTACTTACTGATGAGGGGGGAGTTATGATCCCCCGAAACATGTTGTCTTTTCCTCCTGATGAAGGGGGCATTATGATCCCAGAAAAAATGTTGGCTTTACCTACTGATAAAGGGGTATTTGTGAGACCCCAAAATGTGTTGGACTTTTCTACTGAAGAAGTAGAAGTTATGATCCCTGGTTTTACCTACTGATGAAGGAGGCATTATGAGCCCCTGAAACGTGTTGGCTCACCTAATGATAAAGGGGTTTTTGTGAGCCCTCAAGATATGTTGGATTTGTCTACTAATGAAGGAGGAGTTATGAGCCCCCGAAACATGTTGGCCTTACCTCCTGATAAAGGGGGATCTGTAAGCTCCGAAGTGGGAGTTATCACCCCCCAAAACGTGTTGAATTTATTCTCTGACTTCTTGCCATAACAAATAATTTTGTTATTTCTTGGACTGAATCTCAGAGAGCTTCCTCTAAAAGTTGGATCCTCAGTGTGATTTTCGTCTACTTTGGGGTCCGGCACCCCCTAATAGGAATAGGAGGGAACGGACAATCCAAAATTAAAGGTTCAACAGGCAGATCGTGTTCTACAATTCAGTCTGATGAAGGGCGAGTTATGACCCCCGAAACCTTCAAGTTGGATTGCACTATGCATCTAATTTCATGTAATTTTAATTTTAGGTAGCCGAGTCATCTGGTGGCACCTTGTGTCTGGTGGCACCTCGTATCTCAGACCCTTGTGTCTGGTGGCACCTCGTATCTCAGACCCTTGTGTCTGGTGGCACCTCGTATCTCAGACCCTTGTGTCTGGTGGCACCTCGTATCTCAGACGCTTGTGTCAGGTGGCACCTTGTATCTCAGACCCTTGTGTCAGGTGGCACCTCTGTATCTCAGACGCTTGTGTCTGGTGGCACCTTGTATCTCAGACCCTTGTGTCTGGTGGCACCTCGTATCTCAGACGCTTGTGTCAGGTGGCACCTCGTATCTCAGACGCTTGTGTCAGGTGGCACCTTGTATCTCAGACGCTTGTGTCTGGTGGCACCTTCGTATCTCAGACGTTTGTGTCTGGTGGCACCTTTGTATCTCAGACGCTTGTGTCTGGTGGCACCTCGTATCTCAGACACTTGTGTCGGGTGGCACCTCGTATCTCAGACACTTGTGTCTGGTGGCACCTCGTATCTCAGACACGTGTTTGGTGGCACCTCGTATCTCAGACACTTGTGTCTGGTGGCACCTCGTATCTCAGACACTTGTGTCTGGTGGCACCTGAGGTCGGAGTTTGAGCCACTTGTGACACCAGCCTGTGAGTCACCTGATCTGCTTCAGGTAGACGGAAAGGTCTGTAAAAAGTTGTCATCCTTTTCATCATTGCTGCACCATACATGGGAGCTCCTCACCCTCGGGGTCCATCTCCTGCAGCTCTAGGTCCAGCTGGGCCAGGTCCTCCGCGGACATCCCTCGTAGGATCTCATCCTCGTCTATGTCCCGGTACTTCTCCAGCTCCTTCTGGTAAGACATGGTGATGGTGGGGGAGGTAGGAGCACGGCTCAGCCCCTTCTGGAGGAGAGAAATACAATGAATAAACTGGACAGAGGGAAGAGGAACATCACATCCTGAGACCGATATGACCATTCATGGTCCAAGAGGAGGAGGTCAGTCATCACTTTATATTTAGAGCCTTTGACAAGTACATTGTAAATAATCACCTTTGTAGAGTCAAGGATGTCGGAATACAAATACACTGACACTCCCAGAACAATGACAACCTGACACTTGGGGTCCCAGAACAATGACACCCTGACACTTGGGGTCCCAGAACAATGACACCCTGACACTTGGGGGTCCAGGACAATGACACCCTGACACTTGGGGGTCCAGGACAATGACACCCTGACACTTGGGGGTTCCAGAACAATGACATCCTGACACTTGGGATCCCAGAAACAATGACTTGCTGACACTTGGGGGTCTCAGAACAATGACACCCTGACACTAGGGGGGCCCAGAACAATGACACCCTGACACTAGGGGGGCCCAGAACAATGACACCCTGACACTTGGGGTCCCAGAACATGGACACCCTGACATTTGAGGTCCCAGAACAATGACACCCTGACACTTGGGGGTCCAGAACAATGACACCCTGACACTTAGGGGTCCCAGAACAATGACACCCTGACACTTGAGGGTCCCAGAACAATGACACCCTGACACTTGGGGCTCCAGAAACAATGACACACTGACAATTGGGGGTCCAGAACAATGACACCCTGACACTTGGGGGTCCAGAAATATGACACCCTGACACTTGGGGGTCCAGAACAATGACACCCTGACACTTGGGGGTCCCAGAACAATGACACCCTGACACTTGGGGGGTCCCAGAACAATCACACCGATACTTGGGGGTCCCAGAACTATCATACCCTGACACTTGGGGGTCCCAGAACAATGACACCTGACACTTGGGGGTCCCGGAACAATGACACTTGGGGTCCCGGAACAATGAAACCCTGACACTTGGGGGTCCAGAACAATAACACCCTGACACTTGGGGGTCCCAGAACAATGACACCCTGACACTTGGGGGTCCCAGAACAATAGCACCCTGACACTTGGTGGTCCCAGAACAATAAACACCCTGACACTTGGGGGTCCAGAACAATGACACCCTGACACTTGGGGGTCCCCGAACAATCACACCCTGATACTTGGGGGTCCCAGAACAATCATACCCTGACACTGGGGGGGTCCCAGAACAATGACACCCTGACACTTGGGAGTCACAGAACAACGACACCCTGACACTTGGTGGTTCAGCACAATGACACCCTGACACTTGGGGGTCCCAGAACAATGACACCCTGACACTTGGGGATCACAGAGAATGACACCCTGACACTTGGGGGGTCCCAGAACAATGACACCCTGACACTGGGGGGTCCCAGAACAATGACACCCTGACACTTGGGGGTTCAGCACAATGACACCCTGACACTGGGGGCCCCAGAACACTGACACCCTGACACTTGGGGAACATTCAGTATTACATTTAGCAGAAGGGGATATTCTAGGTTCGGTCTCTGCAGACGAATCTACTATGAAGATCAGTGTGATACGGATGGAAGGTTGTTGGTTGGGATCCTCCGGCTCTTATCACCTTGTGACACATTCATAACTGACACCGACAGCCGGCACCCCACCCCTTCACTGCCACACCGCACACACCTGAGCACACACTTCCCATCATTGGTGTCAGTGGGAGGAGCACCCTCCCCATCAGTGGGAGGATAGTGCCCCATCATTGGTATCCTTCTCATGGTGTCAGGGAGGAATAGTGCCCCATCATTCAGTGGGAGGTGTCAGTCATTGGGAGGAATAGTGCCCCATCATTGGTATCAGTGGGAGGAATAGTGCCCCATCATTGGTATCAGTGGGAGGAATAGTGCCCCATCATTGGTATCAGTGGGAGGAATATAGAATAGTGCCCCATCCAGTGGGAAGAATATGCCCTATCATTGGTATTTGGGAGGAATAGTGCCCATCCATCATTGGTGTCAGTGGGAGGAATAGTGCCCCATCATTGGTAAGTGGGAGAATAGTGTCCCATCATTGGTGTCAGTGGGGGATAGTGTCCCATCATTGGTGTCATAGTGCCCCATCATTGGTATCAGTGGGAGGAATAGTGTCCCCATCATTGGTGTCAGTGGGAGGAATAGTGCCCCATCATTGGTATCAGTGGGAGGAATAGTGTCCCATCATTGGTGTCAGTCAGTGGGAGGAATAGTGCCCCATCATTGGTGTCAGTGGGAGGAATAGTGCCCCATCATTGGTGTCAGTGGGAGGAATAGTGCCCCCATCATTGGTATCATAGAATAGTGTCCCATCATTGGTGTCAGTGGGAGGAATAGTGCCCCATCATTGGTATTAATGGGAGGAATAGTGCCCCATCATTGGGGGGGGGGAATGTCATTGGTGTCAGTGGGAGGAATAGTGCCCCATCATTGGTATCAGTGGGAGGAATAGTGTCCCATCATTGGTGTCAGTGGGAGGAATAGTGTCCCATCATTGGTGTCAGTGGGAGGAATAGTGCCCCATCATTGGTAGGTCAGTGGGAGGCCCATCAATCAGTAGAATAGTGCCCATCATTGGTATCAGTGGGAGGAATAGTGTCCCCATCATTGGTATCATTGGGAGGAATAGTGCCCCATCATTGGTATCAGTGGGAGAATAGTGCCCCATCATAGTGAATAGTGCCCCATCATTGGTATCAGTGGGAGGAATAGTGCCCCATCATTGGTGTCAGTGGGAGGAATAGTGCCCCATCATTGGTGTCAGTGGGAGGAATAGTGCCCCATCATTGGTATCAGTGGGAGGAATAGTGTCCCATCATCAGTGGGAGGAATAGTGCCCCATCATTGGTCAGTGGGAGGAATAGTGTCCCATCATTGGTATCAGTGGGAGGAATATTGCCCCATCATTGGTATCAGTGGGAGAATAGTGAATTAGTGTGCCCCATCATTGGTGTCATTGGGAGGAATAGTGCCCCATCATTGGTGTCAGTGGGAGGAATAGTGCCCCATCATTGGTGTCCCCATCATTGGTATTAATGGGAGGTAGTGCCCCATCATTGGTGTCAGTGGGAGGAATAGTGCCCCATCATTGGTATCAGTGGGAAGAATAGTGCCCCATCATTGGTGTCAGTGGGAGGAATAGTGCCCCATCATTGGTATCAATGGGAGGAATAGTGCCCCATAGTGCCCCATTGGTGTCAGTGGGAGGAATAGTGCCCCATCATTGGTGTCAGTGGAGGAATAGTGCCCCATCATTGGTGTCAGTGGGAGGAATAGTGCCCCATCATTGGTATTATCATGGGAGGAATAGTGCCCATCATTGGGAGGAATAGTGCCCCATCATTGGTGGGAGGAATAGTGCCCCATCATTGGTGTCAGTGGGAGGAATAGTGAATAGTGCCCCATCATTGGTATCAGTCAGTGGGAGGAATAGTGCCCCATCATTGGTGTCAGTGGGAGGAATAGTGCCCCATCATTGGTGTCAGTGGGAGGAATAGTGCCCCCATCATTGGTGCCCCATCATTGGTGGGAGGAATAGTGCCCCATCATTGGTGTCAGTGGGAGGAATAGTGCCCCATCATTGGTATCAGTGGGAGGAATAGTGCCCCATCATTGGTATCAGTGGGAGGAATAGTGCCCCAATGGGAGGAATAGTGCCCCATCATTGGTGTCAGTAGTGGAGAGAATAGTGCCCCATCATTGGTGTCAGTGGGAGGAGGAATAGTGCCCCATCATTGGTGTCAGTGGGAGGAATAGGCCCCATCATTGGTGTCAGTGGGAGGAATAGTGCCCCATCATTGGTATCAGTGGGAGGAATAGTGCCCCATCATTGGTGTCAGTGCCCCATCATTGGAGTGGGAATAGTGCCCCATCATTGGTGCCCCATCAGTATTAATGGGAGGAATAGTGCCCCATCATTGGTAGTCATCATGGTGTCAGGGAGGAATAGTGCCCCATCATTGGTGTCAGTGGGAGGAATAGTGCCCCATCATTGGTGTCAGTGGGGGAATAGTGCCCCATCATTGGAATAGGAATAGTGCCCCATCATTGGTGTCAGTGGGAGGAATAGTGCCCCATCCATGGGAAGGAATAGTGGTGTCAGTGGGAGGAATAGTGCCCCATCATTGGTGTCAGTGGGAGGAATAGTGCCCCATCATTGGTGTAGTTAGTGGGAGGAATAGTGCCCCATCATTGGTGTCAGTGGGAGGAATAGTGCCCATCATTGGGTCAGTGGGGGAATAGTGCCCCATCATGGTGGTGTCAGTGGGAGGAATAGTGCCCCATCATTAATGGGTGTCCCATCATTGGTGGGAGGAATAGTGTCCCATCATTGGTGTCAGTAGTGCCCCATCATTGGGGAGGAATAGTGCCCCATCATTGGTGTCAGTGGGAGGAATAGTGCCCCATCATTGGTGTCAGTGGGAGGAATAGTGCCCCATCATTGGGAGGAATAGTGTCAGTGGGAGGAATAGTGCCCCATCATTGGTGTCAGTGGGAGGAATAGTGCCCCATCATTGGTATCAGGGAGGAATAGTGCCCCATCATTGGTGTCAGTGGGAGGAATAGTGCCCCATCATTGGTATCAGTGGGAGGAATAGTGCCCCATCATCAGTTGGTGTCAGTGGGAGGAATAGTGCCCCATCATTGGTGTCAGTGGGAGGAATAGTGCCCCATCATTGGTGTCAGTGGGAGTGGTGTCATAGTGTCCCATCATTGGTGTCAGTGGGAGGAATAGTGCCCCATCATTGGTATCAGTGGGAGGAATAGTGCCCCATCATTGGTGTCAGTGGGAGGAATAGTGCCCCATCATTGGTATCAGTGGGAGGAATAGTGCCCCATCATTGGTGTCAGTGGAAGGAATAGTGCCCCATCATTGGTGTCAGTAGGAGGAATAGTGCCCCATCATTGGTATCAGTGGGAAGAATAGTGCCCCATCATTGGTGTCAGTGGGAGGAATATTGCCCCATCATTGGTGTCAGTTTGTTTTTCTCACAAAGGTGGAGTTACCCTCTAAATTCGTTCATATACAGCAAATAAGGGTTTGTCCCAGATGGCACTTTTAATAAATGTCACCATAAAGATCGATCTGCAAGGCCCACCATACACGTTACAATCTGACCGCACAAATCTTCTGTAGACGTGCGATTCAAGGGAACGAATTTCAAGGAATCAGAAAAAAATTATAACAAAAGAAATTATTTGAATTAAAAAATGAAATGGAAACAAAATGCAACAAATACTGTGAGGTATAAAAGTGAAAGTAGATGGCGATTCCAACTTAGGCTACTTTTTTTTAGAATGGAATAGAATAAAAAATAAAGGAAAAGAATTAAATAAAACAGAAAAAATAGAATAGAATAAAATAACAAAAAGAGAATAGAAAAAATAAAAAAGAATAGAACGAAGATAGTTGTCTTCCAAAATTTAAATTTGTGAATTTCGAATTTTGGAAGACAGCTGTATTCATTCTATTTTATTTTTTCTATTCCACCCTATTCTATTCTTTTGTTTTTTTTATTCTATATTCTATTCTGTTTTATTCTATGCTATTCAGCAGCCTAAGTAGGAATCATCATCTTGTTTCACTTTTATTACTTTCTGTATTTATTGCAATATGTTTCCATTTTGAATTCAAAATCATTTTGAATCAATTTTAAAATAACGAAAATATGAAATGAATTTTCAATCATTCTAACATAACAAATATGACGGACTGAACTATTAACATAATGAACTAATCCAAAAACAAAACAAAACCAATTTTTCAGTTGTTTCTATTCTATTTTTTTATTTTCTATTCTATTTTTTTTTATTCTTTTCTTTTCTGTTTTACTCTATTCCATTCATTTCTATTCTATTCTTTTCTATTCCTATATTTTCTATTTTATTTAGTTTTATTCTATTCTATTCCCATATTTTCTATTTTATTCTATTTTACTCTATTCCTATAGTTTCTATTTTATTTTTTTCTATTTTACTCTTTTCCTTTAATTTCTATTCTATTCCTATATTTTCTATTTTATTCTTTTTACTTTTTTCCTTTAATTTCTATTCTATTCCTATATTTTCTATTTTATTCTTTTTTCACTCTATTCCTTTAATTTCTATTCTATTCCTATATTTTCTATTTTATTCTTTTTTACTTTAATTTCTGTTCTATTCTATTCCTATATTTTCTATTTTATTCTGTTTTATTCTATTCCTTATAATTTTTATTTTATTTTCTACGCTGTTCTATTTTTTTTTTATTCTATTTTATTATTTTGTACAAATCAACGTTAGATCTATCAAAGCAATGTAATACGAGGACCGGCCTAATCTATCCCACCCATTAATATCCAAGCAGGCAGGTCCTTGTCCTACATAGCTGATGGTTGATCCAGAGCAGATTGGGCAATCAGATTGTATAGTGTATGGTCAGTATAACCCCTCCCCCCCCTTCATTTTCATGGTCCTGTATGGAGACGATACAGAAGCCTTATTTCTATCCAACAGTCTACAGGTAGAATTAGAGGGATGGTTCACCTTCATTCCGATTGATTTCAGGGACCTGCGGGGACCCTCCGATCCTCTGCTTACCCAGAATGCCGTTCTCTGATCGGGGACCGTGCGAGAAACCGTTTTAAAAGGAAATCGTCTTGTGCAAGATCAACGTTGTTGACAGTTTGTGGCTCCGCCCCCCGAGTGGGACTATGAAGCCGGACCGACACCCTGACTGAGCTGGGACTGGGAGAGCCGGGGAGATCACTATCTACACTCAGCTATCCAATACCAACAAGAGGACCTGTCTACACGCAGCAACTGTCCTACCATACATACAGGACGAGGACAGATACCGAGAACGACACCCGGCATCCAGAGCAGGAGAAGTGGGACTGTGCAGAGTCCATACATACAGAACGAGGACAGATACCGAGAATGACACCCGACATCCAGGACAGGAGAAGTGGGACTGTGCAGAGTCCATACATACAGAACGAGGACAGATACCGAGAATGACACCCGACATCCAGGACAGGAGAAGTGGGACTGTGCAGAGTCCATACATACAGAATAAGAGGAGATACCGAGAATGACACCCGGCATCCAGGACAGGAGAAGTGGGACTGTGCAGAGTCCATACATACAGAATAAGGGGAGATACCGAGAATGACACCCGGCATCCAGGACAGGAGAAGTGGGACTGTGCAGAGTCCATACATACAGAATAAGAGGAGATACCGAGAATGACACCCGGCATCCAGGACAGGAGAAGTGGGACTGTGCAGAGTCCATACATACAGAATAAGGGGAGATACCGAGAATGACACCCGGCATCCAGGACAGGAGAAGTGGGACTGTGCAGAGTCCATACATACAGAATAAGAGGAGATACCGAGAATGACACCCGGCATCCAGGACAGGAGAAGTGGGACTGTGCAGAGTCCATACATACAGAATAAGAGGAGATACCGAGAATGACACCCGGCATCCAGGACAGGAGAAGTGGGACTGTGCAGAGTCCATACATACAGAATAAGAGGAGATACCGAGAATGACACCCGGCATCCAGGACAGGAGAAGTGGGACTGTGCAGAGTCCATACATACAGAATAAGAGGAGATACCGAGAATGACACCCATGCTCAGTACCACTTCCCATAGAGCCCTCAGAGGGGGGAGGGCACACTGACCATGGGGGGTGTTTGCTCCTTTAAGCCCTCCAGGAAGAGGTAATGAGCTGGGCTGTGGGGGGGGGGGATGGGGGGTTATGGGGGGATGAGGGGAATTATTATCCGTCCTCCATGGACATGCCAGACAGAGCCGGAGATTATCCCGTTATCTCTGCACCGCTGAGCGGCCAAAGACTTCACCCGGCAGCCACATTAACCCCTCTGACCAGGGGCGGGCTGACCATTTGGAAACTTAGGCACCGGCCGAGGGCCCGGGGTCAGTACGGGGCCCCATGAGATGCCCCTGGTACCTTTCAGAGGCTTTTTTGGGTGTGGTTTGAGTGTAGGCGAGGACACAGGGGCCCCATGATCCCCTATTGCCCGGGGGCCCCATGAGTTGTCACTCCACCCCTACCTCTGACCCGGGCTGACCAACCCCCCACACCATTTTACACCCACTCACAGTGCACTGACAGAGGAACCAATCACTCAGCGCCCCCTAGTGGCTATTTGCATCAGACAATGCAGACAGCATCCTTGCTGAATGACTACTACAGGAAAATCAATCATTGCAGGCATACAGCGTCGGTCTGATGGTTCGCTAAGTTTGCTCAGGAGATGGTCAGAGACTGCAGACATAGTACAGGAGATGACCAGAGACTGCAGACATAGTACAGGAGATGACCAGAGACTGCAGACATACTACAGAAGATGGTCAGAGACTGCGGACACAGTACAGGGATGACCAGAGACTGCGGACACAGTACAGGAGATGACCAGAGACTGCAGACATAGTACAGGAGATGACCAGAGACTGCGGACACAGTACAGGAGATGGTCAGAGACTGCGGACACAGTACAGGAGATGACCAGAGACTGCGGACACAGTACAGGAGATGACCAGAGACTGCGGACACAGTACAGGAGATGACCAGAGCCTGCAGACACAGTACAGGAGATGACCAGAGACTGCAGATACAGTACAGGGAATGACCAAAGACTGCGGACACAGTACAGGAGATGACCAGAGACTGCGGACACAGTACAGGGGATGACCAGAGACTGCGGACATAGTACAGGAGATGACCAGAGACTGCGGACACAGTACAGGAGATGACCAGAGACTGCGGACATAGTACAGGAGATGACCAGAGACTGCAGACATAGTACAGGAGATGACCAGAGACTGCAGACACAGTACAGGGATGACCAGAGACTGCGGACACAGTACAGGAGATGACCAGAGACTGCGGACACAGTACAGGAGATGGTCAGAGACTGCGGACACAGTACAGGAGATGACCAGAGACTGCGGACACAGTACAGGAGATGACCAGAGACTGCGGACACAGTACAGGAGATGACCAGAGACTGCAGACATAGTACAGGAGATGACCAGAGACTGCAGACATAGTACAGGAGATGACCAGAGACTGCAGACACAGTACAGGAGATGGTCAGAGACTGCAGACATAGTACAGGAGATGACCAGAGACTGAGGACATAGTACAGGAGATGACCAGAGACTGCAGACATAGTACAGGAGATGGTTAGAGACTGCAGACATACTACAGGAGATGACCAGAGACTGCAGACATAGTACAGGAGATGGTTAGAGACTGCAGACATACTACAGGAGATGGTCAGAGACTGCGGACACAGTACAGGAGATGGTCAGAGACTGCGGACACAGTACAGGAGATGGTCAGAGACTGCGGACACAGTACAGGAGATGACCAGAGACTGCAGACATAGTACAGGAGATGACCAGAGACTGCAGACATAGTACAGGAGATGACCAGAGACTGCAGACATAGTACAGGAGATGGTCAGAGACTGCAGACATACTACAGGAGATGACCAGAGACTGCAGACATAGTACAGGAGATGGTCAGAGACTGCAGACATAGTACAGGAGATGGTCAGAGACTGCAGACCTACTACAGGAGATGGTCAGAGACTGCAGAACTACTACAGGAGATGGTCAGAGACTGCAGACCTACTACAGGAGATGGTCAGAGACTGCAGACATACTACAGGAGATGGTCAGAGACTGCAGACATAGTACAGGAGATGATCAGAGACTGCGGACATAGTACAGGAGATGATCAGAGACTGCAGACATAGTACAGGAGCTGGTCAGAGACTGCAGACATGATACAGGAGATGGTCAGAGACTGCAGACCTACTACAGGAGATGGTCAGAGACTGCAGACATACAACAGGAGATGGTCAGAGACTGCAGAACTACTACAGGAGATGGTCAGAGACTGCAGAACTACTACAGGAGATGACCAGAGACTGCAGACATACTACAGGAGACGGTCAGAGACTGCAGACATACTACAGGAGACGGTCAGAGACTGCGGACACAGTACAGGAGATGGCTAAAGGTCACTCTCATTACAGTTCCTTTACAGGCCAATCCTCCCACATGAGTGATCCATATTGCCTCCTTAAACATCACTGATTTAATAAATAAAATTACTCATCATGACCATCACCTCCACCATCATCATCACCTCCCCCATCATCATCACCTCCACCATCATCATCACCTCCACCATCATCACCATCCCATCACCACTACTACCACGACCACCACCATCATCACCACCACCACCATTACATCATCATCATCACCACTACCACCACCATCATCATCACCACCACACTACCACCATCATCATCACCACCACTACCACCACTACCACCATCACTACCACCACCATCATCATCACCACTACCACCACCATCATCATCATCATCACTATCACCATCATCATCACTACCACCACCATCATCATCACTACCACCACCACCATCACACCACCACTACCACCATCATCATCATCATCACTACCACCACCACCATCATCACCACCACTACCACCACCATCATCATCATCACTACCACACAGAACGAAACAAATGACCATTTTTTTAAACATTCCGTTCACTAATCCTAAGTAATCTATTGGGGGTAGGAAAACGCTGATAACTGATGTCTGGGGCCCGAGGGGCCACACGGTCCCGGCATTTCTGAGCCATCTTCCAGTTGCTGTACATGGTGATGTGTCAGGAATGTCTCCATACAGCCTGGTAATGACAGGTCCACTTTATAATCAGAGCCCTGGCCGCCTCCCCTTTATAATAAGTCCCTCCCCCCTCGTGCCTGCGCTGCTCCTCCTCACTACATCCACATTTCTGTTTTGTTGATCACCAGGCCGGTAAAAATACCCCCATACATTTTATATATAAACAGCCACCTGTTCCTCAGCAGGGGCCCCCGGGGGGCCGCGTTAAAAATAATCCAGCAAGACCCTTAAAGCTCTCAGACAACACAGAGGAAGCCGGGAAATAACCGCGCCGTCCCCCCCGGGAATCGGGAATCGTTACAATGAGCCGCGCCGTCCCCTGGGAATCGTTACAGTAAGCCGCTCTGTACGCCGGGATTTACACCTTCTCTTCACTTTCTGTCCCACAGCCAAAGTGAGGGGATCCCTGGTTGTCACCAGAACTGGTGTCCCCATTGGAAGATTTCTCCTCTCTTCCTGTCCCACAAAGTTAGGGGATCCCTGGTTGTCACCAGAACTGGTGTCCCCATTGGAAGATTTCTCCTCTCTTCCTGTCCCACAAAGTTAGGGGATCCCTGGTTGTCACCAGAACTGGTGTCCCCTTTGGAAGATTTCTCCTCTCTTCCTGTCCCACAAAGTGAGGGGATCCCTGGTTGTCACCAGAACTGGTGTCCCCATTGGAAGATTTCTCCTCTCTTCCTGTCCCACAGCCAAAGTGAGGGGAACCCTGGTCGTCACCAGATCTGGTGTCCCCATTGGAAGATTTTCCCCTCTCTTCCTGTCCCACAAAGTGAGGGGATCCCTGGTGGTCTCCGGAACTGGTGTCCCCTTGGAAGATTTCTCCTCTCTTCCTGTCCCACAGGCAAAGTGAGGGGATTCCTGGTTGTCACCAGAACTGGTGTCCCCATTGGAAGATTTCTCCTCTCTTCCTGTCCCACAAGCACAGTGAGGGGATCCCTGTTTGTCACCAGAACTGGTGTCCCCAATGGAAGATTTCTCCACTTCCTGTCTCACAGCCAAAGTGAGGGGATCCCTGGTTATCACCAGAACTGGTGTCCCCATTGGAAGATATCTCTTCACTTCCTGTCCCACAGCCAAAGTGAGGGGATCCCTGGTGGTCACCGGATCTGGTGTCCCCATTGGAAGATTTCTCCTATCATCCTGTCCCACAGCCAAAGTGAGGGGATCCCTGGCTGTCATCAGAACTGGTGTCCCCATTGGAAGATTTCTCTTCACTTCCTGTCCCACAGCCAAAGTGAGGGGATCCCTGGCTGTCACCAGAACTGGTGTCCCCATTGGAAGATTTCTCCTCTCTTCCTGTCCCACAGCCAAAGTGAGGGGATCCGTGGTTGTGACCAGATCTGGTGTCCCCATTGGAAGATTTCTCCTCTCTTCCTGTCCCACAGCCAAAGTGAGGGGATCCCTGGCTGTCACCAGAACTGGTGTCCCCATTGGAAGATTTCTCCTCTCTTCCTGTCCCACAGCCAAAGTGTGGGGATTCCTGGTGGTCACCAGAACTGGTGTCCCCATTGGAAGATTTCTCCTCTCTTCCTGTCCCACAGCCAAAGTGTGGGGATCCCTGGTTGTGACCAGATCTGGTGTCCCCATTGGAAGATTTCTCCTCTCTTCCTGTTCCACAAAGTGAGGGGTCCCTGGTGGTCACCGGAACTGGTGTCCCCATTGGAAGATTTCTCTTCACTTCCTGTCCTACAGCCAAAGTGAGGGGATCCCTGGTGGTCACCGAAACTGGTGTCCCCATTGGAAGATTTCTCCTCTCTTCCTGTCCCACAGCCAAAGTGAGGGTTTTCCTGGTTGTCACCAGATCTGGTGTCCCCATTGGAAGATTTCTCTCTTCCTGTCCCATAGCCAAAGTGAGGGGATCCCTGGTTGTCACCAGATCTGGTGTCCCCATTGAAAGATTTCTCCTCTCTTTCTGTCCCACAAAGTGAGGGGATCCCTGGTGGTCACCGGAACTGGTGTCCCCATTGGAAGATTTTCCTCTCTTCCTGTCCCACAGCCAAAGTGAGGGGATCCCTGGTGGTCACCAGATCTGGTGTCCCCATTGGAAGATTTCTCCTCTCCTCCTGTCCCACAAAGTGAGGGGATCCCTGGTTGTCACCAGAACTGGTGTCCCCATTGGAAGATTTCTCCTCTCTTCCTGTCCCACAGCCAAAGTGAGGGGATCCCTGGTGGTCACCGGATCTCGTGTCCCCATTGGACGATTTCCCCTCTCTTCCTGTCCCACAAAGTGAGGGGATCCCTGGCTGTCACCAGAACTGGTGTCCCCATTGGAAGATTTCTCCTCTCTTCCTGTCCACACAGCTGATTGGAGGGAATCACACAGCGCAGAGACTGAGAGCCGTGTGACAGTGGCGGTGCTGGGAGTACGCAGTGAGCGCGCTCTCAGCACAGAAACCTCGGCCCATGTATAGCGCAGGGGCATTAAACCCCGCCCACTTTGCTGACGCACACATGCGTTCGGTCAATACTTGATGCGCATTCCCGCGCTTAGCGTATTGTAATGAATGGGCCGCCTTATGTGCGAGAAACATGCATGAAAAAAAAGACGCCGCGCCGAAATGCGTGGTAATGTGGCATCGCGTGTGTTTGCCAGATGAACATGGGCGTGCCTTTTAGGGGCGGTTCACACTCTAGGATGCGTTTACACGTGCGTTTTTTTTGTGTTCTCGCGCACTTTTTTTATGCATTCAATTTTTTACCCCTTTTTCATCAATTCAAATGAGTTCCATTGCGTTTTGATGCGTTTTCCGTGTGCGTGCATTTTTGATGCGTTTTTTACCGCGTTGCAGCGCAGTTCTGTGCAGAAAAACCGCAGCCTGTTCTACTTCTTTTTCTGCACCTGGAACCGCGAGCGCTGATGTGAACGATGACACCGACCGCCCTATCGCCTGCTTTCTGTGCGTTTTGGACGCAGAAAAAAAAAATAAAAACAACTGAAACGCATGGAGTGTGAACCGGCCCTAAGAATTAATGGCATATATACGAAAAATAAACTAAAATTAAATGAAATTAAATAAAAATATGAAAAAATAAAATGAAATAAAATAAATATACGAATAAATAAAATAAAAATATGAAAAAAAACCTAAATTAAATAAAATACATGAATGCATAAAATAAATATATGAAAAAACAAAATGAAATAAAATAAATATATGAATAAATAAACTAAATATGAAAAAATAAAATGAATATATGAAAAAATAAAAATATGAAAAGAAAATAAATAAAATAAATAAAATAAATATAAAAAAAAATAAAAAATAAAATATAAAAATAAAATAAAAATATGAAAAAACCATAAATGAAATAAAATACACGAATACATAAAATAAAATATATGCAAAAACAAAAATAAATATATGAAAAAACAAAATGAAATAAAATAAATATATGAATAAATAAACTAAATATATGAAAAAAATAGAATAAAAATATGAAAAGATAAAATGAAATAAAATAAATATGTGAATAAACTAAATATATGAAAAAATAAAATGAATATATGAAAAAAAAAAAAAAAAAAAAATATGAAAAGATAAAATGAAATAAAATAAATATATGAATAAATAAACTAAATATATGAAAAAAACCTAAATGAAATAAAATACACGAATACATAAAATAAAATAAATATATGCAAAAACAAAAATAAATATATGAAAAAACAAAATGAAATAAAATAAATATATGAATAAATAAACTAAATATATGAAAAAATAAAATGAATATATGAATAAATAAAATAAAAATATGAAAAGATAAAATGAAATAAAATAAATATATGAATAAATAAAATAAAAATATGAAAAAAAAACAAAATGAAATAAAATACATGAATGCATAAAATAAATATATGAAAAAACTAAATGAAATAAACGAAATATATGAATAAAAAAATAAACTAAATATATGAAAAAATGAAATGAAATCAATATATGAATAAATAAAATAAAAATATGAATATATATATATATATATAAATTAAATAAATATTTGAAAAAATTAAATAAAATAACATACATATATGAATAAATAAAATAAATATATGAAAAAATAAAATGGAAAATAAAATATATGAATAAATACAATTAAAAAATAAATATATGAATGAATAAAATTAAAACAAATACAGAAAAATAAAATTCTGACAGGAGTTTTAACTTTTTCCCAGTTCCACCCAAAAAAAAAAAAAACGAAAAATTTCAGAGCTTCAACATAAAGAAATGAAATTTAATAATTTTGGGTGGATCGGTCAGCATAAAATTTCAAACTGCAATACTTCAGCATGCCAACCGACAAGCTGACAAGTACGTTGAAGGCAGATTGCAAGCTCTTGGGTCCATTTCAATGTATAAATACCCCGCAGCGGGTATTAAAAATAAAGTTTCCTCCAATCTTCGTCCCGCACACGTGCAGCGGGCCCCCTCTATGGTGCTGAACTCTCCGTGTCCCCTGATCCGGGTTATTCCTGGCACCAGACCCCCTCCTATTGGGTTACCAGCTCTCCGCTCCGCGCCGCAACTTATATTTGCGTCTTCCGAAATGTTTCCCCGAACTGCGCAGACCCCATCCCAGATGTAACGCAAGACTTGCAGCCGGTGAAATTTGCAGCGTGTGGCCCCCGGCGGTGACATTTGCAGTGTGTGGCCCCCCCGGCGGTGACATTTGCAGTGTGTGGGCCCCGGCGGTGACATTTGCAGTGTGTGGCCCCCGGCGGTGACATTTGCAGTGTGTGGCCCCCGGCTGCTATATAAAGACGTGAAAATAAAAGATTCCAATATATAAACTGCAAGAAAACTCATCGTTATACCCGGATTTCAGCAGATCGGGTTCTGATTGGACGGATCCGGCGGATACAAAGTAACAGATTTGGTGAATTGTGGTGCTGATCACCCGGAGAGGGGAGCTTACCTTGTACTGTGCCTGCCTGCTGAGTGAGGGATCTGGGAGGTGAGGGGGGACTTCAGCGAAGGGGTGTGACTGGCTGTCAGTGGCATGCAGCTGGTGCGCCGATCACCCACCCCCCCACCACCTCCAACCCTTGCAGACACCTAGTGGACAGTTAGAAGAACTGCATGCTGAATGGTCCATCACCTGTTCCAAAAGGTCACTAGTACATGTGTTTTGATCTGTATTAAAGAGACCCCGTCCCCAGATCGAACATTCCTCCAGACCGAACATTCCAACAGACCCTGTCCCCAGACCAAGCGTTCCCCCAGATCAAGCGTTCCAACAGACCCCATCCCCAGATCGAGCATTCCCCCAGACCGAGCGTTCCAACAGACCCTGTCCCCCAGATCAAGCGTTCCAACAGACCCCGTCCACAGACCAAGCATTCCCCCAGACAGAACGTTCCAACAGACCCCGTCCCCAGACCGAACGTTCCAGCAGACCCCGTCCCCAGACCGAGCGTTCCAGCAGACCCCGTCCTCAGACCGAGCGTTCCAACAGACCCCGTCCCCAGACCGAGCGTTCCAACAGACCCCGTCCCCAGACCGAGCGTTCCAGCAGACCCCGTCCCCAGACCGAGCGTTCCAGCAGACCCCGTCCCCAGACCGAGCGTTCCAGCAGACCCCGTCCCCAGGCCGAGCGTTCCAACAGACCCCGTCCCCAGACCGAGCGTTCCAACAGACCCCGTCCCCAGACCGAGCGTTCCAACAGACCCCGTCCCCAGACCGAGCGTTCCAACACCGAGCGTTCCCCCGACCCCGTCCCAGACCGAGCGTTCCAGCAGACCCCGTCCTCAGACCGAGCGTTCCAACAGACCCCGTCCCCCAGACCGAGCGTTCCAACAGACCCCGTCCACAGACCGAGCGTTCCCCCAGACCCCGTCCACAGACCGAGCGTTCCCCCAGACCCCGTCCCCAGACCGAGCGTTCCAACAGACCCCGTCCACAGACCGAGCGTTCCCCCAGACCCCGTCCCCAGGCCCAGCGTTCCCCCAGACCCCGTCCACAGACCGAGCGTTCCAACAGACCCCGTCCACAGACCGAGCGTTCCAACAGACCCCGTCCCCAGACCGAGCGTTCCAACAGACCCCGTCCCCAGACCGAGCGTTCCAGCAGACCCCGTCCTCAGACCGAGCGTTCCAGCAGACCCCGTCCCCAGACCGAGCGTTCAACAGACCCCGTCCCCAGACCGAGCGTTCCAGCAGACCCCGTCCTCAGACCGAGCGTTCCAGCAGACCCCGTCCTCAGACCGAGCGATCCAACAGACCCCGTCCCCAGACCGAGCGTTCCAACAGACCCCGTCCCCAGACCGAGCGTTCCAACAGACCCCGTCCCCAGGCCGAACGTTCCAACAGACCCCGTCCCCAGGCCGAGCGTTCCAGCAGACCCCGTCCCCAGACCGAGCGTTCCAGCAGACCCCGTCCCCAGACCGAGCGTTGCAACAGACCCCGTCCACAGACTGAGCGTTCCCCCAGACCCAGCGTTCCCCCAGACCCCGTCCACAGACCGAGCATTCCAACAGACCCCGTCCACAGACCGAGCATTCCAACAGACCCCGTCCACAGACCGAGCGTTCTCCCAGACCCCGTCCACAGACCGAGCGTTCTCCCAGACCCCGTCCACAGACCGAGCGTTCCAACAGACCCCGTCCACAGACCCAGCGTGTCGTCCCAGACCCAGCGTTCCCCCAGACCCCGTCCACAGACCGAGCGTTCCAACAGACCCCGTCCACAGACCGAGCGTTCCAACAGACCCCGTCCACAGACCGAGTGTTCCCCCAGACCCCGTTCCCAGACCGAGCGTTCCCATGTAACCCATTTTAGCTCCACGTTGCAGTGAGTACATTTGAAACCAAATACCGGGTGCAAAAAAAGAGAGCACACGAAAAAAGTGCACAGGGTGTACACACGGTCCTCCTTAGAAGTCAAAGGATCCCCCGGGGTCTGCTGACGGGGGATGGGGTACTCATGGTCCACCCAGGCTAAACCAGGCAGACCCCTTTCTTAGGGAGGCCTGCCAAGGCAAGACCTACCCAAGAACTAGGTGGGGTTCCCCCACACCTCAGATCACCCCAATTCCTGCACCTTCATACCTGAAGCCACCCCAATTCCTGCACCTTCACTCCTCACATCACCCCAACTCATGAACAGTCACCCCTCAGATCACCCCAATTCCTGCACCATGATACCTCAGATCACCCCAATTCCCGCATCTTCAAATCTCTGATCACCCCAATTACTGCACCTTCCCCCCTCACATCACCCTAATTCCTACCCCTTTACACCTCAGATCACCCCAATTCCTGCACCTTCAAACCTCGGATCATCTCAATTCCTGCACCTTCAAACCTCGGATCATCTCAATTCCTGCACCTTCACCCCTTACATCACCCCAATTCCCGCACCTCCAAACCTCAGCTCACCCCAATTTCAGAACCTTCACCCCTCAGATCACCCCAGTTTATGGACCGACACCCCTCAGATCACCCCAATTCTTGCACCTTCACACCTCAAATCAACCCAATTCCTGCACCTTCACTCCTCAGATCACCCCAATTCCTGGACCTTCACCCCTCAGATCACCCCAATTCCTGCACCTTCCCTGTGGAAGTGGAGAATGACTGCAGTGCAGCTGAACAGTGAATTCTCCTCAATGAAAGCAAATTGTTCTCCGATTGGTGTATGTGAAAAATAACAAATATAAAAAAATAAAATAATGTAAAATATAAAAATTTTTAAAATTATAATTTTTGGTTATAAACTAATTTGGGTTATTTTTTTTTTACTAAAAATATAACTGAATAAACTTTGGCCAAGATTTATGATGAAATATTATTTATTGCAAAATTTTATAAGAAAAACACTTTTTTTCAAAATTTTTGGACTTTTTTCATTTATATAGCAAAAAAAAAAAAAAAATCCCAGCGGTGAATAAATACCACCAAAATAAAGTTTTATCCGTCTCAAACAAATGCTAAAAATTTCATATGGGTGCAGTGTTGCATGACCGCGCAATTGTCATTCAAAGTGTGATAGCGCTGAAAGGTGAAAATTGGCCTGGACTGGAAGGGGGGGAAAGCGTCCGGACTGGAAAGCGTCCGGACTGGAAGGGGGGGGGGGGGAGCGTCCGGACTGGAATGGGGGTGAAAGCGTCCGGACTGGAATGGGGGTGAAAGCGTCCGGACTGGAATGGGGGTGAAAGCGTCCGGACTGGAATGGGGGTGAAAGCGTCCGGACTGGAATGGGGGTGAAAGCGTCCGGACTGGAATGGGGTGAAAGCGTCCGGACTGGAGGGGGGGAAAGCGTCCGGACTGGAAGGGGGGAAAGCGTCCGGACTGGAAGGGGGTGAAAGCGTCCGGACTGGAAGGGGGTGAAAGCGCCCGGACTGGAAGGGGGGGGAAAGCGCCCGGACTGGAAGGGGGGGGGAAAGCGCCCGGACTGGAAGGGGGGTGAAAGCGCCCGGACTGGAAGGGGGGGGAAAGCGTCCGGACTGGAAGGGGGGTGAAAGCGTCCGGACTGGAACGGGGGGAAAGCGTCCGGACTGGAAGGGGGGGAAAGCGTCCGGACTGGAAGGGGGGTGAAAACGTCCGGACTGGAAGGGGGGTGAAAGCGTCCGGACTGGAAGGGGGGTGAAAGCGCCCGGACTGGAAGGGGGGGGAAAGCGTCCGGACTGGAAGGGGGGGGAAAGCGTCCGGACTGGAAGGGGGGTGAAAGCGTCCGGACAGGAAGGGGGGGGGGAAGCGTCCGGACTGGAAGGGGGGTGAAAGCGTCCGGACTGGAAGGGGGGGAAAGCGTCCGGACTGGAAGGGGGGGAAAGCGTCCGGACTGGAAGGGGGGGAAAGCGTCCGGACTGGAAGGGGGGGAAAGCGTCCGGACTGGAAGGGGGGGAAAGCGTCCGGGACTGGAAGGGGGGGTGAAAGCGTCCGGACTGGAAGGGGGGTGAAAGCGTCCGGACTGGAAGGGGGGGGGGGAAGCGTCCGGACTGGAAGGGGGGTGAAAGTGTCCGGACTGGAAGGGGGGGAAAGCGTCCGGACTGGAAGGGGGGAAAGCGTCCGGACTGGAAGGGGGTGAAAGCGTCCGGACTGGAAGCGGGGGGGAAAGTGTCCGGACTGGAAGGGGGGGGAAAGTGTCCGGACTGAAGGGGAAGGGGGTGAAAGCGTCCGGACTGGAAGGGGGGGGGAAAGTGTCCGGACTGGAAGGGGGGGAAAGTGTCCGGACTGGAAGGGGGGGAAAGTGTCCGGACTGGAAGGGGGGGGGGGAAAGTGTCCGGACTGGAAGGGGGGGGGAAGTGTCCGGACTGGAAGGGGGGGGGAAAGTGTCCGGACTGGAAGGGGGGGAAAGTGTCCGGACTGGAAGGGGGGGGGGGAAAGTGTCCGGACTGGAAGGGGGGGGGAAAGTGTCCGGACTGGAAGGGGGGGGGGAAGTGTCCGGACTGGAAGGGGGTGAAAGCGTCCGGACTGGAAGGGGGGGGGGAAAGTGTCCAGACTGGAAGGGGGGGGGGAAAGTGTCCGGACTGGAAGGGGGGGAAAGTGTCCGGACTGGAAGGGGGGGGAAAGCGTCCGGACTGGAAGGGGGGGGGGAAGTGTCCGGACTGGAAGGGGGGGGGGAAAGTGTCCGGACTGGAAGTGGTTAATCAACATGCAGGGTCCCTGAATGTATTTTAGGTTTTCTGTTTACCTGGAAGGCCTCATTCACATGAGCGATGAGACTCGTAGACCAGGATTGGGCCCTGGCTGGGCGCCGCTTGCAGTCATGTCAGGGTATGGGGATGCAGCGGCTGCCGGACACGGCTGCTTGTCCCAATCTGACAGGGGTGAGCGTGATGCAGACGGTATGCATTTGGGGGTCGCTCACTTGCACCCAAATTGGGACAAGCGGTCATGTCCGTGCAGCTGCTGCATCCCCATACACTGATCCTATAGGTGACCGAAGAAAGGGACGAATATTCTTTTACTGTGTGACCCCGGACAGAAAAGGACAGCCTTGTGGGACAGACGCACTCATTGGACAGAACAGGTTTACTGAGAATTGGTTCTTTTTTCAACACAACCCTGAAAAATAAAACCCCCTCCCCCCCCCTCCTGATTTCCTGTCGAATGTCCCGCCACATCAATTTGGGAACAAGTGCGCCTGTCTATGTAGGCAGAGATGTTTGTTTAGCTGCTCCAGTACCACCTGTCCTGTCCGGGGTGGTGGGTCGGGCAGGGTGGAGGAGGGGGATTTGGAAGAAACCTTCAGGGCCCATTTACATTAAAGCAGAGTTCCACCCAACAGCAAAAGCCTCCTCCCCCACCTCTGCTGCCACATTTGGCACCTTTTGGATAGGAGCAGGTACCTGGTTTAGACAGCTACCCACTCCCACTTCAGTTCGCCACAACTGATGATCAGTGCCCAGCAGTGCCACCCATCAGTGCTGCCCAACAGTGCCGCCAGTCCGTGCCCATCATTGTTGCATATCAGTGCTGCCTATCCGTGCCACCTCATCAGTGCCTATCAGTGCTGCCTATCCTTGCCACCTCATCAGTGCCCATCATTGTTGCAGATCAGTCCAGCATCATCAGTGCCTCCTATCAGTACCCGTCAGTGCTGCCTATCCTTGCCACCTCACCAGTGCTGCCTATCCTTGCCACCTCAGCAGTGCTGCTTATCAGTACCCATCAGTGCTGCCTATCAGTGCCCATCAGTGCTGCCTATCCTTGCCACCTCACCAGTGCTGCCTATCCTTGTCACCTCATCAGCGCCGCCTATCCGTACCGCCTATCAGTGCCCATCATTGTTGCATATCAGTGCAGCATAATCAGTGCCTCCTATTAGTACCCATCAGTGCCGCCTATCACTGCAGCCTCATCAATGCACATCAGTGAAGGAGAAAAATTACCTGTTTGCAAAATTTTATAATAGAAACAAAGAAGAGCGGATATATTGAATGCGGGGTCCGGGGAGAGCGGATATATTGAATGCGGGGTCCGGGGAGAGCGGATATAGTGAATGCAGGGTCCGGGGAGAGCGGATATAATGAATGCAGGGTCCGGGGAGACCAGATATAGTGAATGCGGGGTCCGGGGAGAGCGGATATAGTGAATGTGAATGCAGGGTCCGGGGGAGAGTGGATATAGTGAATGCAGGGTCCGGGGAGAGCGGATATAATGAATGCAGGGTCCGGGGAGACCAGATATAGTGAATGCGGGGTCCGGGGAGACCAGATATAGTGAATGCAGGGGGTCCGGGGAGAGAGGATATAGTGAATGCAGGGTCCGGGGAGAGCGGATATAGTGAATGCGGGGGTTCGGGGAGAGCGGATATAGTGAATGCGGGGTCCGGGGAGACCAGATATAGTGAATGCAGGGTCCGGGGAGACCAGATATAGTGAATGCGGGGTCCGGGGAGAGCGGATATAGTGAATACGGGGTCCGGGGAGACCAGATATAGTGAATGCGGGGTCCGGGGAGAGCGGATACAGTGAATGCGGGGTCCGGGGAGACCAGATATAGTGAATGCAGGGTCCGGGGAGAGCGGATATATAGTGAATGCAGGGTCCGTGGAGAGCGGATACAGTGAACGCGGGGTCCGGGGAGACCAGATATAGTGAATGCAGGGTCCGGGGAGAGCGGATATAGTGTGAATGCGGGGTCCGGGGAGAGCGGATACAGTGAACGCGGGGTCCCCGGGGGACCAGATATAGTGAATGCAGGGTCCGGGGAGAGCGGATATAGTGAATGCGGGGTCCGGGGAGAGCGGATACAGTGAACGCGGGGTCCGGGGAGACCAGATATAGTGAATGCAGGGTCCGGGGAGAGCGGATATAGTGAATGCGGGGTCCGGGGAGACCAGATATAGTGAACACGGGGTCCGGGAGACCAGATATAGTGAATGCGGGGTCCGGGGAGAGCGGATATAGTAAATGCAGGGTCCGGGGAGACCGGATATAGTGAATGCGGGGTCCGGGGAGAGCGGATATAGTGAACGCGGGTCCGGGGAGAGCGGAAATAGTGAACGCGGGGTACGGGGAGAGCGGAAATAGTGAACATGGGGTCCGGGGAGAGCGGAAATAGTGAATGCAGGGTCCGGGGAGAGCGGATATAGTGAATGCGGGGTCCGGGGAGAGCGGATATAGTGAATGCACGGTCCGGGGAGAGTGGATACAGTGAATGCAGGGTCCGGGGAGAGCGGATATAGTGAATGCGGGGTCCAGGGAGACCAGATATAGTGAATGCAGGGTCCAGGGAGAGCGGATATAGTGAACGCGGGGTCCGGGAAGAGCGGATATAGTGAACGCGGGGTCCGGGAGACCAGAAATAGTGAATGCGGGGTCCGGGGAGAGCGGATATAGTAAATGCGGGGTCCAGGGAGAGCGGATATATAGTGAATGCAGGGTCCGGGGAGACCAGATATAGTGAATGCGGGGTCCGGGGGAGACCAGATATAGTGAATGCAGGGTCTGAGGAGACCAGATATAGTGAATGCGGATCCGGGGAGAGCGGATATAGTGAATGCACGGTCCGGGGAGAGCGGATACAGTGAACGCAGGGTCCGGGGGAGAGCGGATATAGTGAATGCAGGGTCCAGGAGAGAGCGGATATAGTGAATGCAGGGTCCAGGGGAGAGCGGATATAGTGAATGAAATGCGGGGTCCGGGGAGAGCGGATATAGTGAATGCGGGGTCTGGGGAGACCAGATATAGTGAATGCCGGGTCTGAGGAGACCAGATATAGTGAATGCAGGGTCCGGGGAGACCAGATATAGTGAATGCGGGGTCTGAGGAGACCAGATATAGTGAATGCAGGGTCCGGGGGAGAGCGGATACAGTGAATGCGGGGTCCGGGGAGAGCGGATATAGTGAATGCGGGGTCCGGGGAGAGCGGACATAGTGAATGCAGGGTCCGGGGAGAGCGGATATAGTGAATGCGGGGTCCGGGGAGAGCGGATATATGAATGCACGGTCCGGGGAGAGCGAATACAGTGAATGCAGGTCCGGGGAGAGCGGATATAGTGAATGCGGGGTCCAGGGAGACCAGATATAGTGAATGCAGGGTCCAGGGAGAGCGGATATAGTGAACGCGGGGTCCGGGAAGAGCGGATATAGTGAACGCGGGGTCCGGGGAGACCAGATATAGTGAATGCGGGGTCCGGGGGAGAGCGGATATAGTAAATGCGGGGTCCAGGGAGAGCGGATATAGTGAATGCAGGGTCCGGGGAGACCAGATATAGTGAATGCGGGGTCCGGGGAGACCAGATATAGTGAATGCGGGGTCTGAGGAGACCAGATATAGTGAATGCGGAGTCCGGGGAGAGCGGATATAGTGAATGCACGGTCCGGGGAGAGCGGATATAGTGAATGCAGGGTCCAGGGAGAGCGGATATAGTGAATGCAGGGTCCAGGGAGAGCGGATATAGTGAATGCGGGGTCCGGGGAGAGCGGATATAGTGAATGCGGGGTCTGGGGAGACCAGATATAGTGAATGCCGGGTCTGAGGAGACCAGATATAGTGAATGCAGGGTCCGGGGAGACCAGATATAGTGAATGCGGGGTCTGAGGAGACCAGATATAGTGAATGCAGGGTCCGGGGAGAGCGGATACAGTGAATGCGGGGTCCGGGGAGAGCGGATATAGTGAATGCGGGGTCCGGGGAGAGCGGACATAGTGAATGCAGGGTCCGGGGAGAGCGGATATATAGTGAATGCAGGGTCCTGGGAGACCAGATATAGTGAATGCACGGTCCGGGGAGAACGGATACAGTGAATGCAGGGTCCAGGGAGAGCGGATATAGTGAATGCGGGGTCCAGGGAGACCAGATATAGTGAATGCAGGGTCCAGGGAGAGCGGATATAGTGAACGCGGGGTCCGGGAAGAGCGGATATAGTGAACGCGGGGGTCCGGGAAGAGCGGATATAGTGAACGCGGGGTCCGGGGAGACCAGATATAGTGAATGCGGGGTTCGGGGGGAGAGCGGATATAGTAAATGCAGGGTCCGGGGAGAGCGGACATAGTGAATGCGGGGTCCAGGGAGAGCGGATATAGTGAATGCAGGGTCTGGGGAGACCAGATATAGTGAATGCGGGGTCCGGGGAGACCAGATATAGTGAATGCGGGGTCTGAGGAGACCATTATAGTGAATGCACGGTCCGGGGAGAGCGGATACAGTAAACGCAGGGTCCGGGGAGAGCGGATACAGTGAATGCGGGGTCCGGGGAGAGCGGATATAGTGAAATGCGGGGTCCGGGGAGAGCGGATATAGTGAATGCAGGGTCCTGGGAGACCAGATATAGTGAATGCATGGTCCGGGGAGAGCGGATACAGTGAATGCAGGGTCCGGGGGAGAGCGGATATAGTGAATGCGGGGTCCAGGGAGACCAGATATAGTGAATGCAGGGTCCAGGGAGAGCGGATATAGTGAATGCGGGGTTCGGGGGAGAGCGGATATAGTAAATATAGGGTCCGGGGAGAGCGGATATTAGTGAATGCGGGGTCTGGGGAGACCAGATATAGTGAATGCCGGGTCTGAGGGACCAGATATAGTAAATGCAGGGTCCGGGGAGAGCGGATACAGTGAATGCGGGGTCCGGGGAGAGCGGATATAGTGAATGCGGGGTCCGAGGAGAGCGGACATAGTGAATGCGGGGTCCAGGGAGACCAGATATAGTGAATGCAAGGGGTCCAGGGAGAGCGGATATAGTGAACGCGGGGTCCGGGAAGAGCGGATATAGTGAACGCGGAGTCCGGGAAGAGCGGAATATAGTGAATGCAGGGTCTGGGGAGACCAGATATAGTGAATGCAGGGTCCGGGGGAGAGCGGATATAGTGAATGCGGGGTTCGGGGAGACCGGATATAGTGAATGCGGGTCCAGGGGGAGAGCGGTATATAGTGAATGCAGGGTCTGGGGAGACCAGATATAGTGAATGCAGGGTCCGGGGAGAGCGGATATAGTGAATGCGGGGTCCGGGGAGAGCGGATATAGTGAATGCAGGGTCCTGGGAGACCAGATATAGTGAATGCAGGGTCCGGGGAGAGCGGATATATAGTGAATGCAGGGTTCGGGGAGAGCGGATATAGTAAATATAGGGTCCGGGGGAGAGCGGATATAGTGAATGCGGGGTTCGGGGAGAGCGGATATAGTAAATGCAGGGTCCGGGGAGACCAGATATAGTGAATGCGGGGTCCAGGGAGACCAGATATAGTGAATGCGGGGTCCAGGGAGACCAGATATAGTGAATGCGGGGTCCCGGGAGAGCGGATATAGTGAATGCGGGGTCCAGGGAGAGCGGATATAGTGAATGCAGGGTCCGGGGAGACCAGATATAGTGAATGCGGGGTCCAGGGAGACCAGATATAGTGAATGCGGGGTCGGAGGAGAACCAGATATAGTGAATGCACGGTCCGGGGAGAGCGGATACAGTGAACGCAGGGTCCGGGGAGAGCGGATATAGTGAATGCGCGGTCCGGGGGGAGAGCGGATATAGTAAAATGCAGGGTTCGGGGAGACGGATATAGTGAATGCGGGGTCCAGGGAGAGCGGATATAGTGAATGCCGGGTCTGAGGAGACCAGATATAGTGAATGCAGGGTCCGGGGATACCGGATATAGTGAATGCAGGGTCCGGGGAGAGCGGATACAGTGAACGCGGGGTCGGGGAGAGCGGAAATAGTGAATGCGGGGTCCGGGAGAGCGGATATAGTGAACGCGGGGTCCGGGGAGAGCGGATATAGTGAATGCGGGGTCCGGGGAGACCATATAGTGAATGCACGGTCCGGGGAGAGCGGATACAGTGAACGCGGGGTCCGGGGAGAGCGGATACAGTGAACGCGGGGTCCGGGGAGAGCGGATATACAGTGAACGCGGGGTCCGGGGAGAGCGGATACAGTGAACGCGAGGTCCGGGGAGAGCGGATACAGTGAACGCGGGGTCCGGGGAGAGCGGATACAGTGAACGCAGGGTCCGGGGAGAGCGGATATAGTGAACGCAGGGTCCGGGGAGAGCGGATATAGTGAACGCGGGGTCCGGGGAGAGCGGATATAGCGAACGCGGGGTCCTAGGTTTAGTAACACTAACTCATAGCGTGCCTTCACTTTTTACAAAGTGGCTGGATTCCTGGGACTTCGGCCTTTAAGACGTAGAATGATCAGTTACTTCCTTTGGTATCACTTGCCTCTCGCTTTTAGATTGTAAGCTCCTGTGGGCAGGGCCCTCCTTCCCTCTTGCTCTTGAAGTGGACCGTCTCCCATTACTTTGAAGAGCTCTGTGCACACTGTTGTTGCCATATAAATCCTGCGTGTTCAGAAAATCCCTGCTTATTGAACTGCCCCACCCTCAAGCAATGTAGACATGTCCCCCCCCCCAACCCCCCACCCCCCTCCCCCCACCCCCACCCCACCAGGAGCTGCTTCCTGACGTGATGTCGATGGAAGCTGAGGATCCTCCTAGCAAGTCTCCGCCCCCTGCCCTCACCAGGCCTGGAAGCCCAATTGAATAGCGGTCATGTGACCTCAACGTCAACCCGTACAGTAATCAGTGGTAACGTTTATTATAAACAAAGCCATTGTGTTACACACGGTGATGATTTATAGTGTACTCAAAGATTGGGGATCAGCAGCACTGTAACATGTTTTTTCATTTTAATTTGGAACAAAAAAACATTTCAGCCTGACCGTCTCCCAAGTTAAAGGGGCTGAAATGAAAAATGAACAAAGCATATCCTTCCATAGTTTGTGATTGCCTTTGTCCATAGCACATAGAAGTGACAGGAGAGAACAGACAGAATTCACACTATGTACTGTGGACTGAGGCAAGAACACACTACAGCCTCATAAAGAACAACACAGCATATCTCCAGAAGGCATGGCATAGAGCTGAGTGTAATCTGAGACCTGAGTCTCAAAGTAAAGCCCTACATAAACCTGTAAAGTAAATACCTCTTTTTCTGCAGCCATCTCTTTCGCTACAGCCTTATAAAGCACACAGCTTTGCTCCAGAAGGCATGGCATAGAGCTGAGTGTAAATCTGAGACCTGAGTCTCAAAGTAAAACACTACATAAACCTGTAAGTTATACCTCTTTATCAGCTACCATCTCTTCTCTACAGCCTCATAAAGCACACAGCTTATCTCCAGAAGGGAAGCGCAGCATAGAACTGAGTGTAATCTGAGACCTGAGTGGAGGGAATGGACACACACCCCACCCTCTACACAGCCTCATAGGGAAAAATGCACAGCTGAGCTTGTCAATCAATCTGCTGTGTGCTGGGGAGGGGGCAGGGACTGTCAGAAGTGACAGGGAGAGCACACAGAATTCACACTGACAGCCTATGCCCAACCCCCCGCAGACAGTCCCCACCCCCCCCTCCTTCCCAGCACACACAGCAGGATCAGCTGTGCACGTTTCCCTATGAGGCTGTGTAGTGGGTGGCACCTGTCCATTCCCTCCACTCATGTCTCAGATTACACTCAGCCCTATGCTGTGCCCCCCTGCCTTCTGGAGATAAGCTGTGTGTTTTGTGAGGCTGTAGAGAAGAGATGGTGGCAGATAAAAAGGTATAACTTATAGGTTTATGTAGGGGTTTACTTTAAAGATTTTCATTCAAATTTCCGAAGTAAAAAAAAAAAAAAACAAAAAAAAAAGTAAAAGTCCCCCAGTGATCATTTGGGTCGTCCGATTGCCCCTCCCCCCCCCATAGATGTCCATGACAACACCTTGGCCTTATGTAACCGGAACGCTCTGTTTGATAACGATCTTCTGCCGTGTGCTGCGTTGTCCTGCGTCGGACGCAGCGCCGGCCGGACCCATGGCGGCGGCCCATAGCGGCGTTGGGCAGGGCCGTGAGCGGTGATGTATTTCTTGTACGCCTCGCGGATGATCTTGAAGGCCCCCGGGCGTTGTAATAGGGGATGTCGGTGATGGGGTCCCGGTACTGGGCCGGTTTGTGGGTGACCGGACACACCTCTCGGACCGGCATCTTGGCTTTGCTTTTGGGGAAGATCCGCTCGAAGGCTTCGTCGTCGGAGAAGGTGATGAAGGTGCGGGAGCATTTGCTGGCAGGGGGCCCCGTGGAGGAATCCCCCATCTGCTCATGCTCCAACCTAAAAGAACAATTATTTTTTTTTTTTAGGCGTGGTTTAACCCGAGCGGCCATGTTAGGGGTGTGGTCATGCAAATGAGCGCTCTATGCAGGGACTATAATGGGCACTCACCCCTCCACGTCCACGTTCTCCTCCTTCACGTTGAGCTCGGTGATGAGCGGCATGGTGGCAGAGTGGTAGCGAACGGTCGGCCCCACGCAGCGCCTCTTCTTCTGCACGTGCTTCTTCTTGTCGGCTCTAGGCGCTCGTAATTCTCTGCCGTGACAACAGCGAGGGGCTGTTAGAGAACCGCCAAACAATGGAACACCGCAGCTTTACCCCCAACTCCACCCGAAACTTGGATTTAGTTTTACATGGAGTAAGGAAGGATCAGACGCTGTCAGGATTTTACTGCTGTCCGTGAGCCCGCTGGCCGATTTCCCCCCCCACTTCCTGTTTTGGTGACACTGTGTCAGAGCGACAGGATGTGATGAGAAATCTCTCCACTACTTTAAAGGTGGGGGGGGGGGGCTAGAACCCCAGTGAGATTTGCACTATCTGTGCTTTATACATATCTTCATGAATAGTGTGTGACTCTGGGGGAGGGGGCATTAGAGTGTAAGCTCCTCTGATACAGAGACTGATGTGACTGTGGGGGAGGGGGCATTAGAGTGTAAGCTCCTCTGTACAGAGACTGATGTGACTGTGGGGAGGGGACATTAGAGTGTAAGCTCCTGGGGTGACTGGCTCAGTGATCTCTGTACAGCACTGCGGTATATGTCAGCACTACATAAATGTATACTAGTGTGTGACTGTGGGGGGAGGGGACATTAGAGTGTAAGCTCCTCTGTACAGAGACTGATGTGACTGTGGGGGAGGGGGCATTAGAGTGTAAGCTCCTCTGGTACAGAGACTGGTGTGACTGCGGGGAGGGGACATTAGAGTGTAAGCTCCTCTGGTACAGAGACTGATGTGACTGTGGGGAGGGGACATTAGAGTGTAAGAGACCTCCTCTGGTACAGAGACTGATGTGACTGTGGGGGAGGAGACATTAGAGTGTAAGCTCCTCTGGTACAGAGACTGGTGTGACTGCGGGGGAGGGGACATTAGAGTGTAAGCTCCTCTGTACAGAGACTGATGTGACTGGCTCAGCGTTCTCTGTACAGCACTGCGGTATATGTCAGAGCTATATAAATGTATAATAATAGTGTGCGACTGTGGGGGAGGGGGCATTAGAGTGTAAGCTCCTGGGGTGACTGCCTCAGTGTTCTCTGTACAGCGCCTGCCGCGGTCTATGTCAGAGCTATATACATGTATAATAAATAATAGTGACTGTGGGGGAGGGAGACATTAGATTGTAAGCTCCTCTGGTACAGAGACTGATGTGACTGTGGGGGGAGGGGACATTAGAGTGTAAGCTCTTCTGGTGACTGGCTCAGTGTTCTCTGTACAGCACTGCGGTCTATGTCAGAGCTATATAAATGTATAATAATAATAGCATGAGACTGATGGAACATTAGAGTGTAAGCTCCTGTGGTGCAGAATCCGTTTCTCCTCCTATGAGCACACGCAGCCATCACATAACTCATCAGTGACCCAATACCTAGTGAGCGGATGTTGATCTCCTCAGTGATCTTTGCTTCCTCCAGTAGCTCCTCCTGCGTCAGGGGCCGGTCGGGGATGGGGACCTTTCTTCTTGCGGGACTGGACCTGGCGCTCCTGCATGCGGAGGAAGGTCTGCCGGGTGTGCTCGGTGGTGGACTGACGCATCTGCTTCCGACCTGAAAAGGGAAAATGAACGCAAGACGTACGCGTGGGCTGTTGTACGGAGCTCAGCCGACATCAGTTCCTGACCGTGCAAATCCCCAAAGACAGACTCCAAACTCTTGTGGAAAGCCTTTCTAGAAGAATGGAGGATGTTACAGCCACAAAAAGGGATGGGCCAACTCCACATTAACCACTTGCCGTCCGGCCGCTGTATATAAACGGCCGGACGGTGGCACTATCATCTCCAGGGGCGGGTTTGCCGTTCATAAACGGCGCCCGCCAGTTTGGACTGTGCACGCTCCCTGGGAACGCTCAGCACCGCAATCCGGTGTCCGCTGTGTCCTCTGGACACACTGGAAACACCGACCGTCGTACAGGACCTCTGTGTGAGGTCCCAATCATGTGATCACTGATTGACCAATCAGTGATCACATGCAGAGTAGTAAGCAAGATGTCACTTCTGCCATCATTGCTTACTACATGTGAAATCTTTGAATGATCACAGAGATCACATGGTACAGGGCCATTCACAACAGCCTGTACCATGGACAAGCTGTGAGCAATCACAGCTCACACAGTGGTTCTCAATGGCTGCAAGAATGCAGCTAGAGAGAAGGAGAAGTGATTGCGTTTACAGCCTTTATGGGTGTAAAAGCAATCAGTGTAAAAAAACCAAAAAAATCTTCATCACCCCCCACAAGTAGTACAGTGTCACCGTGGTGGCACTACTGTTAGGGGTGACAGCATGTAGGAAAAAAAATCCATAAATAATAATATAAAAAATAAATAAAAATTTTTAAAAAAATTTTTAAAAAATTATAATTTTTGCTTATAAACTAATTTGTTTTTTTTTTTTTTTTTACTTAAAAGATAACGGAATCAATTTTGGCCAAGATTTATGATGAAATATTATTTATTTGCAAAAGTGTATAAGAAAAACACTTTTTTTTTTTCAAAATTCTTGGCCTTTTTCATTTATATAGCAAAAAAAAAAAAAAAAAAATCCCAGCGGTGAATAAATACCAACAAAATAAAGTTTTATCTGTCTCAAAATAAATGCTAAAAAAATTCATATGGGTACAGTGTTGCATGACCGCGCAATTGTCATTCAAAGTGTGACAGCGCTGAAATCTGAAAATTGGCCTGGACTGGAAAGGGTGAAAGCGTCCCGACTGGAAGGGGGGGGGGGGGAAAGCGCTCCCGACTGGAAGGGGGGGGGGGGGGGGAATGCGTCCCGACTGGAAGGGGGGGGGGGGGGGGAAAGCCACGTCCCGACTGGAAGGGGGGGGGAGGGAAGCGTTCCCCGACTGGAAGGGGGGGGGGGGGGAAAGCGTCCCGACTGGAAAGGGGGGGGGGGAAAGCGTCCCGACTGGAAGGGGGGGGGGGGGGGAAAGCGTCCCGACTGGAAGGGGGGGGGGGGAAGCGTCCCGACTGGAAGGGGGGGGGGGGTAAAGCGTCCGACTGGAAGGGGGGGGGGGAAAGTTCGTCCCGACTGGAAGGGGGGGGGGAAGCGTACCGACTGGGAAGGGGGGGGGGGAAAGCGTCCCGACTGGAAGGGGGGGGGGGAAAGCGTGTCCCGACTGGAAGGGGTGGGGGGGGGGAAAGCGTCCCGACTGAAGGGGGGGGGGGAAAGCGTCCCGACTGGAAGGGGGGGGGGGGGAAAGCGTCCGACTGGAAGGGGGGGGGGGGGGAAAGCCCCGTCCGACTGGAAGGGGGAGGGGGGGAAAGCGTCCCGACTGGAAGGTGGGGGGGGGGCGGAAAGCGTCCCGACTGGAAGGGGGGGGGGGGGGGGGAAAGCGTCCCGACTGGAAGGGGGGGGGGGGAAAGCGTCCGACTGGAAGGGGGGGGGGGGGGGAAAGCGTCCCGACTGGAAGGGGGGGGGGGAAAGCGTCCCCGACTGGAAGGGGGGGGGGAAGCGTTCCCGACTGGAAGGGGGGGGGAAGCGTCCCGACTGGAGGGGGGGGAAAAGCGTCCCGACTGGAAGGGGGGGGGGGGGGATAGCGTCCCGACTGGAAGGGGGGGGGGGGAAAGCGTCCCGACTGGAAGGGGGGGGGGAAAGCGTCCCGACTGGAAGGGGGGGGGGGAAAGCGTCCGACTGGAAGGTGGGGGGGGGGGAAAGCGTCCCGAATGGAAGGGGGGGGGGGGAAAGCGTCCCGACTGGAAGGGGGGGGGGGGGAAGCGTCCCGACTGGAAGGGGGGGGGGAAGCGTCCCGACTGGAAGGGGGGGGGGGGAAAGCGTCCCCGACTTGAAGGGGGGGGGGGGGAAAGCGTCCCCGACTGGAAGTGTGGGGGGGGGAAAGCGTCCCGACTGGAAGGGGGGGAAAGCGTCCCGGGGGGGGGGAAAGCGTCCCGACTGGAAGGGGGGGGGGGGGGAAAGCGTCCCGACTGGAAGGTGGGGGGGGGGAAAGCGTCCCGGGACTGGGAAGGGGGGGGGGAAAGCGTCCCGACTGGAAGGGGGGGGGAAAGCGTCCCGACTGGAAGGGGGGGGGGAAAAAGCGTCCCGACTGGAAGGGGGGGGGGGGAAAGCGTCCCGACTGGAAGGCGGGGGGGGGAAAGCGTCCCGACTGGAAGGGGGGGGGAAAGCGTCCCGACTGGAAAGGGGGGGGGGGAAAGCGTCCGACTGGAAGGGGGGGGGGGGGAATCAGAGCTATTCCCGACTGGAAGGGGATGGGGGGGGGGGGGGGGGAAAGCGGTCCCGAATGGAGGGAGGGGTGGGAAGGGGGGGGGGGAAGCGTCCCGACGTGAAGGGGGGGGGGGGGAAAGCGTCCCGATACTGGAATCCGGGGGGGGGGGAAAGCGTCCCGACTGGAAGGGGGGGGGGGAAAGCGTCCCGACTGGAAGGGGGGGGGGGGGAAAGCGTCCCGACTGGAAGGGGGGGGGGCGGGGAAAGCGTCCCGACTGGAAGGGGGGGGGGGGAAAGCGTCCCGACTGGGGGGGGGGGGGGGGTAAAGCGTCCCGACTGGAAGGGGGGGGGGGGGAAAGCGTCCCGACTGGAAAGGGGGGGGGGAAAGCGTCCCGACTGGAAGTGGGGGGGGGGGGAAAGCGTCCCGACTGGAAGGGGGGGGGGGGAAAGCGTCCCGACTGGAAGGGGGGGGGGGAAAGCGTCCCGACTGGAAGGGGGGGGGGGAAAGCGTCCCGACTGGAAGGGGGGGGGGGGAAAGCGTCCCGCCACTGGAAGGGGGGGGGGGGAAAGCGTCCGACTGGAAGGGAGGGGGGGGGGGAAAGCGTCCGACTGGAAGGGGGGGGGGGGAAAGCCGTCCCGACTGGGTGGAAGGGGGGGGGGGGGAAAGCGTCCCGACTGGAAGGGGGGGGGGGAAAGCGTCCCGACTGGAAGGGGTGGGGGGGGGAAAGCGTCCCCGAGACTGGAAGCGGGGGTGGGGGGGGGGGGAAAGCCGTCCCGACTGGAAGGAGGGGGGGGGGTGAAAAGCGTCCCGACTGGAAGGGGGGCGGGGGGGGGGAAAGCGTCCCGACTGGGAAGGGCGGGGGGGGGGAGAAAGCGTCCGACTGGAAGTGGTGTTAAAAACAGAACTCCACACCATAGAAAGGGAAGTATTATCGCTTTAACCCGTCGCGGGAACACGGCTTCACATACCCCCCCCCATCCCCCGTGAAGGATTGGCACGCTTCGGGGATGTTGGAAGTGGGTAATGGCCACGTGTTTGGAGGAGTGAGATGTCCAATCAGCTCACAGAGGGGTGCTGGTGGGATGGTGGGTCTACAAAGGTTTTGTCGCCGCAGATTGAAGCCATTTGGTTCACATTTTATTGGCTTCATTACACTTTTAGTCTCGCAGCCCCGAGATCACAAGTGTGGCCGGAATCTCATGGTGGATCTCTCGTCGGGCATCATACTCCACTAGTCTACACTTGTCCTCTGTGGTCTCCTGGGGGGGAGGCTTCTCAGCGGCTCTTGGGGGCGCTGCTTGATGCTGCATCCGCTTTAAGGTTTGGGTTTAGGTTTAAGAAGCTTGATTGGCTCCTGCAAATGCCATGGTGTATAAAAGAAAAAAAAAAAAAGAAAAAGAAAAGGGAAATCAGGATATGTAATTCATCACCAACCTTTCACTATTAATCATTTTGCTCCGGAGTACATCACATACCAACCACTCCAAACACAAGGTAATCTTTTAGTATTCTGATTAAAGCGTGAGTTCCACTGGGTGATTTATAAAAAAAAAAAAAAAAAAAAATACAAAAACTGTAGCTGCTGACTTTTTAAAAAGTCACTAACCTGTCCCACAATCCTGCGGTGTCTCCCCGCAGCCCGTTTCACCAGCCTGTCTGGTGTTGCAGGCGCCGGCATCTTCAGTGTGGGTGACAGCTTGCAGCTTCACAGTGGGGTGCCCATGCGCATGTGCGAGAAGCGCTGCGCTTTGTGAATGACCCCGTAGACTTCTGGGACCTGTCACGTGTCCCAGAAGACTATGGGGAGGGAGGGGGGTTGGGTTTGGGAGGACGACTTCCGCTTCCGATCGCCTAGGCGATCGCAGCGGAAGTGGGTACCTGTCAATTTCAGGGTACCAGCTCCCCAAAAGTTCCAATAATTAACCACTTCCCATCGGCCCATGTATATAAATGGCCAGACGGTGGCAGTGCAAGGTCGGGTGGCCCCCTGCTTGTGCGCACTCCCTTGAGCGCGCAGCACTGTGATCCGGTGCCCACCGTGTCCAGAGGGAATACCGATCGTTGGACGGGACCTCTGGCCAATCAGTGATCACATGCAGAGTAGTAAGCAAGATGTCACTTCTGACATCATTGCTTACTACATGTGAAATCTGTGAATGATCACAGAGATCACATGGTACAGGGCCATTCACAACAGCCTTGTACCATGTGACAGCTCACACAGTATTTCTCAGTGGCTGCAGGAATGCATCCAGAGAGAAGGAGAAATGATTGATTTTACAGCCTTTATGGGCGTTAAAAGCAATCAGTGTGAAAAAAAAAAAAAAAAAATTATATATATATATATTCATCACCTTCCACAAGTAGTACAGTGTCACCATGGTATAAATAATAATAATAATATAAAAAAAAATGTTTAAAAATTATAATTTTTGGTTTATAAACTGAAAAGATAACAGAATAAAATTTTGGCCAAGATTTATGATGAAATACTATTTATTTGCAAAATTTTTATAAGAAAAACACTTTTTTTTAAAATTTTTGGACCATTTCATTTACACAGCAAAAAAAAATAAAAATCCCAGTGTCCGGACCGGAAGGGGGTCAAAGTGTCCGGACCGGAAGGGGGTCAAAGTGTCCGGACCGGAAGCGGGTCAAAGTGTCCGGAAGCGGGTCAAAGTGTCCGGACCGGAAGGGGTCAAAGTGTCCGGACCGGAAGGGGGTCAAAGTGTCCGGACCGGAAGCGGGTCAAAGTGTCCGGACCGGAAGCGGGTCAAAGTGTCGGAAGCGGGTCAAAGTGTCCGGACCGGAAGCGGGTCAAAGTGTCCGGACCGGAAGCGGGTCAAAGTGTCCGGACCGGAAGGGGTCAAAGTGTCCGGACCGGAAGGGGGTCAAAGTGTCCGGACCGGAAGCGGGTCAAAGTGTCCGGACCGGAAGGGGGTCAAAGTGTCCGGACCGGAAGGGGGTCAAAGTGTCCGGACCGGAAGGGGGTCAAAGTGTCCGGACCGGAAGGGGGTCAAAGTGTCCGGACCGGAAGGGGGTCAAAGTGTCCGGACCGGAAGGGGGTCAAAGTGTCCGGACCGGAAGGGGGTCAAAGTGTCCGGACCGGAAGGGGGTCAAAGTGTCCGGACCGGAAGGGGGTCAAAGTGTCCGGACCGGAAGGGGGTCAAAGTGTCCGGACCGGAACGGGGTCAAAGTGTCCGGACCGGAACGGGGTCAAAGTGTTAGCATTTTTTTGAGACAGATAAAGCTTTAATTTGGTGGTATTTATTCACCGCTGGGATTTTTATTCTTTTTGCTATATAACATAAAAAGTCCAAAAATTTGGGAAAAAAAAGTGTTTTTCTTATAAAATTTTGCAAATAAATAATCTTTCTTCATAAATCTTGGCCAAAAATTATTGTTATCTTTTTAGTTAAAAAAAAAAAAAGAAAAAAAAAAGAAGGATAACCCAAATTACTTTATAACCAAAAATTATAATTTAAAAAATTTTGCTTTACATTTTTATTTTTTATGTTTTTTTTTTTTTTTTACATACTGCCACCTTGGCAGTACAGTGTCACCTGTACTACTTGTGGGGAGTGATAAAGAACATTTTTTTTTTTTTTTTACACCGATTGCTTTTACACCCATAAAGGCTGTAAAAGCAATCATTTCTTCTCCTCTCTGGCTGCATTCCTCCATTGAGAACTACTGTGTGAGCTGTGATTGGTCACAGCTTGTCACATGGTACAAGGCTGTTGTGAATGGCCCTGTACCATGTGATCTCTGTGATCATTCACAGATTTCACACGTAGTAAGCAATGATGTCAGAAGTGACATCTTGCTTACTCCTATTCATGTGATCACTGATTGGCCAATCAGTGATCAGATGATCAGGACCTCGCACAGAGGTCCCGTACGACGATCGATGTTCCACTGTGTCCAGAGGATCACGGTGCTGCGCGCTACCAGGGAGCGCGCACAGTCCAAAATGGCGGGCGCCGTTTATGAACGACAACCCGCCCCTGAACTGCTACCGTCCGGCCGCTTATATACATGGGCCGGATGGGGAGTGGTTAAGCTTTGACAGTAAAACCTGTAAGCGGATTGGCTCCCTTGCACAGCCGCACCAGATTCTGAGTGCTGCAGCTTCTAATGTGAGCAGCTCACAGTGTGCGGGGAAATGAAGGGAAGGACAGAGCCGGAACACCTGAAGGGAAGGGCGGAGCCCAGCTCTTTGTTCCGACTCTGATGGATGGCGGGGACTCTGGAATCAGATGGCTCTCGTACCTTGTAGGCTTTGGTCACCACCCTGCGCTTCTTTTTCGGCTCGTCCTCCTCGTGGTCGCTGGTTGGCTCCTCCCCCTCATCGATGTCAAAGTCGGAGTCCACTTCATCCTCGCTCTCGGAGCGGTCCTCGTTATATTCCTCGTCGCCGGATTCCTAATGGAGGTGAGATACACAGGAAGGTCATTAATACACATTACAGAGGTCTGGGCTACCTGCGGCAGGGCTTCTTGCACTGCAGGGCTACCGAATGGCTCCTTGCGCTGCTTCTCCCCACTGCAGTCTGAGCCCTGCTGTACAGGAACTGCAAGAAGCCGATACCGGACGAAGTTCAGTTCCTTTAGACCAGGTTTACACCAATGAGATCTGTCATGCGATTTGATGGTTCATTAACCTCTCCCCCTAGCATTTCTAGCTGTGGCCATCTTGAGTAAGGGCAAGTGATTCCAGTAGCATTTACTTCCTGGAATCCATCTGCACTCAGCTCAGGCGTGCAGGCAGGAGGGTGTGCTTAGCTGAGAAAACCCCTCCTGAAAACTTCTTGAACGTATGATGGCATTTACCTAAACCAGAAACAGGAAGTGACTAAAGAAATGCAAAAAAAAAAAAAACCCCCGCCCCAGCATTTCTAGCTGTGGCCATCTTTAGTAAGGGCAGGCGATTCATGTAGCATTTACTTCACAGAATCCATCTGCCCTCAGCTCACGCGTGCAGGCAGAAGGGTGTGCTTAGGCTGAGAAAACCCCTCCTGAAAACTTCTGGGATGTAGGACATCATTTTTCTAGGCCAGAAACCAGGAAGTGACTAAACAAATGCAATAGAAAAAAAAAACCACACACCCCTGCATTGCTAGCTGTGGCCATCTTGAGTAAGGGCAGGCGATTCATGTAGCATTTACTTCACAGAATCCATCTGCCCTCAGCTCAGGCGTGCAGGCAGGAGGATGTGCTTAGCTGAGAAAACCCCTCCTACCCTCCTGAAAACCTCTGGGATGTATGACATCATTTTTCTAGGCCAGAAACCAGGAAGTGACTAAAGAAATGCAAAGAAATAAAACCCACCCCCTCCACCCCAGCATTTCTAGCTGTGGCCATCTTTAGTAAGGGCAGGCGATTCATGTAGCGTTTACTTCACAGAATCCATCTGCCCTCAGCTCAGGTGTGCAGGCAGTGGGCTTAGCTGAGAAAACCCTTCCTCCCCTCCTGAAAACTTCCGGAATGTAAGACATTATTTTTTCTAGGCCAGAAACCAGGAAATGCAAACCCCACCCCCAGCATTTCTAGCTGCGGCCATCTTGAGTAATGGAAGATGATTCGTGTAGTGTTTACTGAATCCATCTGCCCTCAGCTCAGGCGTGCAGGCAGTGTGCTTAGCTAAGAAAACCCCTCCTGAAAACTCCTGGGATGTATGACACATTTGCCTAGGCCAAAAACCAGGATGTAAAGAAATGCAACCCCCCCACCCCACCATTTCTAGCTGCGGCCATCTTGAGTAAGGGCAGATGATTCACGTAGCGTTTACTTCACAGAATCCATCTGCCCTCAGCTCAGGCATGCAGGCAGTGTGCTTAGCTGAGAAAACCCCTCCTGAAAACTCCTGGGATGTATGACACATTTGCCTAGGCCAGAAACCAGGAAGAGACTAGAGAAATGAGAAAAAAAAACAGTTAAAAACAAGTAAATATAATATACTGTCCTATCTATTTACTACTATTAGCAGCATAGGGAATAAAATACTAAAAATGTTGAGAGAGTGCCTGCGATTTGACAGTGAGAGAAGAATCAGAGCAGTGACAAGCGCCTCTCGCCGTCACTCTGCCCTCTCCTCCTATCAGCATGCTTCTGTCACTGCAGGGCTACCGACTGGCTCCTTGCGCTGCTTCTCCCCACTGCAGTCTGAGCCCTGCTGTACAGGAACTACAAGAAGCAGATACCGGACGGAATTCAGTTCCTTTGGCCCAGGCGTGTCCTACACCAGGTTAGACTGTTCTACAGGAGAGGTCAGGGACCTGTGAAGACCGCAAGGCTGCCTGCACAGAGTTACAAATTGTATTCCTCATTACCGGTTTGCCCGGAGTTCACATTTAAAGGAAACCTCCGCTTTACGTATTGGCGAGCCAGACGGGGCTTTCCTGCAGAACGAAGGAGAGAAACGACTTCCCGATGGAAGAAAGGAGACGTCTACGGTCACATCTCTGAGCACAAAGCCTGTGAGGGTGTCAGGCACTCAGTAGCCCCTCCCCTTCCCGGAAGTGACATCTCAGCCCCAGCTACAAGGCCTCCCCCTATGTGGTATATATAACAACACACCGGTTCAGGGCCCAGCTCCCCCCCCCACCTCATTGAAGCCGCCGTAGGTGGTCTTATAGAACTCGTCCTCCTCCTCCCGCCCCAGCAGGCCGGACATGCGGTTCCCCGCCGTCTTCCTCGGCGCCCTCAACTCCGCCAGGCTCATGTTGGTGCCGCTGTCCGTGCGATCGACCGGCGACTGAGCGAGTCTGGAGGAGCAGGCCTGAAACAACGAGCGCGGAACGGACCAATCGCAGCACCGGGCACCAATCTAGGAAGGGGATTCAACCAATGGGAGGGGACGGCGCACGCTGCGGCGCCAACCAGCGTACGTCACTTCCGCGCTGCGTTTGCCAACCGCATCATGGCGGCGCTGTTCATTCATTTCTATGGTCGTTTGCACAGTTTAGTTGAGTTAATAAAGCTGCAAACTTCCAGTCTTGCCTCTTCCACGCTTTATACAACCGGATGAACCCGAAGAAAATAAAAGGAAGGGTCCTGAAAGCTTCTTTCTTTAATAGCTGAAACCTGTTTTTCTTTTTTTTTTTGCAGTTTCACTTTCACTTGCAGGTTCTGTCCTCAGGCTGCGATTGGACAGTGAAACAAGAAGCAGCGCAGCAACGAGCTCGCCATCACTCTGTCCTCTCCTATCAGCATGCATCTTCCACTGCAGCGCTACCGATTGGCTATTTGCACTTCTTCCCCCCCAGGGGCGGACTGACCATTCGAGCACTGCCTAAGGGCCCGGGGTCAGTAGGGGGCCCCATGAAATGACCCTGGTACTTTTTTTATAGGCTTTTTTGAGTGTGGGCAAGAACACAGGGGCCCCATGATCCCTTATTGCCCAGGGGCTCATGAGTTGTCAGTCCGCCCCTGTTCTCCCTACCCCGGTCTGAGCCCTGCTGTACAGGACCTGCAGGAATCCAATACCGGACAAACTTCAGGTCCTTTAGCCCAGGTATACAGCAATGAGATCCGTCGTGCGATTTGATGGTTTCTATTTAAAAAAAAAAGTTGCCCCCCATTTGCAGCAAATCGTTGCGACTCAGAAAAAAGTTTTCTGCCATTTTGTCGCATCTGTTTACAGAAAACCACGAAAATGCGCACCTAAATCGCGCTGACCTGCGGTTTCTAAGTGGTGCGAATTCAAAGCCAGAACCGGTGTACTTTCACGCCGCTCTACAGCAACAAATCGCGTTATAAAACGCACATGCATTTTTCTCACGGGGGGGGGGGGATAAAAATGTCAATGTCCACCAGTAATTGTGGGATTTTTTTTTCTTATAAAGGTGGGGGATTAGAACTCCTGCAAGGTCTTTATTGCGATCCGTGACCCCCCCCCCCCCCCCCCCCCCCCCCCCCCCGTTACAGAGATTCGCCCTCTCTATCCTAAATTTTGCATTGTCACCAGAACAGGACTAGAGGAGAGATCATCCAATGCGGGGGGGGGGCACTCGTCCTGGTGACGACCAGAGATTCCTCTCACTTTGGAGGGATTTCCTCTCAGTTCCTGTTTTGGCTCTGGGACAGGAAATGAAGGGAAATCACAAAAAAAAAAAAAAAAGACCGCCTTTCTCAGCCAGGATTTCACGGAACCCAGAGGTTCCTCCAGAAGTTGTTAGGGGTTCCTTGAGCAAGGAACACATAATACACGGCTCAAAAAAAAAAAATGAAAGGAAGACTTTGGAAACCCATCAGGTCTCAATGGGGAGGAATCTCCTGCTGGATCTCCATACTGACATGGACGGGGGATGGGTGAGGAACATAAGGACGCCCCATCGTTTGATGGAAATGATCGCCCTACAGAGGACTGAATTCAAAGACACCCTGAAAATCAAAGTGAAGAAATGATGCAGCAGGCGAGTCCATTTGGCTGAAATGTCATTGCAGCAACTCAGAATGGTCCTCAGTAGTGTCTGTGGCCCCCACGTGCTTGTATGCATGCCTGACAACGTCGGGGGAGGATCCTAATGAGACCACGGATGGTGTCCTGGGGGACTTCCTCCCAGATCTGGACCAGGACATCACTGAGCTCCTGGATAGTCTGAGGGGCAACCTGGGTGCGTTGGATGGACCGAAACATGACATCCCAGAGGAGTTCTATTGGATTTAGGTCAGGTGAGCGTGGGGGCCATTCAATGGTATCAACTCCTTCATCCTCCAGGAACTGCTTGCATACTCCCCCCACATGAGGCCGGGCATTGTCGTGCACCAGGAGGAACCCAGGACCCCCGGCACCAGGAGGAACCCAGGACCCCCCGCACCAGGAGGAACCCAGGACCCCCCGCACCAGGAGGAACCCAGGAGCCACCGCACCAGGAGGAACCCAGGACCCACCGCACCAGGAGGAACCCAGGACCCACCGCACCAGGAGAAACCCAGGACCCACCGCACCAGGAGGAACCCAGGACCCACTGCACCAGCGTAGGGTCTGACAATGGGTCCAAGGATGTCATCCCCATACCTAATGGCAGTCAGGGTGCCATTGTCTAGCCTGTAGAGGTCTGTGTGTCCCTCCATGGATATGCCTCCCCAGACCATCACTGACCCACCACCAACGGTCATACTGAACCATGTTACAGGCAGCAGAACATTCTCCACGGCTTCTCTAGACCCTTTCACGTCTGTCACATGTGCGCAGGGGGAACCTGCTCTCATCTGTGAAAAGCTCAGGGTGCCAGTGGTGGACCTGCCAATTCTGGGGTTCAATGGCCAATGCCAATCCAGCTCTATGGTGCCGAGTCAGAGCCGCACCGATATGACCGATCTAATTGCAGACAATAAAGGTGCGACTTGGCATGGGATTTGCAAGTCGCATGGCATGTAAATCGCATGCCAAGTCGCACCCAGTGTGACCGGGGACTTAAAGCAGAACTAAACCCATCAATCTAACGGTTAAAAAAAAATAAAAGTCACATTCCCAGAATGCTATCACATTTGCTTGAACTCTCAGCCAAACTATCAAATGGCTGGTGTCTGATCACACATCATGGTGGTTGCAGAACAAACAGAGGCCAAGATGGCAGCTTCCGTGGCTGAAAGGAGGAGGGTTTAGTTCCACTAAGTACAGGCTGCCTATAATCAAAGTGGGATCTCCAACATCTAAGGGCGTGGTCACAGCATTAAGGGGGTAGTTGGGCGATGAGCTGCCGCTTGTTCTAAATAATAAAAAAAAAGATACTTTTATAAAAATGATATACAAAATATTTTATTGAGATCAGTATGTACACAAGTGTCAGATCTCGTATGTACAATGCGTGCTATTAACATGGAGAGGTCGCTGTCTGCTGTATGAGCTGCGTCCTCCGTGTCACATGACTGATGAAGGGGTCCTGAGACTCCGAAACGTTGCCTTGCTGGAACTATGTGATCGTTCATTAAAACTTCTGGACCCGTATTGGTGATCCTCGGTGTGCTGGTGACATCCTCCCCTGCGGATTCTGTTCGATTCCAGCCGATGGTCGCTGCAGCAGCTCCCACTTATACACACCGCCATTTGTAACGCAGGAACGTGTGCGTTTGGATTGTACACTTGCTCTCTCTCCTCTCCCATCTCTTCTATGATCCCTGCCCCCTCTCCACTATAATGATCCGCTCTTCCCTTCTCCTGTACAATCCCTGCTCCCCACTCTTCTATGATCCCTGGTCCCCTCTCCTGTATGATCCGCCCTCCTCTTTCCCCTCTGATCCGCCCTCCCCTCGCCTCTCCGATCCGCCCTCCCCTCTCCTGTACAATCCCTGCTCCCCACTCTTCTATAATCCCTGGTCCCCTCTCCTGTATGATCCGCCCTCCCACTCGCCTCTCCGATCCGCTCTCCCCTCTCCCCTCCGATCCGCCCTCCCCCTTCTCCTCTCCGATCCGCCCTCCCCCTTCTCCTCTCCGATCCGCCCTCCCCCTTCTCTTCTCCGATCCGCCCTCCCCCTTCTCTTCTCCGATCCGCCCTCCCCCTTCTCCTCTCCGATCCGCCCTCCCCCTCTCCGATCCGCCCTCCCCCTCTCCGATCCGCCCTCCCCCTCTCCGATCCGCCCTCCCCCTCTCCGATCCGCCCTCCCCTCTCCGATCCAGCCTCCACTCTCCGATCCGATCCGCCCTCCACTCTCCTCTCCGCCCCTCCCCCTTCTCCTCTACGATACGCCCCCTTCTCCTCTACGATACGCCCCCTTCTCCTCTACGATACGCCCCCTTCTCCTCTACGATACGCCCCCTTCTCCTCTACGATACGCCCCCTTCTCCTCTACGATACGCCCCCTTCTCCTCTACGATACGCCCCCTTCTCCTCTACGATACGCCCCCTTCTCCTCTACGATCCATATGATACTATTTGCTATGAGTTGGATCTGCCATCTCAATACATCTCAGCCTGTTTTTTTCTACCTTTGCTCATCTTCTGCTGTTTCAGGTTTGGATGGGTTAACGGGTGTCAAACTGGCGGCCCTCCAGCTGTCCCAAACTACAACTCCCATGAGGCATTGCAACTCTGACAGTTACAAGCATGACTCCTAAAGGCAGAGGCATGATGGGACTTGTAGTTTTGCAACAGCTGGAGGGCCACCAGTTGGACACCCCTGGACCATCATTCACTGCCTTACTTCTCTCAGAGGTTCCACTGATGTGCCTGCAGTAGTGTCTCCAGCCCCCCCAGACCCCCAGATGAAGGGGTCGCTCTATGCCAGTGGTTCTCAACCTTCCTAATGCCGCGACCCCTTAATACAGTTCCTCATGTTGTGGTGACCCCCAACCATAAAATTATTTACTCTTTACACATTGGAAATGTGTTGTTCGATGGTCTTACGTGACCCCTGTGAAAGGGTCATTCGACCCCCAAATGGGTCGCGACCAACAGGTTGAGAACCACTGCTCTATGCAGATAGTTCGCTTTAGAACACTTCCTCACCATTGGTCACAATAAGAAGGAATCTTGCCACTAAGAAATTAAAAAAAGAAAAAAGCAGATGATTCCACCCGCCATCAATGGCACAAAACGATGAATTTCGGATGGAGCTGTCTTTTAAGGTGGGGGGTTCGAGGTAGTAACAGTCACTACGTTGGAAAAACACAGAGCAACATAAAATGGAGTTGACAAAAGGGCACCCCCCCCCCCCCCCAATCACATCAGTCCTCCAGGATCTCTGCAAACATCTTGCGCCGCTTGTTTTCCGCCTGCTGATGCACCTCCCAGTCTTTCCTCCGTTTCACAAAATGCGCCAGGGCGAAGTTCCGGGCGATGTGGTGTCCAACGGGGTCATTCTGCAGCTCGCGGAGCCGCTCCACTGTGCGAGAGAAGCAAAAACTCCATCACTTAAATGGCCCCGGGAGGGTTATGTTGCTCTAAGCAAGTTCTCTAAGAGCAGCTCCACCCACACAGGATTCCCGCCACCGCCGTGCCACCCAGATACCGCGTCCTATGAACGCTAAACCCCGTACACAGCACCAGGCCTTACCCAGCTTCTGTGCAATCTCCTCTTTAACCCCCATGGTGGATGCGTTCCAGATACGGTCCAGCACTCGGCTTCCATATTTGTTGAGAGCCAAATCCACGGAGTGAGCCTTCAAGAAAAAAAAAAAAAAAAAAAAAGAATTACATCTTCACAACGGCCTGGAAATGTATAAAGGAACTAAGCTGTCTTCAACCAATCAGATACTTGCTTTCATCTTCCAATCTGCACTAGCAAATTAATACAGAATTGGATTTTATTCGAAGCAAACCCCTCTGTAAAGGCTATAGAGGAATTTCCCACTTCTCCATCATGGAGGGGTCTGACATTCACATTGTAGGTGCATTCCCACTCTGAGAGACAGAATTGAAAAAAACAATTCAGGAAATCACATTGTATAATTTGTAAAGAATGTATTTGTCTCGCACTGCTGAACAGAAGTATTTGAACACCTGAGAAACAGCAAGAATTCTGGCTCTCAAAGACCTGTTACTGCGCCTTTAAAAAGTCCACCTCTACTCCACTCATTCATCTAACTTAGTAGCACCTGTCTGAGCTCTTTATAGACACCTGTCCACCCCACAGTCAGTCAAGCGCCAACTACTACCATGGGCAAGACTAAATAGCTGTCAAGACACCAGAGACAAAATTGTGGACCTCCACAAGGCTGGAAAGGGCTACGGGGCAATTGCCAAGCAGTGTGGTGAAAATACATCAACTGTTGGAGCAATTGTTAGAAAATGGAAGAGGCTAAAGGCGACTGTCAGTCTCCTTCGGACTGGGGCTCCATGCAAGATGTCACCTCGTGGGGTATCACTGATGATAAGAAAGGTGAGGAATCAGCCCAGAACTACAAGGGAGGAGCTGGTCAATGACATGAAGAGAGCTGGGACCACAGTTTCAAAGGTCACTGTCGGTAGAACACTACGCCGTCATGGTTTCCAATCATGCATTGCACGGAAGGTCCCCTGCTCCAGTCATCACATGTCCAGGCCCGTCTGAAGGTTCCCCTGCTCAAGTCATCACATGTCCAGGCCCGTCTGAAGGTTCCCCTGCTCAAGTCATCACATGTCCAGGCCCGTCTGAAGTTTGCCAATGACCATCTGGATGATTCAGAGGAGGCATGGGAGAAAGTCATGTGGTCAGAGGAGACCAAAGGAGAACTTTTTGGTCTAAACTTCACTCGTCGTGTTTGGAAAAAAAAGGATGAGTTGCATCCCAGGAACACCATCCCTACTGTGAAGCATGGGGGTGGTAACATCATGCTTTGGGGGTACTTTTCTGCGAAGGGGACAGGACGACTGCACTGTATTAAGGAGAGCATGAATGGGGCCATTTATTGTGAGATTTTGAGCAACAACCTCCTTCCCTCAGTCAGAGCATTGAAGATGGGTCATGGCTGGGTCTTCCAACATGACAATGACCCGAAGCACACAGCCAGGAGAACCAAGGAGTGGCTCCGTAAGAAGCATATCAAGGTTCTGGAGTGGCCTAGCCAGTCTCCAGACCTAAATCCAATAGAACATCTTTGGAGGGAGCTGAAACTCCGTGTTGCTCAGCGACAGCCCCGAAACCTGACAGATCTAGAGGAGATCTGTGTGGAGGAGTCGGCCAAAATCCCTGTTGCAGTGCAAACCTGGCCAAGGACTACAGGAAACGTCTGACCTCTGTAATTGCAAACAAAGACTTCTGTACCAAATATTAACACGGATCTTCTCAGGGGTTCAAATACTTCTGTTCAGCCGTGCGAGACAAATACATTCTTTACAAATCATACAATGTGATTTCCTGAAATTTTTTTTTTTTAATTCTGTCTCTCAGAGTGGAAATGCACCTACAATGTGAATGTCAGACCCTCCATGATGGAGAAGTGGGAGAACTTGCAAAACCACAGGGGGTTCAAATACTTCTGTTCCTCACTGTATAGGTGTATATATAATACAAATTAATTATGTAAAAAAAAAAAAAAAATTATATATATTTTTTTTACAAATATTTATAAATATATATATATATATATATATATATATATATATATATATATATATATATATATAAAAATATATATATAAAAAAAAAAAAAAAAATATATATATATATATATATATATATATATATATATATATATAAAAAAATAAAAATAAAATATATATATATATATATATATATATATATATATAAATAAATATATTTAAAATATATATATATTTTTTTAACATAATTAATTTGTATTATTATTTATCTATACTGTATATATTACATATATTTATTTTTATGACCCCTGTGAAGTATGCATAGTGAGAGATGACAGGGCAGGTTAATGATGCTACAGAAGGGATACCAGTAGAGGGGCGAGTAGTGTGGTCACATGACTTGGACCTCAGGGCAGATGATTAAAGCGGAATCTCGGAAGCTCCCTCTATGCTTACCCTCAGTTTCCGTAAAACCTTCTTCCTTTGTTTCTCCGTCACAGTGTTGCTGGTGAGCAGGGCATCGAACACATGGCTGCCCGCCTGACTGCAAGCCACTGTACGAAGGTCGTCTTCCGGCATGTTCCCCAGACTCTGCAGAGCTGGCAGAGGGTCCTCGAAGTGCAGGAGGTGCTGGACCAGTACGGAGCCGTGATAGTTCACTGCCTGCAGCTTGGCTTCTGCGTTGTCCTGAGGAAAAGACAGACCCGAAATCTAAAGTCAGTTTGACTTCTCTTACCCCGGATGCCGTTCTGGAAACATTGCATTACTGAGCCCCTCCCCCGTCGTGTTCTGGCTCTGACATGATAACGTACACATTGCAGTTTCTGAGACCTGATGGTACCTTTTTCTTGTTCCATTAAACCTGCTTAGTTATTTTTTACCTATACTTGACTTGGTATCCGCGTTTAGTAATCCCCTGTGCAGCAGAGCTCAGACTGGTGGAGGGAGGGGCAGCACAGGGATCCAATCAGACATCCTGCATGCACATGTGCTGATAAGGAACAGATAGGAGGGAGAAGAGAAATGACCAATTGCTATCTTGCTCCTTCATTGTCCAATCACAGGCTGGGGGGGGAGACCAGGCTTTTTTGCCTAATTTCAGTAAAGAAACGTCAGGTCAGTAGGTATGTTGTGCTGTGTAGCAGAGCTGTGTAAATCTCAGGGACTGGGCGTGCTGTGTAGCAGAGCTGTGTAAATCTCAAGATTGGGTGTGCAAATTAGCAGAGCTGTGTAAATCTCATGACTGGGCATGCTGTGTAGCAGAGTTGTGTAAATCCAGGACTGGGTGTGCCGAGTAGCAGAGCTGTGTAAATCCCAGGACTGGGTGCTGTGCCGCAAAGTAGCAGAGCTGTGTAAATCTAAGGATTGGGTGTGCTGTGTAGCAGAGCTGTGTAAATCTCATGACTGGGTTGTGCTGCCGTGTGTATCAGAGCTGTGTAAATCTCATGACTGGTTGTGCCGTGTATCAGAGCTGTGTAAATCTAAGGATTGGGTGTGCTGTGTAGCAGAGCTGTGTAAATCTCAGGACTGGGCGTGCTGTGTAGCAGAGCTGTGTAAATCACAGGACTGGGTGTGCAAATTAGCAGAGCTGTGTAAATCTCAGGATTGGGCGTGCTGTGTAGCAGAGCTGTGTAAATCTCAGGACTGGGCGTGCTGTGTAGCAGAGCTGTGTAAATCTCAGGACTGGGCGTGCTGTGTAGCAGAGCTGTGTAAATCCCAGGACTGGGCGTGCTGTGTAGCAGAGCTGTGTAAATCCCAGGACTGGGCGTGCTGTGTAGCAGAGCTGTGTAAATCCCAGGACTGGGCGTGCTGTGTAGCAGAGCTGTGTAAATCTCAGGATTGGGCGTGCTGTGTAGCAGAGCTGTGCAAATCTCAGGACTGGGCGTGCTGTGTAGCAGAGCTGTGCAAATCTCAGGACTGGGCGTGCTGTGTAGCAGAGCTGTGTAAATCTCAGGACTGGGCGTGCTGTGTAGCAGAGCTGTGTAAATCTCAGGACTGGGCGTGCTGTGTAGCAGAGCTGTGTAAATCTCAGGACTGGGCGTGCTGTGTAGCAGAGCTGTGTAAATCTCAGGACTGGGCGTGCTGTGTAGCAGAGCTGTGTAAATCTCAGGACTGGGCGTGCTGTGTAGCAGAGCTGTGTAAATCTCAGGATTGGGCTGCTGCTGAGTAACAGAGCTGTGTATATCTCAGGACTGGGCGTGCTGTGTAGCAGAGCTGTGTAAATCTCAGGACTGGGCGTGCTGTGTAGCAGAGCTGTGTAAATCTCAGGACTGGGCGTGCTGTGTAGCAGAGCTGTGTAAATCCCAGGACTGGGTGTGCAAATTAGCAGAGCTGTGTAAATCTCAGGATTGGGCGTGCTGTGTAGCAGAGCTGTGTAAATCTCAGGATTGGGCGTGCTGTGTAGCAGAGCTGTGCAAATCTCAGGACTGGGCGTGCTGTGTAGCAGAGCTGTGTAAATCTCAGGACTGGGCGTGCTGTGTAGCAGAGCTGTGTAAATCTCAGGACTGGGCGTGCTGTGTAGCAGAGCTCTGTAAATCTCAGGACTGGGCGTGCTGTGTAGCAGAGCTGTGTAAATCTCAGGACTGGGCGTGCTGTGTAGCAGAGCTGTGTAAATCTCAGGACTGGGCGTGCTGTGTAGCAGAGCTGTGTATATCTCAGGAATGGGCGGACAGACATACAAATCCGTTGGCAGATAAACAACTCTCATATATGTATGTCATCTGTGTATTTAGCCGTTTGCCTGGAGCTCAGCTTTAAGTCAGATTGGCCAACCTCTGCCACTTACCTTGTGCTCTGACGGTTTCTCCTCCTCCCCGGATTTATAGTAAACCTCATAGGTCAGCAGTGAGAGGAAGAGCGGGACGCAGGTGATGCGGCGGGAGGCTGGAGCTGCACAATGGAAGGCCTGCGGAGGGAGGAATATTAATTATCAACCGGCAGTCTAAAGGGAGGAGAAATAAGCCAGACTTGTGGGACACTCACCTCCATGGGACACTCACCTCCATGGGGGCGGGACACTCACCTCCATGGGGGGCGGGACACTCACCTCCATGGGGGCGGGACACTCGGGACACTCACCTCCATGGGGGCGGGACACTCACCTCCATGGGGGCGGGACACTCACCTCCATGGGGGGGGACACTCACCTCCATGGGGGCGGGACACTCACCTCCATGGGGGCGGGACACTCACCTCCATGGGGGCGGGACACTCACCTCCATGGGGGCGGGACACTCACCTCCATGGGGGCGGGACACTCACCTCCATGGGGGGCGGGACACCTCCTCACCTCCATGGGGGCGGGACACTCACCTCCATGGGGGCGGGACACTCACCTCCATTGGGGCTCACCTCACCTCCATGAGGCGGGACACTCACCTCCATGAGGCGGGACACTCACCTCCATGAGCGGGACACTCACCTCCATGAGGTGGGAACACCCAGCTCCGCCTGCCGGCAGGACAGATTCTTGCACGCTTCCGCCAGACTGGTAATGAGGCCCATGTGACCTTTGGCCTTGATTGGCGAGAGGAAGGAAAGCTCAACGAGAGAAAGATAAGGAGAGAGGAAGAGAAGCGGAAAGGGGCGGAGTGTGTGTGGGGAGCAAGAGGAGAGAAGAGGGAGTTAGAGCAGGAGAAAGAGAAGGGAGGAAGAGGAGAGAGAGAAACGAACAGAGAGGCAGAGGGGGGAAAGAGGAAGAGAGAAGAGGGGAAGAGAGAAGAGGGGAAGAGAGGAAGAGGGGAAGAGAGAAGAGAGGGCGGCGAGAGGAGAAGGGGGGGGGAGAGAGACAGAACAGAGAGGTCCGGGCGGGGGGAGAGAGAGAGAGAAGAGAGAAGGGGGGGGGGGGGAGGAGGAGAAGAGAGAAGGGGGGGGGAAGAGGGCAGGGCGGCGGGAGAGAGAGAACGATGGGGGGGAGAGAGAGAAGACGAGAAGGGGGGGAGAGAGAAGGGGGGGGGAGAGAGTAAGAGAGAAGGGGGGGGGAGAGAAGAGAGAAGGGGGGGAGAGAGAAGAGAGAAGGGGGGGAGGAGAGATGGAGAAGGGGGGGAGAGAGAAAAGGGGGGGAGAGAGAAGAGAGAAGGGGGGGAGAGAAGAGAGAGAGAGAAGAGAGAAGGGGGGGGAGAGAAGAGTGAGAAGGGGGGGCGAGAGAGAAGAGAGAAGAGTTGGGGGGGGGAGGAGAGAGAAGAGAGGAAGTGGGGGGAGAGAGAGAGAGAAGGAGGGGGGGGCCTAAGGGGAGAGAAGAGGAAGGGGGGGGGAGAGAAGAGAGAAGGGTCGGGTGAGAGAAAGGGAGAGAAGGGGGGGGAGAGAGAGAAGGGGGGGGGGGAGAGGAAGAGAGGGGGTGAGAGGCAAGGGGGGGGCAGAGCAGAGATGAGAGGAAGACGGGGGAGACAGAGAGAAGAGAGAAGGGGGGGCCGGAGAGAAGAGAGAAGAGGGGGCGGAGAGAGAATAGAGAAGAGGGGGCGGAGAGAAGAGAGAAGGGGGGGGGGGGGAGAACGGAGAGAAGGGGGGTAGGGAAGAGGGTGGGAGAGAGGAGAAGGGGGGGAGAGAGTGAGAAGGTGGGGGGGGAGAGAGAAGAGAGAAGGGGGGGAGAGAAGAGAGAGAGAGAAGAGAGAAGGGGGGGGAGAGAAGAGGAGAAGGGGGGGGGAGTGAGTGACGGAGAAGGGGGGGGGAGAGAGAAGAGAGAAGGGGGGGGGGGGAGAGAAGAGAGGAAGGGGGGGAGAGAGAAGTGAGAGAAGGGGGGGGAGAGAAGAGAGAAGGGGGGGGAGAAGAGAGGGGGAGAGAGAAGGGGGGGCAGAGAGAAGAGGAAGAAGGGGGGTGGAGAGAAGAGAGAAGGGGGGCGGGAGAAGAGAGAAGAGGGGGCGGAGAGAAGAGAGAAGAGGGGGCGGAGAGAGGAGAGAAGAGAGAAGGGGGGGGGGGAGGGAGAAGAGAGAAGGGGGGGGGTGGGAAGAGTGAGAAGAGGAGAAGAGGGGGGAGAGAGAAGAGGGGACGAGAGATGAGAGAAGGGGGGGGAGAGAAAGGAGGAGAAGTATATGGGGGGGGTGAGAGAGAGAAGAAGGGGGGGGAGAGAGAGAGAAGGGTGGGGGGAGGGAGAGTAAGGGGGGGGGGAGGAGGAAGGGGGGGGGGAGAAGAGAGAAGGGGGGGGAGAGAGAGATTGAGAAGAGAGAAGTAGGGGGGGGAAGAGAGAAGGGGGGGGTGAGAGAGATGGGAGAAGGGGGGGAGAGAAGTGAGAAGGGGGGGGGGGGAGAAGAGAGAAGGGGGGGGGGGGGAGAAGAGAGAAAGGGGGGGAGAAGATGAGAAGGGGGGGGGGGAGCAGGGGAGAGATGAAGGGGGGGGGGAGTGAAGAGAGAAGGGGGGTTTGAGAAGAGAGAAGATGGGGGGAGAAGAGAAGAAGAGGAAGGGGGGGGAGGAAGAGAGAAGGGAGAAGAAGAGGAGGGGGGAGAAGGGGAGAGAAGAGGAAGGGGGGGGAGAGAAGAGAGAAGGGAGGGGGGAGAGACGAGAGAGAAGAGGGGGAGGTAGAGTGAAGAGAGAATGAGGGGGAGAGAGAAGAGAGGATAGGGGGGGGAGGGGAGAGAAGGGCGGAGGAGAGATGAAGAGGGGGGGCGGAGAGAAGAGAGAAGAGGGGGAGGGAGAGAAGAGGGGGGGGGGGAGAAGAGAGAAGGGGGGGAGAGAGAGATGAGAGAAGGGGGGGAAGATGAGAGAGAGAAGGGGGGGAGAGAGAAGAGAAGGGGGGGCCGGGAGGAAATAAAGTTGGGGAAGAGAAAGGCGTGGGGGAGAGGCAGAAAATACGGAGGAGAGAGAAGGAGGGGGGGGGAAAGATAAGCAAAAGTGTGTGTGGTGGGGGTGGGGGGGAAAGGAAAGGAGAAGAAGAAGGAGGGGGGTAGAGGAAAGAAAGGGGAATGTGAGGTGAAGAGAAAGACGAGAGAGGAAGGGAAAAGAGAGAGAGGGAGATAAGAGGAAGCGGGGTGGGGGGGGGGGTGGAGGAGAGAAGAGGAGGAAAGTGAGGGGGAATAAAACAAAGAAGGGGGGGAGAAGTCGAGAAAGGGGGGACGATGGAGAGAGAGAGAAGGAAAAGAGAGGAGGGAGAGAGAAAGGGGGGGAGAAGAAGTGGGGCGGGAGAGAAGAGAGTGAGAAAGGAGAGGGGGCAAGAAGGGGGTGGTAAGCAAAAAAGAGAAAAGGGGGGGCAAAGGAGAGAAAGGGAAAAGGGGGGAGAAGGGAGGAGAGAGAGGTGGTGAGAGAAAAGAGAATGAATGATAGAGAGAAGAGAGAAGGGGGAGGGGGGGGAGGAAGAGAGAGAGAGAAGGGGGAGGGGGGGTGAAAAGGAAATAGGGGAGCAAGAAGGAGGAGTGAGAAAGGGGAAAAGGGGGGAGAGAGAAAGAGGAGAGAGAGAGAAAGGAGGAGAAAGGGAAGAGAGAGAGAAATAAAGGGGGGGAGGGGAGGAGAGAGAGAAAGGGGGGAGGGGAGAGAGAGAAAGGGGGGAGAGATAATGAGAGAAGGGGGAGGAGAGCGAGAGAGAAGGGGGAGAGAAGCGGAGAGAGAAGGGGGAGGGGGAGGGTGAGAGAAGAGAAGGGAGGTGAGAGGAGAGAGAAGGGGGAGGGGCGCCAGCGAGAGAGAAGGGGGAGGAAGAGCGAGAGAGAGAGGGGAGAGATTTAGAAGGAGAGGAAGGGGGGAAGAAGGGAGAGAGCGAAAGGGGAGGCAGAGAGAGAAGAGGGGAAAAAGGAGAGAGAGGGAAGGGGGAGGGAGAGCCGAGAGAGAAGGGGGAGGGGGAGCGAGAGAGAAGGGAAAGGGGGAGCGAGGAGAGAAGGGGGAGGGAGAGCGAGAGAGAAGGGGATCTGGGAGAGCGAGAGAGAGGGGAAGGGGGAGCGATCGAGAGAAAGGGGGACTTAGGGGAGCGAGAGAAGAAGGGGGAGGGGGGGGAGCGAGAGAAGAGAGAGGCAGAGAGGAGAGCGAGAGAGAAGGGGGGGGAGGAGAGAGAGCGAGAGAGAAGGGGGGGAGAGAGATGGAAAGAACAATAGAGGGAGGAAGAAAAGGAGCACTTTAAAAAGCAGAAAGAGAGAGAAAAAGGGGGGTGGGGGGAGGAAGAAAGAGAGACAGTGAGAGAGAGAACGAGTAAGGTATAAACGAGGTGGGTGAGAGAGAGAACAGGGAACCCCGATAATTGGGGGGCTCTGGGCAGAGGGGGATTCAATCACACTAACCAGCTTCTTGGTCTGGGCGGCCCGGATCAGCCTCTGCACGGTGTAGTTGCGATGGGGTGGGCGCACAGCACCTGCAGTTGGCCTTGGAAGTGCTTTTTATAGAGACGGCGAAGTTGTTTCTTGTCACTGACTTCCAGGATTCTCTCCAGAAGGCGGCTGCTGGTCTCATCCTTCAAGAATACCAGGAGGGAGCTGGAGAAATAAAAATGATAATTCCCACTTACAGGAAATACACAGCAAAAGGTTCCAATCAAGCAAGAACTCCGCAAGAGACATGGAGGCATGGATTCCACTTCCCTGCTCTGCTGCAGCACCAACCAGAGTAGTGGTTAATGATTCATACCCTGAATGGTCTAGGGGTGTTAGTGGGGTACCCCCAAGGGTGTTAGTGGGGTACCCAAGGTTCAGTGTTATTAGAGGGGTACCCCAAGGTTCAGTGTTATTAGAGGGGTACCCCAAGGTTTAGTGTGATTAGATGGGTACCCCAAGGTTTCAGTGTTATTAGAGGGGTACCCCAAGGTTTAGTGTGATTAGATGGGTACCCCAAGGTTCAGTGTTATTAGAGGGGTACCCCAAGGTTCAGTGTCATTAGTGGAGTACCCCAAGGTTTAGTGTGATTAGATGGGTACCCCAAGGTTTAGTGTGATTAGATGGGTACCCCAAGGTTCAGTGTCATTAGTGGAGTACCCCAAGGTTTAGTGTGATTAGATGGGTACCCCAAGGTTTCAGTGTGATTAGATGGGTACCCCAAGGTTTAGTGTGATTAGATGGGTACCCCAAGGTTTAGTGTGATTAGTGGGGTACCCCAGGGTTCAGTATTAGAGGGGTACCCCAAGGTTCAGTGTCATTAGTGGAGTACCCCAAGGCTCAGTGTCATTAGAGGGGTACCCCAAGGTTCAGTGTTTTTTAGTGGGGTACCCAAGGTTCAGTGTGATTAGTGGGGTACCCCAGGGTTCAGTGTTGGGACCCTTTCTTTTTCATATATTTATAATCGATATGGGGTCAGGGATTTCAGTCTTTGCAGATGACACCAAGCTGTGCCGGGGAATAACGTCCTTACAGGATGTGTTGGTGCTGCATACTGGCTGCTTCCCTTTGCAAGTAAATGTGATATTTGGCTGTATTTATGGATTTCAACATATTAATTAGAAGTGAATCTCTCCCCACCCTCTTACCTGCTGTCGGCAGAGATGTTTCTAGAAGAGAGGTACTTAATGACATCATCACACAGAGCAGCGCAAGTAGATGGCGACTTCCTGTGCAGAACCTGCAAAGCGACTTGCATCCCCAGACTGGCAACTTTATTGGTGGCGAATACTGAGAGAAGAAAAGAATGAGCACCGGATTTAGGAAAGGAGAGAGGAAGCGGGCGGGGGGGAGGACAGAAGGAGAAGCACCAGACCGGGGAAGGGAGAGAGGAAGAGAGAGAGAAGGAGGATCAATGGTCTTGGGCAGGGGGATAATAGAAGAATGAGAACTGATTGGGCAGAAGGTGGATTGGGGGGGCAAGGAAGAGAAGTATGAGCACTGGACTGGGGCAGGGGAGAAGAGGACAGAAGAAAAGAATATGTATCAGACTATGGAGTGGGGAAGAAGACAAGAGAGAGGGGAGAGGAGAGAACGAAGAGCTCCAGACTAGGGCAGGGAGAGAGGAATATGAGCACCGGACTGGGGCATGTGAAGAAGAGGGTGGGGATAGGAGAAAAGTATGAACATGTTACTGGGATGAAGAGAGAGAAGGGGAGAAAAGAAGGAAGGGAGAGGGGACATATGGGGAGAGGAAAAGATAATGAGCACTAGACTGGGGTGGTGGGGGGGTAGAGAAAAGAGGGAAGGAAGAGGAGAGGAGAATAAACATCGGATAAGAGTAGAGTATGGGGGGGGGGGGGGGGGTGAGCATTAGATTGGGGGTGAGGTTGGGAGAAGAATGAGCAATGGACTGGGGTGAGGTTGGAGAAGAATGAGCACTGGACTGGGGTGAGGTTGGAGAAGAATGAGCGTTGGACTGGGGTGAGGTTGGAGAAGAATGAGCGTTGGACTGGGGTGAGGTTGGAGAAGAATGAGCGTTGGACTGGGGTGAGGTTGGAGAAGAATGAGCGTTGGACTGGGGTTGAGGTTGGAGAAGAATGAGCGTTGGACTGGGGTGAGGTTGGAGAAGAATGAGCGTTGGACTGGGGTGAGGTTGGAGAAGAATGAGCGTTGGACTGGGGTGAGGTTGGAGAAGAATGAGCGTTGGACTGGAGGAATGAGCGTTGGACTGGGGTGAGGTTGGAGAAGAATGAGCGTTGGACTGGGGTGAGGTTGGAGAAGAATGAGCGTTGGACTGGGGTGAGGTTGGGGTGAGGTTTGGGGTGAGTTGGAGAAATGAGCGTTGGACTGGGGTGAGGTTGGAGAAGAATGAGCGTTGGACTGGGGTGAGGTTGGAGAAGAATGAGCGTTGGACTGGGGTGAGGTTGGAGAAGAATGAGCGTTGGACTGGGGTGAGGTTGGAGAAGAATGAGCGTTGGACTGGGGTGAGGTTGGAGAAGAATGAGCGTTGGACTGGGGTGAGGTTGGAGAAGAATGAGGTTGGAAGGTTGGAGAAGAATGAGCGTTGGACTGGGGTGAGGTTGGAGAAGAATGAGCGTTGGACTGGGGTGAGGTTGGAGAAGAATGAGCGTTGGACTGGGGTGAGGTTGGAGAAGAATGAGCGTTGGACTGGGGTGAGGTTGGAGAAGAATGAGCGTTGGACTGGGGTGAGGTTGGAGAAGAATGAGCGTTGGACTGGGGTGAGGTTGGAGCGTTGGGGGGAGAGGTTGGAGAAAAGAATGAGCGTTGGACTGGGGTGAGGTTGGAGAAGAATGAGCGTTGGACTGGGGTGAGGTTGGAGAAGAATGAGCGTTGGACTGGGGTGAGGTTGGAGAAGAATGAGCGTTGGACTGGGGTTGAAGGTTGGGAGAAGAATGAGCGTTGGACTGGGGTGAGGTTGGAGAAGAATGAGCGTTGGACTGGGGTGAGGTTGGAGAAGAATGAGCGTTGGACTGGGTTGAGGTTGGAGAAGAAATGAGCGTATGGACTGGGGTGAGGTTGGAGAAGGAATGAGCGTTGGACTGGGGTAGACGAAAATAGATGGGGGGTGGGGGGAGGAAATGGCAGAGGGGAAATCGCAGGAATAAAAGGTAATAGCCACATAAAAGAAGCAAAAGAAGGGCCGTGCAAAGAATAGGATTTTAAAAAAGCTTGGGAGAACTACAAGGAACACATTGGAAGTGAGTAGCTTACTAGAGGTAGAAAGTGGTGATACGAAAAGGGTACTGGGAAGGGATGGAGCGGAGCGAAAGAAGATATAGAAGACAGGAGGAGGGCGAAAAAAGATAAAACAGGGAGAAAAAGGATAAGCGTGAAAAGGAAGGGTGGGGAATAAAATTGAAACTCAAGAAAGACTAGTTGGAAGTAAGACTAAGACTGGAGAGGTAGATGTAAATCGAAAAGAAGGAGGGGATTCTGGGGGAAACGTTTACACGAAGAAATGGATGGAAGTGAAACATCAGAAAGATGAGAGATGAAAGAAACAAATACAGAAAGATGAACCTGTAAGAAAGGCAATGAAAGACAGCACAATAACAAGAGATCAGAGGCTCGAACATAATGTATGAGAGAACTAAGAGAAAATGGCAAAATCAATAGTAACGGAGGGACGATAGAAAAAGACAGAGGGAAAAAAAATAAGAACGTAGCAACATATGGAAGAGGACATACAAAGAGAAAGAGAAGAAAAGTGACGGAAAAAAAGAAAATGAAAGCAAGTAAAGAGGAGAAAGGAAAGAAACAGAGATTAAAAGACGGCGAGAGGTAACGGAGACCAAATAGTTATGAGTAAAACAAGAAAAATACTAAGCTTGGAACCTAGAATAGAAACAGGGTAATAGAATAAGAAAAGAAAAAAAGGAAAGAATCAAAGCAAAGGTAGAGAAAATGGAGAGCAGGGAACAAAGAAAGAAGATATAAGAGAAGTAATAATGAAATGACAAGATAAATTAAGTCCGAGTAAATGAGTCGGAAATAGAAAGAATAGAACATAGAGAATAAGAAAGAAAAATCTAGTAATAAGAGAGGACAAGAGAAAAGTAACACCTACCAAAACGACAGAACAGAAAAATGAAGAAGATATATAATAAGTAGACAATAAAGGATACAAAAAAAAATATCACTAAAGAACAAAAAAAGAAAAAGGATTTAAAAAATGAAAAGGAAAAGTACAAAGAAGAAAACAGAATAAAAGATAAGTGGAAACCTCTTAAACAATAGAATAAAAGAACAAAGAAAAAAAGTAACAAACAGGAAAGTAAGAACAATGACGTAAAGAGAAAAATAGGCGGAAAAGAAAAGAGCAGAAAGAAAAAACTAAGTAAGTTAAAAGGAGAAAGATAAGGGGAAAATGGAAAGAGAAAGAATACAAAAAAGAAGAAAACAGAAAGGAAACACAGTTATAAAGAAAATCAGGGTAATAGAAAGTGAAAAAAACAAATGAGTCAGTAAGCAAGCGGAGAAAGAAGAGGAGCACGGAAAACAAATCGAAAGTTATGGAGAAAGACAAGCAAGGTGAAAGACAGATCCTTAGATAAGACCTGAGAGAGATGCAAGCAACGGAACAGAAAGGATAAAAAGAAAGAGAAGGTGAAAAAATAAAGAAAAACGTAAAGAGTTTATAGTAGAAGAAAGAAAGAGAACTAAAGAGAAAATAAAGAAAAGAAAAAGTAAAAAAGAAAAGAAGAAAAAAATAAAGGGAGAAAAAAGGAATAGATAGGAAAAAAAAAAAATTTAAAAAAAAAAATAAAAAAAATAAAAAAAATAAAAAAAAAAATAAAAAAAAAATTTAAATAAAAAAAATTAAAAAAAAATAAATAAAAAAAATAAAAAAAAAAAAAATAGAAAAAGAGAGGGGGGGGGAAAGGGGGAAGAGAGAGGGGGGGGAAGGGGAAGAGAGGAGGGGGGAAAGGAAGAGAGAGGGGGGGGGAAAAGGAAAAAGGGAGGGGGGGGAAGAGAAGGGGGGGGGGGGAAGGGAAGAGAGAGGGGGGGGAAGGGAAAGAGAAGGGGGGGGGGAAAGGGAAAGAGAGAGGGGGGGTGGGAAGGAATGGGGGGGGGAGAGGGGGGGGGGGGAAAGGGAAAGAGAGGGAAAAAGGGGGGGGAAAGGGAAAGAGGGAGGGGGGGGGGGGAGGAAGAGAGAGAGGGGGGGGGAAGGGAAGAGAGGGGGGGGGGGGAAAGGGAAAGAGAGAGGAGGGGGGGGGGGGGGGAAGGGGGGGGGAAAGAGGGGGGGAGAGGGGGGGGGGAAAGGGAAAGAGGGGGAGAGGGGGGGGGGGGGAAGGAATGAGAGAGGGGGGGGGGGAGGGGGGGGAGGGGGGAAAGGGAAAGAGAGGAGAGGGGGGGGGAAAGGAATGAGGAAGGGGGGGGGGGGAAAGGGAAAGGGGGAGGGGGGGGGAAGGAATGAGAGAGAGGGGGGGGGAAGGAAGAGAATAGGGAGGGGGGGGGAGGAAAAGAGAGGAGGGGGGGGGAGGAATGAGAGAGAGGGGGGGGGAAAGGGAAAGAGAGAGGAGGGGGGGGAAGGAATGAGAGGGGGGGGAAGGAAAGAGGGGGGGGGGGAAAGGAATGAGAGAGGGGGGGAAAGGGAAAAAAGGAGGAGGGGGGGGGGGAAAAGAGAGAGAGGGGGGGGGGAATAGGAGAGAGGGGGGAAAAAATGAGAGAGAGGGGGGGGAAAGGGTGAGAGAGGGGGGGGGAAGGGAAAGAGAGAGAGGGGGGGGAAAAGGGGGAAAGAGGAGAGAGGGGGGGGGAAAAGGAATGGGGAGAGGGGGGGGGGGAAAAGAGAGAGGGGGGGGAAAGGAAAGAGAGGAGAGGGGGGGGGAAGAGGAGAGGGGGGGGGAGGGAAAGAGGAGAGGAGGGGGGGAGGAATGAGAGAGAGAGAGGGGGGGAGGAAGAGAAAGGGGGGGAGGAGAGAGGGGGGGGGAGAAGAGAGGGGGGGGAAGAGAGAGGGGGGGGTAGGAAGAGAGGGGGGGGGGGGAAATGAGGGGGGGGAAGGGAAAGAGAGGGGGGGGGAAAGAGAGAGAGGGGGGGGGAAAGAGGAGGAGGGGGGGGGAATGAGAAGAGGGGGGGGGAATGAGGGGGGGGGGGGGGGGAATGAGAGAAAGGGGGGGGGAAGGAATGAGAGAGGGGGGGGGGAGGAAGAGAGGGGGGGGGGGGAGGGAAAGGAAGAGAGAGGGGGGGGAGGAATGGAGAGGGGGGGGGGAAAAAGGAGGGGAGGGGGGGGAAATGAGAGAGTAGTTCGAGTGTGGCCCCATGCTGTGTATACTTCTCCGGTATTCCGCGTCGACGGTCCTGGGGCAACCATTTTTATTGGTCTCCTAGGTTCAAGGTTGAGTCCGCGACTTAAGCAACTGGAACAGATAAGTGACGTAGGCTACCAGATAGCTTTGAACAGGGACGCCCGCCTTCAGTATGTAGCTGAGTGATGGCCCCCTGCAGTGTAGACGGAACATGTACGGTCCTGGCGGCAAACACTTTCTCCCATTGTTTCTGACTCCTGCTTCAGGATGGTCCCGTAAGCACCTGGACATACAAAGTCGTACGATGAAAGACATTCCTGGTGTGTCCTGATGTATCGGAACGTAACTTCTCCGGTTCACTTCTGGAGCACAGTCTGCGGATAAGATCCACTACATAGCTCGGGGCCGGTCACTCTCTCCGGTTCTCAACTCCTCCTCTCCTCCTGTTTCTCCTCGCTCTGTAACCTACGTAGGATACTGTAGCAAGCGCCGTCTGCTATGATCATGCGCCCCCAACCGCTGCGCCCGTGCCACAGCAACACACTCTTCTGCCAAGTTGACTCACTGAGGACTTCAGCGAAAGTGGCAGAGTTGGGAGGAAGAGGCCACAGCGAGCAGCTTCTGCAGGACCAGACTCCCCTGACCATGTCTGTGGCCAGAGCCAAACTCATTACCCGTCACCTCGTTAAAGACGTTACCGGAACAAACAGACCTGCAGGGAATCAGATACGGCAAACAGTAAGGCTCACCTCCTACCGGGTCAGACAAAGCAAACCGCATGGAGAATTCATCTTCCCTTACCCTGTTTTATATTAAAGTGGATTCCTTCTGTCATGTAACATTACATCTCTGCAGGAATGAATTCCTTACGTCACATTATACAGCAACAGTATCATTTCCTGACTCACTTTATAGGCCCCTATTGGTTGGATCTGGTTTTTGTAATCGTTATACTTACCTTTGTTTTAAGGCAGGTCATGTGACGCACAGTCTCCCTCGGGGGACTATCAGCGGAACACCGCCCCCCTCGGGGACCTCAGCGGCACCCCACTCCTCAAGGAGTCACTCGTTCATTCAAGGACCCACAGTCAACTCGCTCTTCCACGGAGACCCACAGTCAACGCTCTCCCTTGGGGTGATAAGTCCCAGCGGGCACGCTCTCCCCTGGGGACCAGCGGCACGCTCTCCCCTGGGGTACCCCACCCAGCGGGCACGCTCTCCCTTCAAGGAGTCACACGTTTCATTCAAGGGACCCATTAGTCACGCTCTTCCTCGCGGGACCCACAGTCACGCTCTCTCCCTCCCGGGGGACCCAGCGGCACGCTCTCCCCCGGGGAACCCCCAGCGGCACGCTATTCCTTGGGGACCCACAGTCACGCTCTCCCTCGGGGACCCAGCGGCACGCTCCCTCATCGGCATGCTGTCCCTCATCTGTACCCACGGCGGCAAATCGCTCCCTCAGGGGACACCGGCGGCACGCTCCCTGTGGGGGGTGGGTCAATGACACCCCCTGCACTCACAGTATATCCTCTGTCTTCTGATTTTTACCCTTGAAGGACTAATGGACATCCTTGTGGTGAAGGAGAGGTACTGCAGCAGGCTTTAAAAATATTATCCTGGAATTGGGCTTTAATCCATATTTCCCTGCCAGAGCCCACCTGTAAGTTCCCATCTTGTTGGGGGCTCTTCCTAGGCTGTGAGCCAATCACAGGAGTGTCCCTTCTCTTGCCAATTGGCGTCACGGGTATTGTCTGGAATACGGATTCTGAGTACCTGTCTACAACCTAAACACAGCCGCCATCATGTCATGGAAGAGGAAAGCGAATTTCCTTACTCCGGTCTTCATCAGATCATACCAAAGCCTTGCTGCAGAGTCTCCCCCACCACCTGCGGAAATATCCCACCGACTTCGGGTTCCAGGCGGGGGGGGAGGGAATCACTCACTGGCGGGCTTTTCCTGCTCTGCCCTGCAGATGGGTCGGGTGGGCTGTGATGGACGGCCCTTGTCTGCCTTCTTCTGTTTCTTTGGCGGCCCTTCCCCCTGTCCAGCGGGGCCCGCATCCTTCCCCTTGGGCTGCTGATGTCTTTTCTTCCCTTTCTTCTTCTCCTCCGTCCCCATCGTGATCCGTTCTTCTGGGAATCCAGGAACACGGCCGGGTTATCGATCCGAACCCAACCTAAAACAAACACAAGAAGGGCCACATTTATCTGGAGATCCTGAGGGGCCACTACCTACAGAGGGGCACTGAGAGCAAAGCACTCACAATGTGTCTGCATGCGGGGAAAACGCCCGCTGTGCCCATTATGAGGGGTTCCCACCGTCCCTGCGCCGAGTTCCCGGGTCTGTACGCCCGCCGTGCCCATTATGAGGGGTTCCCACGATCCCTGTGAGCTGCCCGCCGTTCCCATTATGAGGGGTCTGTCCCTGTGTACGCCCGCCGTGCCCATTATGAGGGGTTCCCACCGTCCCTGTGCTGAGTTCCCGGGCCTGTTACACACGCCGTGCCCATTATGAAGGGTTCCCACCATCCCTGTGCTGAGTTCCGGGTCTGTACACACGCTGTGCCCAATATGAGGGGTTTTCACCATCCCTATGCTGAGTTCCTGGGTCTGTACGGCCGCTGTGACCATTATGAGGGGTTCCCACCGTCCCTGCGCCGAGTTCCCGGGTTTGTACGCCCGCTGTGCCCATTATGAGGGGTTCCCACCATCCCTGTGCTGAGTTCCCAGGTCTGTACACCCGCTGTGTACACCCCATTATGTGGGCTTCCCACCATCCCTGAGTTCCTATGGCTCTGTATTATAATGTACTGTATACACACAGGGGGGGGGGGGGGTCTATGGTAGCACACTATTGGTATTGTACATTATTCTAGTACTATAGATCTGATATCCTCCCCTCCATAGGACTATGGTGGGATCTCAGGCCCCCAGCCCCCTCCATGTGACGGGTACACTATGAGGAGCTCAGGGATGGGGGTGATCACAGCCCTGCACCCCTCGTACCTCTCAGCAGTCACCATCCAGGAACTGGGCACATGTGGTGGAGTCGCAGAGTGATGACATCACCGCCTCTGTCCCCGCCCCCTGCACTGTGTGCTGATCGTACAATGTAACACGCGGCGATCGGAGTATTTCCTATCAGAGGATCAGGCGGGTCCTGTCTCCAGTCGCCTCTCTAGTCATTCTTTGATCCAAAAAAAATCATTTAAATTCCTTAAAGTAGATGTACCCTCTACCTGTGTAACATGGAGTGTGCTCTGTAACATGGAGTGTGCTCTGTGTAACATGGAGTGTGATCTGTAAAATGGAGTGTGATCTGTAACATGGAGTGTGCTCTGTAACATGGAGTGTGCTCTGTGTAACATGGAGTGTGATCTGTAAAATGGAGTGTGATCTGTAACATGGAGTGTGCTCTGTAACATGGAGTGTGCTCTGTGTCATGGAGTGTGCTCTGTAACATGGAGTGTGCTCTGTGTCATGGAGTGTGCTCTGTAACATGGAGTGTGCTCTGTGTCATGGAGTGTGCTCTGTAACATGGAGTGTGCTCTGTGTCATGGAGTGTGCTCTGTAACATGGAGTGTGCTCTGTGTCATTGAGTGTGCTCTGTGTCATTGAGTGTGCTCTGTGTCATGGAGTGTGATCTGTAACATGGAGTGTGATCTATAACATGGAGTGTGCTCTGTAACATGGAGTGTGCTTAACATGGAGTGTGCTCTGTGTCATGGAGTGTGCTCTGTAACATGGAGTGTGCTCTGTGTCATGGAGTGTGCTCTGTAACACGGAGTGTGCTCTGTGTCATGGAGTGTGCTCTGTGTCATTGAGTGTGCTCTGTGTCATGGAGTGTGCTCTGTAACATGGAGTGTGCTCTGTGTCATGGAGTGTGCTCTGTGTCATTGAGTGTGCTCTGTGTCATGGAGTGTGCTCTGCGCCCCTTGGTACACCCCTTGGTGGGAACAGCATTCCCAGATAGCAGCGACCTCTCAGCAGGATAATGCTCCCCGCCACAACACAAAAGTGGTTTGAGGAACACAAGTTTGAGGTGTTGACTTGGCCTCCACATTCTCCAGATCTTAATCCAATTGAATACCTGTGGGATGTGCTGGAAAAACAAGTCCGATTCACAGAGCCCCGCACCTCCCAACGTAAAAGAATCTGCTTGGTGCCAACAGCATACCTTCAGATGTCTACTGGAGTCCATGCCTCAGTGGGTCAGGCCTGATTGGGTGGCAAAAGGGGGACCTACTCCGTATTAGGGGGGTGGTCATATTGTTATGGCTGATTCAGGGGCGGACTGACCATTTGGAAACTCGGGCACTGCCTAGGGTCAGTAGGGGGCCCCACGAGATGCCCCTGGTACCTTTTTCATAGGCTTTGAGTTTGGGCAAGGACACAGGGGCCCCATGATCCCCTATTGCCCGGGGGGCCCATGAGTTGTCAGTCCGCCCCTGGGCTGATTGGTGTACGAGTCGCAGCACAGGTCCACCTCCATGCTGCCACATAAATGCGTGCGACTGTCAGGAAGATCTTAAAGCGTATCTAAACCCAAGAAGAAAAATGTTCCATGTGTCGGTCTAACAGTTCTTAGATGTGGCGGCTGCATTCATTTTCTTTTTTTCAGGTTCCGAACCTTTTAGAACAAGTAGCAGTTGATCCTGCCAGGGAAAGCCGTGTCCTTCTTACTTCCTGTGAGCTGAATGGAAATCACAAAGAGCCTTGGTGTAAAGTATACTGCAGGGAGCTCTTCACCATTGTGTCCAGGGCCAAACCATGGCAGGTAATCGCTCCTTGTCTGAATACATGCGAGCCGTCAGCCTCCCATTGCTTTCTGTGGGGTTGCCGCCTGCAGTTAATGGCAGTGAACCCCCCACATGTAATGGCTAATTGTCCCATTTACAAGTGAGAACGGGGACTTTGTTGAACCCGTGTTTTGGCCATGAAGAACAAAGCATCTGGGGAAGACCCTACTAGGTTTAGTGGTGGCCCCACTGGCTGCACACATTCCTTCATCACATTTGGTGAAGAATACCCCATAGAGCGAGTTCCTCCCCTCCTCCATGTAACAATGTTGGTTCTAGGCCATTCCGGCACGTAAGATGGGAGCAGCAGACAGTCCTCAGCCCTAGTAACTTGGCGCTTATACAGGGCTTCCTGGTGCTGTGGACAAATCGAAATCCTGGACCTGATGATGGTCTAAAACAGCTGTGGGAGCCAACCCAACGGGAGCCTGTTGCTTTACTCTGCAAGCAAATATACTCTATGTGGTCATTAGTTTGTGGAGCCCTGACCATCACCACCTCTAGGCGCTTGTTGGACATCCCAATACCAAATCATAGGTATTATTATGGAGTTAGTCTCCACTCTTCTAGGAAGGCTTAAGATTTTTGGGGTGTCTATTGTAATTTTGTGAGGTCAGGTACCATAATAAACGAGAAGACCTGGATTACAATCAATGTTCTTGTTCATCCCAAAGATGGTCATTAGGGTTGAGGTCAGGGCTCTGTGTGGGGCACTTGGGTTCTACCACACCAAACTGGTCAAGCCATGTTCAGTATATATGAGGTTAAGTACTGGGTGTTGGATGAGAAGGCCTGGCTGTGTTCAAAATTCATCCCAAAAATGTTCAGTAGGGTTGAGGTCAGGGCTCTGTGTGGGCCACTTGGGTTCTACCACACCAAACTGGTCAAGCCATGTTCAGTATATATGAGGTTAAGTACTGATGTTGGACGAGAAGACCTGGCTCAGTGTTCCAAATTCATCCCAAAAACGTTCAGTACGGTTGAGGTCATGGCCCTGGGTGAGCCACTCAACCTCATATATACATGGCTTGAGCAGTTTGGTATGATGGAGCTTGAGTGGCCCACCCAGAGCCATGACCTCAACCCTACTGAACATTTTTGGGATGAATTTGGAACACCGTGAGCCAGGTCTTCTCGTCCAACATCAGTACTTAAGCTCATATATACATGACTAGACCAGTTTGGTATGATGGAGCTTAAGTACTGATGTTGGATGAGAAGACCTGGCTCAAAGTGTTCCAAATTCATCCCAAAAATTATCAGTGGGATTGAGGTCAGGGCTCTGTGTGGGCCACTTGGGTTCTACCACACCAAACTGGTCAAGCCATGTTCAGTATATATGAAGTTAAGTACTGATGTTGTATGAGAAGACCTGGCTCAGTGTTCCAAATTCATCCCAAAACTGTTGAGTAGGGTTGAGGTCATGGCTCTGGGTGGGCCACTTGAGCTCCATTATACCAAACTAGTCAAACCATGTCTTTATGGAGCTGGCCACCATTTAAGAGGTCAGGTACTGCTGTTCAATGAGAAGACCTGGCTCACAAGTGGTATTCAGTAGGGTTGAGATCAGGGTTCTGTGCAGGACACTGGGGCCAAACCACACCTTTATGGAACTGACCACCCATTTAGGTCAGGTGCTGATGTTGGATTAGAAGACATGGCTCACAAGCAGTGATCCAATTCATCCCAAAGGTGTTCAGTAGGGTTGAGGTCAGGGCCCTGTGCAGGACACTCGGGCTCCACCACACCAAACCACATCTTTATGGAACTGGCCACCCATTTGGGTCAGGTACTGATGTTGGATTAGAAGACATGGCTCACAGTGAGCCAATTCATCCCAAATGGGTGTTCAGTAGGGTTGAGATTAGGGCTCTGTGCAGGACACTCAGGCTCCTCCACACAAGCTGGCCAAACCATGTCTTATGGAGCTGGCTACCCATGGAGGAGGTCAGGTACAGATGTGCAGGACACTCGGGCTCCACCACACCAAACCACATCTTTATGGAACTGGCCACCCATTTAGGTTAGGTACTGATGTTGGATTAGAAGACATGGCTCACAAGCAGTGATCTAATTCATCCCAAAGGTGTTCAGTAGGGTTGAGATCAGGGCTCAGTGCAGTACTCAGGCTCCTCCACACAAGCTGGCCAAACCATGTCTTATGGAGCTGGCTACCCATAGAGGTCGTCAGGTACAGATGTAGGATGAGAAGACCTGACTCAGACACAGTAAGCCAACTCATCCCAAAGCTGTTTGGTAGGGTTGAGGGCTCTGTACAAGACACTCGAGCTCCTCCATAGCAAACTGGACAAACTATGTCTGGCTTTGTACACGGGGGCACAGTCACACTGAAACAGCAAAGGGTCTTCAACAAACAGTTCCCACAAGGCTGAAAGTACACAATTGTCCAAAATATTACAGTACAATATAGCATGAACTGGAAAAACCTGAACTCATTGGAGGGGGTCCATGTACTTCTGACCATGCAGGTAAATACAATGGTCAGGTGTCCACAAACATTTAGCCCCGTAGTGTATTACGCTCCACCTTCTTTCACTACCCCAACATTCAGTTCAGCACCAGAAGCTGGAGGAATTCGCCCGTACTTCCACGTATAGAGGAGCATGGAACTCAATCCATGTGGCCGCACTGGGCCAATCAGTGCTATCCCACCCTATGTAAGCTGACTACAGCAACTGGTATCCCATACAAGACGTTCCTTTATCTCCTGGCAGATGAACGGTGTAGCCAGGGAGCAAAAGGAAGGTGAAACAACTGGTAAAGGGTTAAACTAAAGAACCTGTTTGGCTGGACAAAAAAAAAAAAAAAATACTCATTTTATAGTGCCTCTATAGCCCGTCAGGTTTTTACAGCTGGGCAGATTCATGCTTTTTATACCGGAGATCAGTCTCCTAAAAATGTAGGAAATGCGAACCTTTTTTAAAAAGGTATTCGATCCAAAAACAGAAATGGGAAACCCTTCCAAAAGGTGATTCCTGTTCCAGTGAGGCTTTTCCTCACGCGAGAGATTTCCTCACCTTCCTGTTGTGCCTACAGATCAGGAAAAATCTACTCAATGGAACACGTGGGGGGAAAAAAAACCCAACAGGGGTTAGAACCCTTCCCTTTGAAAGAGGCCCATTCTTCCAGGACATCACTCAAAAGAAAGCCAAGAAAAAGACGGCAGCTGAATATTTATACATTTTATTTACAATGAAAGTCCTCATATTTACAGCAAAAAAGTTTAAGGTACAAAGCGTCGTCGGCAGCAGCAGGTGGTGAAATGTAGACATTGCGGGAGCCCTGGTCTTCTACTGTAACAAAATGTGATCGGGGTTCGAGGCAATTCAGAACAACGAGAATATAAATAATGGAGGGCTGTGGCGGCTTAGGGCGCCAGCCACAGCGGCAACATGCAGGGGGGGGGGGGGTCAGCTTTATAGTGTTGGAGAAGGATCGGCTGGACACGACGTGGAGTGTTTTTACGGTGAATACTAGGAGATGCTACCAGGTTCTGGTCTAGACTAGTCGATGGAAGTAACGCAGGTGTACCGGTCACCGGATTAATATGTACGGTGGCCAACAAGCTAGTTTGCCGTTTCAGTCAAAGAATGGTCACCTTCATGGCACCAAAGTGCAGCTACCATAATAGTCTTGCTGGTTTCGATCGAGATAGTTTATGAGATGTGGTCTCTATGACTGGAAGAAAGTCCTTCCAGCAGTCCACAGGAGACACAATCTCCAATGACCATTCGAGGCAAAGTGACCTTTTTTTGGCAAGGGGCTCCCAATCACCGATACCTTGCCAGCATTTGCCACCATGGAAAATTCCTGGAGCTTTCATGTACGAAGGAGCTCTTGATCTCCTCCTCGAGTCTAGCACCCAATTTGCACCGTTCACATGACCACAGTCAACATTCCCGCTAGAGGCAGATACCAGCCACTGGGGACTTTAATTCTGGAAGGTGCCAGTGGCAAAACCCTGACAAGGCCAGTACCGGTGTGTGTCAGGGGCCCTTTTGCCAAGAGGCAGTCTCTAAGCGAATGGACAACGTGACTCACTCAAGGTGAGTTGCCTGCCAAGGCCAGTACCGGTGTGTGTCGGGGGCCCTTTTGCCAAGAGGCGGTCTCTAAGCAAATGGACAACGTGACTCACTCAAGGTGAATTGCCTGCCAAGGCCAGTACCGGTGTGTGTCGGGGGCCCTTTTGCCAAGAGGCGGTCTCTAAGCGAATGGACAACGTGACTCACTCAAGGTGAATTGCCTGCCAAGGCCAGTACCAGTGTGTGTCGGGCCCTTTTGCCAAGAGGCGGTCTCTAAGCAAATGGACAACGTGACTCACTCAAGGTGAGTTGGTCACATGATCTCAGAATTCAATTTGGCTGATCCTCCACTTTGGCAAAGATCATGCCTAGGCTTTTGGTCAGACTTTTACAAGAAAAGGTGTATATGCCACTTTATTCAGTCTACAGCAGTGGTCTCCAAACTGCGGCCCCTTTGCTTCCATTTATCCAGCCCTTGGGTCATTATTCCTCCCGCTGACACCAACAATGGGATAGAATTCCTAACAATGACACCCGGAGTAGGACACTGTGCCCCACCTTTGATATTAGGAGGAGGAATAGTTTGCTCCCACTGACGTCTGGACAGTTTCTACCCCCCTCTGACAACAGCAGGGACCCCCTAAGGTCTGAAGGACAGTAAACTGGCCCTTTGGTTTTGAAAGATTGGAGACCCCTGGGGTCTAGAGCTACAAGGGTGAGAAAATCTGCTTGTGGACAGTAATCCAATAAGCATCACATAAACCTTCAGTGGGCAGCAAAATGGAACTGCCAACAAGCTGGTAAAGAAGAACCCCGGCCTTACAAAGCCCTGAAATACTTACATTGCTTCCCTGTGAACGCCGTTCGGTGCAATAGCCTGCCGAGCCAAGGAAGGCATTGCCAAAATCCCCTCAGGGGTGTGTCCGTGACAACCTGGGTGCAGAAGAGGTGGGTTGGAGGACGCTGACCTTCATTCAACCCAGAAGACTGAGGACATCTAGTGATGGAATTGGATTACTGCAGGGAACAGCTGCGGATTGAAGGCTGGTATTGCAGCAAAAGCTGCTTTGACAGGTCTATTTTTTTTTCCTCTGGAGGTCCACTTTACATTTTTAGGTGCCTTCATAGCCCTAGACTTGATATTTATCCTTCCCAGTCAGATTTAAATCCCAACTCCGGGCACAAAAAAAAAAATCCCACGCTGTAGAGCTGTGCATGTCCTGCAAGGGTTAACTGCTGGTTTTAATGTCTAGGGAGCAAAAGAAAGATACGCTTACCCAATCCTTCGAACCTCCCAGCACAATACCGGTACCTGCAGCTCCTCCCCCCTTCCTCCTGGGCAGGACCGTTCCTGACATCAAGCCCATAGACCTGCTCTGGACGCGAGGACGTCAGGAACAGTCCACTGCTGGATTGTGGGGGGAGTGCCGTTTGAGCTGGGAATAAGGGATTGGTTGAGTAAAGGCTTTCTTGCCACCCCTGGCCAAACGAGCCGTTAACCCTTGCCGTGCGGGCACAGCCCCACTGTATAGGAACATTTTTTTTCCTGGAGTTGTACTTTAAACATCAAAGTATAGGTCTGCTATAACATGGGGATTTGAGATATTAACCCCTTTGGGCCGGTGCCTCCAAGCCCTTTAAGAGGTTTCAGTCTACAGCTCTCCGCCAAAAAACCATGTTCTTGGGCGAAACGCGTAGGGGAGGTGTGGCCTGGCTGAGACTGCCATTCATTCCAATACCAGTGGGTCTGCATGGATGTGCAGCTTCTTGGGATCTATCCTTTGCTTAACATGATCCACTTCAGCCTACAGCTTCTTTGCCAAGAAACCAGGTTCTGGGGCAAAACGCGTTGGAAGAGGTGTGGCCTGGCTGAGACTGCCATTCATTCCAATACCAGTGGGTCTGCGTGGGTGTGCAGCTTCATGGGATCTAGCCTTTGAAGCAGATCCTGTTAAGCAAAGGCTAGATCCCATGGTATTGGAATGAATGGCAGTCTCAGCCAGGCCACACCTCTCCAACGCGTTTAACCCCAGAACCTGGTTTCTTGGCGGAGAAGCTGTAGGATGAAGCGGATCCTGGTAAGCAGTCTACAGCTCTTCGCCAAGAAACCAGGTTCTTGGGCAAAACGCGCTGGTGGGTACGATCTGGCTGAGACTGCCATTCATTCCAATACCAGTGGATCTGCATGGATGTGCAGCTTCATGGGATCTAGCCTTTGCTTACCAGGATCTGCTTCAGTCTACAGCTCTCTGCCAAGAGACCACGTTCTGGGGCAAAACGCATTGATGGATGTGATCTGGCTGAGACTGCCATTCATTCCAATACCAGTGGGTCTGCATGGATGTGTAGCTTCTTGGGATCTACCTTTTGCTTAACATGATCCACTTCAGCCTACAGCTTCTCCGCCAAGAAACCAGGTTCTGGGGCGAAACGCGTTGGAGAGGTGTGGCCTGGCTAAGACTGCCGTTCATTCCAATACCAGTGGGTCTGCAGCTTCATGGGATCTATCTTTTGCTTAACAGGGTCCACTTCAGCCTACAGCTTCTCCGCCAAGAAACCACATTCTGGGGCGAACCGCGTTGGAGAGGTGTGGCCTGGTTAAGACTGCCGTTCATTCCAATACCAGTGGGTCTGCATGGGTGTGCAGCTTCATGGGATCTAGCCTGTGCTTAACAGGATCCACTTCAGCCTACAGCTTCTCCGCCAAGAAACCACGTTCTTGGACGAAACGCGTTGGGGGCATGGTTTCTTCGGACAGATGTAGGCTGAAGTGGATCTTCATACAATGGTTATGGTGACTGGTTTGGGAGAGTGGCGTTCTCCCTATTTACTGTACACATGGGCATATTGAGAGCCTACACCCGGTTACCTGCGAATCATGGGAATGGAACCCCTGGCTTTGGAGCGGCGTTCCAAGCTCAGTCTCAGCCACCAACGATGTTCTGGCCACATGGCTGCCCAGGCAAGAAACACGGCTACTACTTCACCCAAATCGCAGCTATCTCCAGCACCAACATCAAGCCAAACCCATTCCATCGCAACTAGAGCCAACACAAAGCGCCCCAAGCCCCAGCAATGTCAACAGTCCTAGACAAGGAGACCAGGTACAAAAACATCGGGCCCTCGGTCGCTGTTCTCCTGTGATCCATAATTGTTTTTGGAAGGGACAAAACAGAAACAGCCCTTTAAAAAAAAAAAAAAATGGAACGTTGTCATTTTTCAAAGTAAAAATGTTCGATTTAAATAAAGCTTTATAAAAATGGATCCCGTTTTTTTTTTTTTTGCATCCCTTCACCTGCTCTTGCTAATAAAGTTTCCTTACTTTGTAATAGAAAAAAATAAAATGCAACACGCACAAGGTCTCAGGTGGGGTTGTGTACATGCCAAAATTATTGCTACAAGTCACAGAGGTGTGGGAGAGATGGGGGGGTTGCTGGAATGCAAAAAAACGGGAAAAATGAGAGTCCTAGGGGGCCATCCAGAAAGGCATCTGCTGTTTGGATCGCTGCTGGCCTGCCGGGTACTGGTAGCCCACGTTCCAGCCTGGCGTGTAAGACCCCGAACCCTTGTGGGCGCCGTGCTCTTCTTCCTCGTCGGAGGAGTCCCCCGCGTAGGCGACCAGCCCGAAGGTCTTGTCAGACGACTTCGCCTTTTTGGTGGGAATTTCTGGAAGACAGAAGGGGCGGGGCAAACAAAAACAAAAAAAAACAAAAAAAAAAAGAAACCCTCGAAAAAAAAAAAAAAAAAAAAAAAAGGACAAGCGGCATCCGTTAATTTGTGAGAGAATTAAATACGTTAGTTGAACACCATTTTGTATCAGGCACAGAAAGGTCACCCCGGGTCAGATGTCACAGGTCACCCATGGCGCGCCAGCACGCATCCGCGGTCATGGAAGAGAAGAGAAGGGAGAAGAAAAAAAAAAAAAAAAAAAAAAGAGAAGACACAAAAAAATACAAAAATATCCAGTTAGACAAAAACGCCGCAAACATGGATACCAGTATAAAGTCGATCCCCACCCTCTGTATTAATCGCTTGCAGGGCGGTAGGGACTGTTTTATACAATGGCCTGGCTCTGAGGCCAAGGGATTTTTTTTAAAGAGTCCCTGTCGCCTCCACACCACGGAGGGAGCTGCTTTTTGTGTGCTGTGCTGAAAGTCTCGGGCCGATTCGTTGGCGCCGTTGCCGAGCCGAGACTTTGGCCAAGCAGACAAGATGGCTGCCTCGAGTGCACATAGGTCACAGGCACCTTTTAAAGCAAAAAATAACCGGAATGGGCCCACTCCTGACTTCTGATTGGATAAGCAGCAGCTGCTGCTGGGATACTCACCGTCCAAGGCCGAGGACGAGCGGGGAAATGGTTTGTCTTCGCCGTCTTTCTGGGTCGGTACTGGAAGTCCAGGAGGCGGGGGCATCAGCTGCCTGCAGGAACATGAGTGGGGTCAGTGGAGAACAGGCACATGCGAGGTCAGCCAAAAAAAAAACAAAAACAAAAAAAAACAATGGGCTTTGAACCTACCGTTTTGCTGACTACTCACTGCCTTTTGAAATGCCAAACGGTGTCAGGCCTGCCCTGCTCTCGCTTTCTGGACTACAGAACACTAGAAGGCTAGGGTGTTCTGTAGTCCAGTAGGAGAAAACTGGGCAAAACTGACGTCGTGTGGGATCGCAGTGTGACAGAGGCAGAGTTGTCAGCTCAAACAGGAACTTCTACTTCCATTCACCTAGGTCAGGGGTCTCCAAACTACGGCCCTCTAGGTGTTGAGGAACTGCAAGTCCCATGAGGCCTTGCAAGACTTTGACAGCCACAGGCAAGATTCCCAGAGGCAGAGTCTTGCAAGACCTCATGGGACTTGCAGTTCTTAAAAACATGGGGGGGCCATAGTTTGTGTTGAAGTACTACAAGTCCCATCATGCCTCCGGGAGTCTTGCAAGGCCTCATGGGACTTGCAGTTCTTAAAAACCTGGGGGGCCATAGTTTGTGTTGAAGTACTACCAGGGGAGGACTGACCATTTGGAATCTCGGGCGCTGCCCGAGGGCCCGGGGTCAGTAGGGGGCCCCATGAGATGCCCCTGGTACCTTTTTCATAGGCTTTTTTTGAGTTTGGGCAAGGACACAGGGGCCCCATGATCCCCTATTGCCCAGGGGCCCCATGAGTTGTCAGTAGTCCGCCCCAGACTACTACAAGTCCCATTATGCCTCTGGGAATCTTGCAAGGCCTCATGGGACTTGCATTTCTTAAAAACCTGGGGGGCCATAGTTTGTGTTGAAGTACTACAAGTCCCATCATGTCTCTGCGAGTCTTGCCTGTGGCTGTCAGAGTCTTGCAAGGCCTCATGGGACTTGTAGTACTTAAACACAAACTATGGCCCACCAGGTGTTGAGCATTGCAAGACTGACAGCCACAGGCAAGACTCCCAGAGGCATGATGGGACTTGCAGTTCCTCAACTCCTGGTAGGTCATAGTTTGTGTTGAAGTACTACAAGTCCCATCATGCCTCTGGGAGTCATGCCTGTGGCTGTCAGTCTTGCAAGGCCTCATGGGACTTGCAGTTCTTCAACTCCTGGTAGGCCATAGTTTGTGTTGAAGTACTACAAGTCCCATGAGGCCTTGCAAGACTGACAGCCGCAGGGAAGACTCCCAGGGGCATGATGGGACTTGTAGTACTTCAACAGCTGGGGGGCCATAGTTTGGAGACCCCTGACCTAGGTGGGAGTGGGTAGCAGTCAAAATCGGGTACCTGCTCCCCCCCACTTCCCAAAGGTGCCAATCCTCAATGGGGAGCAGGGGGCGAGGCCTCAAAGCGGAACGTCCTCCTTTCTGGGCGGAGCTCCGCTTTAAAGGGGAATTTCAAGCAAACACAAAATCATTGATGGCTCCATCGGATTACTGAGCGAACAACGTTTTCCGATTTTCGAACGAAAAATCGTTGGGAATTCGACCCATGTATGGCCTGCTTTAGTGTTCGCCTGAACTTCCACATTAGGGATGTCAGAATGGATCGGAACGATTCTGATCAGTCATGGCTGGCATGTGACTGCTTTGACCAATTGGAATCACTCTGATCCATCCCGGCATCCCTAAGGGAAGACGACAAAGACGACTTTCAAATCCTCACCGGAAAGCCAATCTTCTATGGAGGGTGCAGTGTGTTCGTCTTTTCATTTTTTTTTTGGGGGGGGTCCTATGACCAATCTAATGACCAAATACTGGGGAGCTACCATACAGGCCGATTTGAGGGTCCTCTATTCATACTAGGGGGGAGGGGGTGTTCTTCTCACCTGTCCCTCTCGCGATCCTTGCTGCAGGTTGCTTCGACTTTGGTTGCGGGAGCGTCCGCCTTGCACTGGGCCGGGAAGCCTGTACCTAAATTAGTCATATGAATGGGTCCATGCTATGAGCAGAAAAACACACAGCGGCATTAGCGACATCTAAAAGGTCCAATCACAGTCTTCTCCTCACCCATCCACTGACTTTCCCTGCCCGAGGGGGGGGGGCGGCATCTATACCCCCCTCCGCAGTGAAGAGCCATTACCACCCCCCCAATACCCTACCCCAGAAAGGGCCACCTCTGAATATACCCACATTACAAAGATTACATCATTTCCAGGGCTTCTTCGCTCCTCTGCAACTTAATAATTAATGGCAGACAGAAAATAAGTCGGGAAGAATCTCTAATAGGAAAGCGTTAATGAGACACAGATGATTGGTGGAAAACACACGGCTACACCCCAGACATTCACAGGGAACTTCCCAAATAAACTGTCCACTTCAATGCGAATTTTAGATGGAGCAGGGAAGGGTTAAAACTCAATTTTTTATTTTTTTTTTTTTACTGCTGTCTGTGGTGTCCCCGCTGCAGAGATTTACCCTCTCTATCTGATCTGCCCACATGGAAGAAAAATAGATTTGAAATAGATCTTAAAAATATTCTTCCCAAATATATTGACATATATTTGAAATGCTACAATTTTGGCCGTATTCAATGTATTTCAATAAATATATATACTGTACATTGAAATGCATTTTTATTACAAAATGTATGAAAAATATTTGTAAAAATACATTTCACATATACTGTATGTCTTTAAAAATACAAATCTACATTTTTGGAATGCATTTACAAATATATGTAAAAATGACTTTTTGTAAATATATATATATATATATATATATATATAAATATATATAATATATATATATATATATATATATATATATATATATATATATATATATAAAAATATATAACACACACACATGCATACAACAAAATAACACACACATAAAAAAAAAAACACACACACACACATGCATAAACAAAATACACACACAAACATGCCTACACAAAAAACACACACACACATGCATACACACAATAAAAACACACAAACATGCCTACAAAAAAAAACAAAAAAACACAAAAAATAACAAAACACAATAAACAAAAACACACAAAAATATAAACAAAACACACAAAAACCAACACACACACAATAACACAAAAAAACACAAACATAAAAATACACAACAAAATAAAAAAACACACAAAAAAACACACACACAACACACACAAAAAAACACAAAACACAAAACACACACAAAAAACAAAAAAACACAACACAATATAAAAAAACAAAAAAAAAAATAAACCCACACAAAACATACACACACAAACAAAAAACAAAACAAACAAAAAAAAACATAAAATACAAAAAAACACACAACAAAAACAACAAAAAAAATACACAACACACAAACAAAAAAAAAAAAAAAAACAAACACAGGAGAACACAAAATAATAACAAAAAAACACAAAAAAAATCAAAAAAAAAACCAAAAAAAAAATAAAAAAAAAAAAAAAAAAAATATAATATAAACATAACAAAAAAACAACACAAAAATATAATAACAACAAAAAAAAAAACAAACAAAAAAAAAAAAACAAAAAAAAACACAAAACAAAAAAAAACAAAAAAATAAAACAACAAAAAAAAAAAAAAAATACCAAAAAAAACACACACACAAAACAAAAAAAAAAAAACAAAAAAAAAAAAAAAAACAAAAAAAATAACAAAAACAAACACATAAAAAAAACAAAAAAAAACAAACACAAAAACATAAAAAAACAAAAAACACAAATAAAACCACAACAAAAACAAAAAAAAAAAAATACAAAACACAAAATATAAAACAAAAAACACAAAAAAAAACAAAAAAAACAAAAAAAAAAAAAACAAAAACAAAAAAACAAAAAAAACAAAAACAAAAAAAAAAAAAAACACAACAAACAAACATAAACAAAAAACAAACAAAAAAAAAAAAAAAAAAAAAAAAAAAAAAAAAAAAACAAAAAAAAAAAAACACACACACACAAAAAAAAACAAAAAAAAAAAAAAAAAAAACACAAAAAAAAAAAAAAAACACAAAAAAAAAACAAAAAAAAACACACAAAACAAAAAAAAAAAAAAAAAATACATACAGAGTGCCTAGTCTACACCCGCCTAAGCGTCCACCTCACTGACAACAACCTCCTCGATCCATTACAATCCGGCTTCCGCCCTCTACACTCCACCGAACCCGCCCTCCTCAAACTCTCCAACGACCTTCTAACCGCCAAAACCAATGGCCACTATTCAGTCCTCCTACTCCTTGACCTCTCCACGGCCTTCGACACAGTTGACCACCCCCTCCTCCTCGATAAACTACACTCCCTCGGCCTCAGGAACTCCACTCTCTCCTGGTTCTCCTCCTATCTATCCCAACGCTCCTTCAGCGTTACCTATAACTCTGCCACCTCCCCCTCTCTGTTGGGGTCCCCCAAGGCTCTGTCCTCGGACCCCTTCTCTTCTCCATCTACGCCTCCTCCCTTGGCCAAATCATACACTCCCACGGCTTCAACTATCACCTCTCCGCCGATGACACACAAATCTTTCTCTCTACCCCCCACCTCACCCCCTCTCTCTCCGCCCGAATCACAAACCTACTGCACGACATATCAGACTGGATGTCGCTCCATTTCCTCAAATTGAACCTTTCCAAAACCGAGCTCCTAGCTTTCCCCCCAGCCTGCATCCCCCCCCCCCATCACGACCAACAACGCCAACATCAATCCCACCCCCCAAGCCAAAGTCCTGGGTGTCACCCTGGACTCAAACCTTTCCTTCCAACCTCATGTCCAATCACTTGAAAATTCATGCAGGCTCCACCTCCGCAACATCTCCAAGATACGTACGTTCCTCACACCCAGACAGACACCAAACCAAATAACTCGTACACTCCCTCATCATCTCACGCCTGGACTACTGCAACTCCCTCCTCACCGGCCTACCCAAACACAGGCTATCCCCAGCTCCAGTCTATCCTGAACTCAGCGGCCAGACTCATCCACCTCACCCACCGCTCCTCTTCTGCCTCCCCCCCCTCTGTCATTCCCTCCACTGGCCTCCACTCAGTGTCCTCCACCCCCCCTCTGCCAATCCCTCCACTAACCTCCACTCAGTGTCCTCCACCCCCCTCTGCAATCCCTCCACTGGCCTCCACTCAGTGTTCCTCCACCCCCCTCTGCCAATCCCTCCACTGGCCTCCACTCAGTGTCATCCACCCCCCTCTGCCAATCCCTCCACTGGCCTCCACTCAGTGTCCTGCACCCCCCCTGCCATTCCCTCCACTGGCCTCCACCCCTTCTGTCATTCCCTCCACTGGGCTCCACCCCCCTCTGTCATTCCCTACATTGGCTCCCGATTGCCCAACGCATTAAATTCAAACTACTACCTGACATACAAAGCCATTCATAAACGCTGCCCCAAACTACCTCACCGACCTGATACCCAAATACCACCCTACCCGTGCCCTTCGCTCCTCACAGGACCTCCTACTCTCCAGCTCCCTGGTCTCCACCTCCCACGGCCGACTGCAGGACTTCTCCAGGACTTCTCCCATCCTCTGGAACTCCCTACCCCAATCCATCAGACTGTCACCTACTCTACTCGCCTTCAGGCGCTCCCTGAAAACCCATCTCTTCAGGGAAGCCTACCCCACCCACACCTAACAGCCGATCTCCTCCACTCCATCCCCCACAGCCATCTCCTCCTGTACCACTATCCCCTCCCTCCTAGATTGTAAGCTCCAAGGAGCAGGGCCCTCGAAACCCCTCGTGTATTGTATTGTCTCATGTCCTATTGGCGCTATATAAATACTGTATAATAATAATACTGTATGTCTTTAGAAATACAAATCAGCATTTTTGGAATGCCTTTACAAATAGATGTAAAAATATGTTAAAATTACTTTTTTTATGTTAAAAAAAAAAAAAAAATGTGAAACGTATTTTTACAAATATTTTTCATATTTTGTAATAAAAATGCATTTCAACATACAATGTGTGTACACACTGACTATGGCCGGCTAGGAAGTGGTTAAGAAAGGTGATTTTAAAGGTTGCTTTTTTTTTTTTGCTTTTTTTTAGCTCCCATGAAGGGCACTGCGGGATTAACAGGTATTTCTGTACTTGCTGAAAATGTTCTTTGCCTGAAGGAAAAAAAAACCACTAATGCAGCCGCCATATGCAAGGCTGCAATATATCATCATATATATTCATTTTTGTCCCTGGCTTTCCCCACTGTAGCCCCAATAGCATTTTTACTTTTTAACATTTCAAAAGAAATCTCTGATTTGGTCGGTTTTTAGCACACAATCCTGAATGACAGAAGTTCCTGCCTGCAGCAAACGCCCGATCGCCCCCCACAAGAAATCCAACGGCTGAAATGATTTGGCTGCACCAGGAACACAACCCAAAGCCGCTCTCATTTATCCATGTTTGTTGAAGCATGAAGGAGTCTAGACTTCATAGAGATACATGTGAAGGGTTAATGGGTATAATACTGTCTACATGCATGAAGCATGTACATGGAGGGGGGGGGGGTATTCTTCATAGTGATCCCCCCAATGTAAGGGGCATCCTTCCCTGTGACCCCACTCCAATGCAAACGGCATTCTTCCCAGTGACCCCCCCCAACGTAAGGGGCATTCTTCCCAGTGACCCCCCCCCCAACGTAAGGGGCATTCTTCCCAGTGACCCTCCCAACGTAAGGGGCATTCTTCCCAGTGACCCCCCAACGTAAGGGCATTCTTCCCAGTGACCCTCCCAACGTAAGGGGCATTCTTCCCAGTGACCCCCCCAACGTAAGGGGCATTCTTCCCAGTGACCCTCCCAACGTAAGGGGCATTCTTCCCATTGACCCCCCCAACGTAAGGGGCATTCTTCAAAGTGACCCCCCCAACGTAAGGGGCATTCTTCCCAGTGACCCCCCCCAATGTAAGGGGCATTCTTCCCAGTGACCCCCCCAATGCAAGGGGCAGTCTTCCCAGTGTGACTTCCCAGTGACTCCCCCCAATGCAAGGGGCATTCTTCCCAGTGACCCCCCCAATGCAAGGGGCATTCTTTCCCAGTGACCCCCCCAATTCTTCCCAGTGACCCTCTCAAGGGGCATTCTTTGACCCCCCCAGTGCATTCTTCCCCCCCCCCCAATGTAAGGGGCATTCTTCCCAGTGACCCCCCCCCCCAATGTAAGGGGCATACTTCCCAGGGCAATGCAAGGGGCATTCTCCCAGTGACCCCCCAATTCTTCCCAGTGACCCCCCAATGTAAAGGGCATTCTTCCCAGTGACCCCCCCAATGTAAGGGGCATTCTTCCCAGTGACCCCCCCAATGTAAGGGGCATTCTTCCCAGTGACCCCCCCCAATGTAAGGGGCATTCTTCCCAGTGACCCCCCCAATGTAAGGGGCATTCTTCCCAGTGACCCCCCCCCAATGTAAATGGGGCATTCTTCCCAGTGACCCCCCCAATGTAAGGGGCATTCTTCCCAGTGACCCCCCCAATGTAAGGGGCATTCTCCCCAGTGACCCCCCCCAATGTAAGGGGCATTCTTCCCAGTGACCCTCCCAATGTAAGGGGCATTCTCCCCAGTGACCCCCCCAGTGACCCCCCCAATGTAAGGGGCATTCTTCCCAGTGACCCCCCCAATGTAAGGGGCATTCTTCCCAGTGACCCCCCCAATGTAAGGGCATTCTTCCCCCCCCCCCAATGTAAGGGGCATTCTTCCCAGTGACCCCCCCAATGTAAGGGGCATTGTAAGGGTCATTCTTCCCAGTGACCCCCCCAATGTAAGGGGCATTCTTCCCAGTGACCCCCCCAATGTAAGGGGCATTCTTCCCAGTGACCCCCCCCAAGTAAGGGGCATTCTTCCCAGTGTGTAAGGGCCATTCCCCAGTGACCCCCCCAATGTAAGGGGCATTCTTCCCAGTGACCCCCCCAAAGTAAGGGGCATTCTCCCCAGTGACCCTCCCCCAATGTAAGGGGCATTCTTCCCAGTGACCCCCCCCCCCCCCCCCCAAAGTAAGGGGCATTCTTCCCAGTGACCCCCCCAATGTAAGGGGCATTCTTCCCAGTGACCCCCCCAATGTAAGGGGCATTCTTCCCAGTGATTCTCCCCCCCAATGTAAGGGGCATTCTTCCCAGTGACCCCCCCAATGTAAGGGGCATTCTTCCTAGTGACCCCCCCAATGTAAGGGGCATTCTTCCCACTGACCCCCCCAATGTAAGGGGCATTCTTCCCACTGACCACCACATTAATGTACTGTGAGCTGTAGATCTAGTAATTATTAGCGGGGGTTCCCTGATCCTGGAAAGATTGTTAAAGGGTTCCTCCGTGTCACAAAGGTTGAGAGATGCTGGGCCGGAGTGTGTGCAGCGAACACATTGATAAATAAAGTTTTCTGAGATCCATGCCCCAACCTGACCACAAGATGTCACTACAGCAGCAATGATCTGTCTAGGGAATGGACTGGGATCCGGGAATCTCTGGCGGAAATCTGTATCGCCGACAAAAAAACTATGATTCAAATACATGGATGGTCGGTAGAGATCACCTGCTGTGCTGAACGCGGTACAAGGAATCTCTGAGAATTCTTCATCTGTAATATAAAGTGAAGCCGGAGCCTTTTTTTGGCCAGAATGGGGAAAGGTTAGAACCGCTATCAAGTTTTTACCCAATCCTTTGTTCCCGCTGGAAAGATTTCCCTTCACTTCCTGTCTCGGTGACACCATGCAAAATGAAGGGAGTTTTCACTTTCGACGGCTGTCCTCATATCTCCTGTGGGGACGCAGTCAGGCATAAAAACCAGACAGGGATTCCAACCAGGGCTGCTGTTAAAAACCACGGGGCCCCATACAACCAACCAATCTGACAGGGTCCACTCTCCACAAAAACAAAAAAAAAAAAACCAACACAGGTTACTATGCTTCAGGTACGAACAGTAAGTGATCAGTACCGATCACTCATTGTATTCATTCATGAAGGAAAAGGGTTGGTAAATGTGACATTTACCAGACCCTTCTCACATTCTCCATGCTGAAAGATCCTACTGTGTGCCTGCAACTGCCAATGGGAAGGAGAGGAGGGGAAGCCGGAAGCCGGAAGCCTTGCAGGGGCACACGGGGGGGGGGGATTAGTGGAAACGACCCCTGTATGGCACTCTATGCAGCAACTGAGCTTAAAGCCAGTGGGAAGGAGAGGAGAAAAGAGGAGAGGAGAGAAAAGAGGAGAGAAGAGGGGGGAGGGGATAAGGGAGATGAGGACATGAGAAGAGAGAGAGAGGGGAGGGGAGGGGAGAGGAGAGAAGAGAAGAGGGGGAGGGGAGGGGAGAGGAGAGAAGAGAAGGAGGGGAGGGGAGGGGAGAGAAGGAGAGAAGAGAACGAGGGGGAGAGGGAGGGGAGAGGAGAGAAGAGAAGAGGGGGAGAGGGGAGGGGGAGAGGAGAGAAAAGGGGGGGAGGGGAGGGAGAGGAGAGAATGAGAAGAGGGGGAGGGGAGGGGAGGGGAGAGAAGAGAAGAGGGGGAGGGGAGGGGGGGGGGATGAAGAGAAGAGGGGGAGGGGGGGAGGGGAGAGAAGGAGAAGAAGGGGGAGGGGAGGGGAGGGGAGAGAAGAGAAGAGGGGGAGGGGAGGAAGAGGGGAGAGAAGAGGGGGAGGGGGAGGGGGAGGGGAGAAGGGAAGAGGAAGAGGGGGAGGGGAGGGGGGGGGGGAGAGAAGAGGGGGAGGGGAGGGGAGGGGAGAGAAGAGAAGGGGGGGGAGGAGAGAGGGGAGGGGAGAGAAGGGAGAAGAGGGGGAGGGGGAGGAGGAGAGAGGGGAGGGGGGGGGGAGGGGAGAGGAGGGAGAAGAGGGGGAGGGGAGAGAAGAGGGGGAGGAGGAGAGAAGAGGGGGGGGGGAGGGAGAAGGGGGAAGGGAGGGGAGGGGAGAGGAGAAGAGGGGGAGGGGGAGAAAGGAGGGGGAGGGAGAGGGGGGAGAGGGAAGAAGAGGGGGAGGAGGGGAGGGGAGGTGAGAGGGAGGGAGGAGGGGGGAGGAGGAAGAGGGGGAGCGGGAGTGAGGGAGAGAAGAGGGGGGGGGAGGAGGGGGATAGAGAGAGAGGAGGGGGAGGGGGGGGGAGAGAAGAGAAGAGGGGGAGAGGAGGGGGAGAGTGGGGGGGGGGGAGGGGACGGGGGACGGGAGAGAGGGGGGGAGGGGGAGGGGAGAAGGGGGAGAGGAGGAAGGGGAGGGAAGGGGGCGAAGAGGGGGGAGGGGAGGGGAGGAGGGGGAGGGGAGGGGAGGGGAGAGGGAGGGGGAAGGGGGGGGGGAGGGGGGGGAGAGGGGGGGAAGGGGGGGGGGGGAGGGGGGGGGGGGGGGAGGAGAGGGAAGAGGGGGAGGGGATGAGGAGAGGAGGAAGGGAGGGGAGGGAGGGAGGGGGAGAGGAGGAAGGGGGGGAGGGGAGGGAGGGAGAGAAGGGGGGGGGGGGGAGGGTGGAGAGGGGGGGGGGAGGGGAGGGGGGGGAGGGGAGGGGGGGGAGAAGGGAAGAGGGGAGGGGAGAGGGGAGAAGGGAGAAGAGGGGGGGGGGGGGGGAGAGGAGAGGAGGGAGGGGGAGGGGGGGGAGGGGAGGGAGAGGGGGGGGGGGGAGAGGAGGAAGAGGGGGAGGGGGGGAGGGAGAGGGACGGGGGGGGGGGGGGGAGGGGAGGAAGAGGGGGAGGGGGAGGGGAGAGGAGGGGGAGAAAGAGGGGGACGGGGGAGGAGGAGAGAGGGGGGGGGGGGAGGGGAGGAAGGAGGGGGGGGGGAGGGGAGGGGGAGGGGGGGGAAGGGGGGGAGGGGGGGAGGGAGAGGGGGGGGGGAGGAAGGGGAGGGGAGGGAGGAGGGGAGTAAGGAGGGGGAGGGAGAGGGGAGGAGGAGAGAAGTGGGAGGGGGGAGGGGGAGGGGAGGGGGAGGGGGAGGGGAGAGGGGGAGGGGGGGGGAGAGGGGGGAGGGTCGGGAAGGGGGGGAGGAGAGGGGGAGGAGCTTGGGGGGGGGAGGGGAGGGATGGGAGAGGAGGGGAGGAGGGGAGGGGGGTGGGGGGGGGGAGAGGGAGGGGCGGGGGAGGGAGAGGAGGGGAGAGGGGGGAGGGGAGGAGGGGGAGAGGAGGGGGGGAGGGGGAGAGGGGGGGAGGAGGGGAAGCCGACAATTGGGCCCGGTCAGCATATTGGGGGTTACAGGCCTATTACGGAGTCTAACAGCTCCCGGGGTCTGGCTCTGGGCCCCTCAATGAAATTTGCACTTACAAGTGGTGTCGGGGGGGCCAGTCAGTGAAACAGAATACTTAATAAAGCGTCATGCAGCGTCTGCTCCTCTAGAATGACCACTCCCAGCACCCCCTCCCCCCCCCCACCGGCCCGGTGTATATAGAGAAGTTATAGCACCTGGTATCCCAGCAGTCCGGCATCTTGCTCCTCGGCAGCTCCATCCCATGAATCTTCTCTTCTGACCCTGGGGGGAGCTCTGTGTTGGCTGAAGTGCTGTTGTGAGTTTACCCGAGGCCGAGGAGCGCATAAGGTCCACCCAATGGTGCCTGCAGGATGAAACACAGGTGGTGACAATACACTTCCGGGTAACATGACATTACTACCCTAAGTTTAAAGCGCAAACATCAGATGTACAGCACAGGGTTGCAGCCATGGTGTGGACTGATCTGTTATTATCAGATGTACAGCACAGGTGCAGCCGTGGTATGGACTGATCTGTTAGTTATCAGATGTACAGGCACAGGGTGCAGCCATGGTGTGGACGTGATCTGTTAGAATATCAGATGTACAGCACAGGGTGCAGCCAAGGTGTGACTGATTCTGTTAGTTATCAGATGTACAGCACAGGGTGCAGCCGTGGTGTGGGACTGATCTGTTAGTTATCAGATGTACAGCACAGGGTGCTGCCATGGGGGGTGTGGGACTGATCTGTTAGTTATCAGATGTACAGCACAGGGTGGCAGCCATGGTGTAGACTGATCTGTTAGTTATCAGATGTACAGCACAGGGTGCAGCCGTGGTGTGGACTGATCTGTTAGTTATCAGATGTACAGCACAGAGTGCAGCCGTGGTGTGGACTGATCTGTTAGTTATCAGATGTACAGCACAGGGTGCAGCCGTTGGTGTGGACTGCTGATCTGTTAGTTATCAGATGTACAGCACAGGCTGCAGCGTGGTGTGCGTAACTGATCTGTTAGTTATTCAGATGTACAGCACAGGGTGCAGCCATGGTGTGGACTGATCTGTTAGTTATCAGATGTACAGCACAGGGGTGCAGCCATGGTGTGGACTGATCTGTTTAGTTATCAGATGTACAGCACAGGGTGCAGCCAAGGGTGTGGGACTGATCTGTTAGTTATCAGATGTACAGCACAGTTGGCCTTTTTGCAGCCGTGGGGTGGACTGATTGTTAGTTATCAGATGTTACAAGCACAGGGTGCAGCCGTGGTGTGGACTGATCTGTTAGTTACTCAGATGTACAGCACAGGGTGCAGCCATTGTGTGGACTGATTCTGTTAGTTATCAGATGTACAGCACAGGGTGCAGCCATGAAAAGTGGGGACTGGGATCTGTTAGTTATCAGATGTACAGCACAGGGTGGCAGCCATGGTGTGGACTGATCTGTTAGTTATGAAGGACTGAATCTAACAGACTAAGAAGAAAAGCCAACCTGAGGGGGATATAATCAAAGTTCACAGAAATGAGTTGCCCTCCGTTACTTAGGATAGGTTCGCTTTTTAGTCAAAAAAAAAAATGCACATTTTTTGACAGGTTAAAAAAAAAAACAAAAAGTGCATTAAAATTATTTTTGACTACAGGAACATAGAAAGCATTGCACCAAGAATCACTAGATAGCTGATGCCATGCAGATCTCCTGCTGGGATCTGTCAGAATATCTTCTTGACAGTACAGGATGTAGGGGATGTATAAGCAAAGCAGATATTCTGAAGGAAGCTTCAATGAATTATCGCGGCGCTCCACAGCATGGAAACGTCTATATTTACCTGCCATGTGTAGTGGTTTTGTACAGTTCAGCCCGGATCGCCTCTTCTCAGGTCCCCCCCCCCCCCCCCGCAGGCTCCCGCCTTTCTGTTGGGTGCCCCATAGCAAGCAACTTTGCTTTGGGGGCACACGCTGCTTTGTGCATCCATTCACACATGCGCCGATGATTGGCCCTATCCCCTCTTCTCATTGGCTAACTGGCTGTGTTTGAACAGCCGTCAAAGCCAAGGCTCCCCCCTGGCTGCCCTCGAAGCCAAGGGCTCCCCGCCTGGCTGCCCCTCGAAGGCAAGGGCTCCCCGCTGGCTTTTATTGCCCTCGAAGCCAAGGGCTCCCCGCCTGGCTGCCCTCGAAGCAAGGGCTCCCCGCCTGGCTGCCCTCGAAGCCAAGGGCTCCGACCGCCTGGCTGCCCTCGGAAGCCAAGGGCTCCCCCCTGGCTGACCCTCGAAGCCAAGGGCTCCCAACTGGCTGCCCTCGAAGCCAAGGGCTCCAACTGGCTGCCCTCGAAGCCAAGGGGGCTCCCAACTGGCTGCCCAAGGGCTCCCAACTGGCTGCCCGCGGCCCAAGGGCTCCCAACTGGCTGCCCGCGGGCCCAAGGGCTCCCAACTGGCGGCCCGCGGCCCAAGGGCTCCCAACTGGCGGCCCCGCGGCTAAGAGGTACACTTCCCCCTCCCCCATTTCCACAGAGAGCAGACCTGTTTAGCAGATCGAATGCCCAGCGGGGATCTCTCTGCTGAATAAGCGGATGACAGCTCTGCGTCCGCTCCGCTGCCGCTTCCTTCAAGGGCCGGATCAGATGGAAAACAGACCGCCTTGTCCGTTTTCATCCGACCCGACAAACGGAAGAGGGATTGGTTCCCCATCCGTCTTTTTTGCTGGTCGGATCGGATGTCGGTGGGTGTAGACGGGACACATGTCCGTTTACACCCGCCGCTCCATAGGGAGAACGGAGGTTCCGATCGGGTCCACCTGAAAAAACGGCCAGTCGGACCCGATCGGAACCGGTCCGTCGTGTGAGCGAGCCCACAGAGCTCAGTAAATAGGCGGGGCCTCACTTTGGAGCGGCAAGGTCACTTTACCCATTCAATCCAGTCTACAAATCGCACTTACAGGAATGGTGGTGACCGGAGGCTGCACTTGAGGGATTGGTTACTGCGTGAGGGCCACGGGGGGCACAGGATGATGGCAAGGGGTGGGCATGACTGAAGGCATGGGGGGCACAGGGGGCGCCGATAGGTGGTTGGAAACCACGTAAGGAACTTGGACCGGTTGTTGGAGGACGGTATCGCCGGGCACCACAGGGAATCCAGTATCAGGAAGCCGTTGGTCGCGTAGTAGGGCTGCTGCAAGGCAACTGCACCATTGCTGGAGGCTGCGGTGTACCCTGGTGAGAAAAAACAAGTCGGAAAGTTAAAGGGCAGGCAAAGCATGCCGATGAAGCTGAACTTGAGGTCTGCTTTTTGACTGTTGAAAAAAAATGAAAAAATGGTTGTAATAAGCGAAACGTATTTTGTTACCTTAATACATTCCTGTCGTCTGCTCCGCCCCACAATCCCCCCTCCACCCTTTCACTTACTGAGGCCCGATCCAGCGATGTGCAGCACCTCTCTCTTTCCTCATTGGCTCAAACACAGCAGGCGGGAAGCAATTGGCTCCCACGCTGCTGTCAATCATAGCCAGTGAGGAAGGGAGGGGCGGTTGAGCTGAGCTGTGGTGTGTCAATGGCGCCTCTTACAAATGAAGGGGGGTGGACGCTGCTCAACCGACCCCAGGAGCCAATGTGAAGGAATTGGCCTTAGTCACCATTCGGCCACGCCTTCTGACACGTTTCGCCCGCCCACCAGGGCTTGGTCAGAGAGATCAATGGGGCCACTTAGTGGTGTGGGTGGGGAGGAGCCAGGAGGCACTGGTGGGGGGGGGGGGCAACTGAGAAGAGGAGGCCTCGGGCTGCTCTGTGCAAAACCATTACACAGAACAAGTATATTTGTTATTTCAACCCCTCTGTGCCGAGAGGACGCAATAGGCAGCCTCATGGCGGGGGGGGTGGGCCAAGACGAAGAGAGGCCCGCGCATGTTTAAGTGAAACACCAATGTTACATGAAACCGGTCTAGAGGCACAGGCTACTGGCGCAGAACAGAAAGACAAGCCGCCATCAGGCGCTGTCAGGATCATGTGACAACCAATCATGGTGAGATCACATAACAAAAAACTGACCCCGGCCTCTCCCAGCCATCAGAAAACCTTCTTACCCACTACCAGGTCCGGACGCGTTCCCCCCCCTTCCAGTCCAGACTGGACGCTTCCCCCCCCCCGTCCAGTCCGCGACGCTTCCCCCGCCCTTCCAGTCCCGGACGCTTCCCCGCTCCCTTCCAGTGCCGGACGCTTCCTCCGCCCTTCCAGTTCCGGACGCTTCCCCCTCCCTTCCAGTCCGGACGCTTCCCCCCGCCCTTTCCAGTCCGGACGCTTTCCCCCGCCCTTAACCAGTCCGGACGCTTCCCCCCCCTTCCAGTCCGGAACCGCTTCCCCCGCCCTTCCAGTCGGGACGCATTCCCCCGCCCTTCCAGTCGCCGTACGCGTTCCCCCTGCCCTTCCAGTCCGGACGCTACAGCCCCCCTTACAGTCCAGACGTTTTCCCCCCCTTACTCCTGTCCAGGCCATTTTTTCAGCGCTATGTCACACTTTGAAATGACAATTTGCGCGAGGATCAATGCACAACACTTGTACTCATATTAATGTTTATAGCATTTTTTTGAAGACAGAATACAGAACTTTATATTGTAGTGGTATTAACCACTGGGATATTTGTTTTTTGCTATATATAAATGAAAAAAGTGCCAAAAATTTTGAAAAGAAGATTGTTTTTCTTATAAAATTTGCAAATAATAATTCATCATAAATCTTGGCCAAAAATGAATATAATTACTATTTTTAGTAAAAACAAAAAAAAAAAAAAATTAACCCAAATTAGTTTACAAACCATAAATTACAAATTTTTAATTTTTTTTTACATTTTTATTATTTTTATATTATTTCATGTTCTTTTTTTACATACCTGTCACCCAGCAGTACAGTGTCACCATGGGTGACACTTGTACTACTTGTGGGGGGGTGATGAAGATTTTTTTTTTTTTCAATTGATTACACCGATTGCTTATACAACCAATAAAGGCTATAACCGCAAGCATTTCTTCATCTCTGGCAGCATTCTTGCAGCCATATGGGAGAAATACTGTGTGAAGCTGTGATTGGTCCACTGCATAGTCACATTGGTACACGGCTGTGTTTGTGAATAGCCCTTTACCATGTTATCTCTGCGATCATTCACAGATTTTCACACGTAGAAAGCAATGGATGTCACAAGTGACACTCTGCATACTACTCAGCCTGAGAACACATCAATTGGCCAATCAGTGATCACAATGATCGCGACCTCGCACAGAGATCCCGCTCGGACGATCAGGTGTTGTGCATAGCCCTGTACCATGTGACCTCTGTGATCATTCACAGATTTCCCAAGTAGGTAAGCAATGTCGTCAGAAGTGGACATCTTGTATTACTACTCTGACATTGTGATCACTCATGTTGGCCAATCAGTGGACCACTCTGATCGGGACCTCGCACAGAGATCCTGCTCGGACGAGCGGTGTTCCACTGTGGTCCGGAGGACACAGCGGGCACAGGATCTCGCGGAATCTTGAGCACTCACCCAGGGGGGGTGGTGAGCGCGCACACAAGCAGAAAGGGGGAAAGGCAGTTTGATTAAAACGGCCACTGCGAACCCTGCACTGGCCACCATCTGGCCGGTTTATATACAACGGCCGGAAGGGGACCGTCTGGTCTAAACGGGCTGGGGCATACAAATGAACCCCAAAGTAACATGATCCTGTCGAGAGGCAGTTACTGGGCGCAGAAACAGAAGAAGCAAGTGAGCAGATCAGGAGCTGTCAGATCATGTGACAAACCAAACATGGATGATTCACATAGATCATGAACCACCCCCGCCTCCCAGCATCAGAAACCTATTAAAAGGGCTGGGAGGCGAGAGCGTAAAAAAAAAAAAAAAAAAAAAAAATTTAAAAATTAAAATTCCTAGGTTCATAACCCACTTGAAGTCCCATACTAACTGGAGACATGGAACATGTGACGTATGTTTCACCAGTCGAAGGATTTATTTGTGAATCGGAAGCCCTGCCGGGAACCCACATCCAGGTCCTACACAACCCACCCCCTTATCACATTGCACGCCCCCGACTTTTCTGAATAGCGCTGGACCAATCCACAGGGAAAAAAACAAAATCAGCGCTAGAACCAGCAGAGGCCAGATAAAGGCAGGTCCCTCACGTCACCGCGCAGTTTCCAGGGGGGGCCACATGAAACCTGGACTGCCAAGACCACCGCGTTGGAAGCCGATGAGTAGGATCCCAGCTAGCAGAGGGAAGCCGGATCGTATGGATTGGATGAGCAGGAGGAAGCATCATTGGCGAGCCTGCTTGCTCCTTTTGTCATTGAATCAGATCTGTCCAATCAGGAGTGCCTCGTCCTGGTGGTGGTGGGGATAGGGGGAGGGGTTTCATACCGGAGTGCAAACCATTTGTCAGGGGAATTTAACCAGATCCCCATCTATGAAAAGAAATGCAGACGACTTTGATTGGGGGGCTCTGCGCTGCTAATCCGTGCAAAATCAATGATCGTCCGTGAAAGTAATGGTGTGGCTGATGGATGTAGGGGGGTGCTATACGCCTGCCCAAAATGTCTCATTAGCTGGGCTGTTCTCTTGCCTCACACCGTTTCCTCATAGGAGGCAAGTATCAGCGGGGCCTCACTGTATAGGCTTCGCGCTTTCTTCACCCTCCCGCCTGATTCAAAAGACGAACAGTTCATATTCCAGATATGTGGCCCGCTGTACCATCTGTACTTGTATGAAAAAGTCATCTGTTTCTCTTTGTAATTGCTTCCCTGGGGTTCCTGCTGCTCCCCTATTAAAAAAAAAAAAATACACAATCTGACCACACTAGGCATGAAGAGCACAGGGTTGTCTGGGTCAGTTGTCTAGCTGTGATATTGGGAACTCAGCCCGATATTCATCCAATGATCATGCTTGTCCTGACACCCTGCGGGGCGCGGGGCGTGCGCGCGAGCGCGGGCGAGTGGTACAGGCGGAGGGTATGTCGTCCTGATGTTTCTCCTTCCCCACCCAGTACTCGGTAGGGGGGAAATCGGCTTAACAGCCGGGGCGCTCAAGAAGACCCCCAAAAGGTGCGGTCTTACCTCCACGGAGGAACCGAAGGTCATCCTTGCTCGCAGCCCCACTCCACTCACCATGCAGGAATCGTCGTCGGCGAGAGGGGAGGCAAGCCGGACAAAAACTGGGAGTTTCCACCTTTCGGGCTTACCCCTTGAGTTGTAGAGGACCCCCCCAGGTTCCAAATGATGTGTGAACCTATCCTATCACCGAGTTCAGGAAACCACTATACAAAAGAAAAAAAAAAAGCCACTCACCTGCACCCTCGAGGGAGGGAGGGGGGGGGGGGCGGGGCAAGTGGTTAACAATGAGACAGATCAAGCGCAGGGTACGGCTCCTCGCTGGTAGAGAGACATGAGACCGGGAGCACCGCCACTCTAAAGTGTGAGACAGTAGAAAATCCAGCGCAGATTTTCAAACGACTGTAAAATTGCACTCAACATCGGAAGGTAAACCCGGTAGGCCTGTCAAGTGATGGAGGTCCAGTAGGAGTCCCTTCGGGCTCCTTTGACCCACGCAGCCAAAACTAGGTTGTTTTCCTGCCGCTCCGGCGGCGATCAGGGTTCCGGGAGTAGCATAGGGGTGCGCACGGCAGGGCTCCCCCCCAACCAGGGAATGATGTCACCGCATGGACCGCGGGGTTTTCCAAGATGGCACGCGTTCGAAGCGTGTTCCACTCCTACGCGTCGATAGCCTGTACCGTAGGCGTGAAAATAAAATCGATCAGGTCTGCATCAGAAGGACGTTAGGGCATGCTCCGCCGACGTGCGCCATCTTTGAACCCCACCTCCATGCGGTGACAATCATCCCTGAGCAGCAGGAAAACACCCATGAGCGTGGGCCATAGGACCTGATGCTCCGCACTGGATCTCCATCAACTTTCCAAAGCCTACCTGTTACATACCTACGCCGAGAGTGCAATTTTCCCATTAAAAATCCGCCTGTGATTTTACACCATCTACACTTAGAGTGGCGCTGCGCCGTCGCTCCTCTACCTGCAGAGGAGCCTTACACCTGCATTGATTCTCATCTGGTTAACCACTTGCCCCCCCTCGAGGGACAGGTAAGTGTCTGTTTTTTTTTTTTTTTGTTTAATGTCCAAAAAGTGTGACTGGGAGCTCCGCCTTATCAGCAGGTAAAGGACTACTTTGTATGAAGAAGGTTACCAGCCCTCCTTTAACCCCTCGCCTACCAGGCACTTATACCCCCCTTCCTTACCAGGCCAATTTTCAGCTTTCAGGCTCCGCACTTTGATGACAATTTGCGAGGTCCATGGCAACTTGTACCATTATTGAAATTTTGATCATTTTTTTTCACAAAATAGAGCTTTCTTTTACCGTGGTATTTAATCGCCACTGGGCGCGCTTTACTTTTTGTAGCTATAAATAAAAAAAAGTGCAAAAAAAATTTGAAAAAAAAAAAAAAAGTTGGTTTCTTTTATAAAATTTTTTCAAACAGGTATTTTTTCTCCTTCATCTGATTGCGTTGATGACGGCGGGCACTGATGGGCACTGATAGGCGGCACTGATGGGCACTGGATAGGCAAGCACTAAGGGCACTGTTAGGCCAGTAACTAATGATTGGTGGCAACGGATAGGCGGCACTGATAGACAGCACTATTAGGGTCACGGATAGGCGGCAATTAATATGCAGCACTGATAAGCCACTGGGTTGAAACTGATGAGGGGTACTGATAGACGGCACTGACTGGCATCACTGGCCTGGGCACTGACTGGCGGCACTGACTGGCACAACACCACTGGGCACTGACTGGTGGCACTGACTGGCAGCACTGCTGGGCTGCACTGGTGGGTGGCACTGGTGGCAGCACTGGTGGGTGGCACTGGTGGGCACAGGTGCGGGCACAGCTGCTGGGCAAAGGTAGGTGGCACGTCTGGGCACAGGTATGGTGGCACTGCAGAGTGCACAGGTGGATGGCACTGCTGGGCACAGTGGGTGCACTGCTGGCACAGGTGGTGGGGCCACTGCTGGGCACAGGTGGGGGGCACTGCCTGGGCACGGTGAGTGGGCGCAGCTATGTGGGCGCCACTGCTGGGCGGAACTTGCGGGTGGCACTGCTGGGCACCGATCTTCAGGGCACTGATCATCAGAGACCTGAGGATCGGGGCCGATCCCGCGCTCTGACCAACTGCCGGGTTCTCGCTAGTTACTTTTCCTCACGATCTGACAGCGTGAGGAAAGTGCGAGCCGCGAGAACGCGGCACTTGCATTTCCCTCTGATCAGCGGTCATTGGACACCGCTGATCACAGTGGTTAAAAAGGCCGTGTGATCGGCCTTTTACACAATCACGTGATCAGCTGGTGTCCGTAGTAGGACACAGCCGATCACGGAGATCGAAAAAGGGTTGGGAGCTGTGCGCTCCCCTGGGACTCGCGCCGCCAAGTGAGAGCGTGTTATGGTGAGGACCGTTTCATATGACGTGAACCACCGCCAGAAGCTGGCCAAGCGGCCCGCGAGTGAAGCCCGTCATTCGCTATGCGCTGGTCGGCAAGAAGTTCAAGGGAGAAGGAGTAAAGGGGAAGGACTGCTAGGAAAGGAGTAAAGAGGGAGTGACAGAGAGTCGAATTGGAGTGGCTGATGTTCTTGTGTAAGAAAAAGTAGTTATGCGTGACGTGGTTTTAGGGAAAGGAGAAGGGAGAAGCAGTCGATTGAAGTGAGCAGTGGAATTGATAAAAAATAAAGTTTAGATCCAGTCATGAAATTTAGAATGAAAATTCTAATAATAGATTAATGACAGCATATGATTAAGAAGTGTCCGGAGTGTATTTGTTGTTCATGAAAAAAATGCCGAAAGCGTCTGATCAATTCGACATATTCAGTGCCAAAAATAAAAAAAAAAAAAAAAAAAAAAAAAAACAAAAAAAAAAAAAAAAAAAAAAAAAAAAAACAAAAAAAAAACGGACATACCAAAAAAGCGGATCAGGCACAAACCCGGTGGGACATGTGCACAATCGGAACGAACATAGGTGTAGAAGACCGTGCAGATCCGAAAACAATAGCACAGGACCAAGTCAAATTAACAGAGGGTCCTGCACCGGAATGGTGCAGGTGCGAGAAGAGCACAAGGGACAAAAGCAGACAGGGTGTACGAGACGCACACAAAATCTCAACCTGAAAAAGACCACCCAATGGACGTACAAACATAAATGAGAACGGCCGGGCTGAGGGAAAGGAGAGGGAGGGGAAGGGAGGGGGTCCGAGTGGGAAGGAAAAGGACAGAGAGGGGAGGGAGGAACAAGGGTGAGCGAGAGAGGAGGGAGCAAGGGAGTGAGATAGAAAGGGAGGAAAGGGATCAGGCAAAGGGATGGAGAGGGGGGGAGGGAGGTGGAGGGAGGGAGGGAGGAGGGGAGGAAAGGAGAGGGAGGACCTGACCGAGGGAGAAAGGGAACAGAGACCTAGGAGCAAGAAGGGAGGAGTTACTAACTCAGGGGGGGATACTCTGGAGAGGGTAGGAGCACAGGTCTCCCCACCCCCCCGGGGGGGAGCGAAAAAGGGAGGACAAGTCAACGAACGCTCAGGGGGAAGGAGAAGGGAGAGGAGGAAAACCGTAGAAAGGGGGGGTACGAGTAGCCCCCCAGAGGGACTTGAGAGGGTCAGGGAGGGAGGCGGAGGTATAGAAGGGGCTCGGGAAGGGGGGGAAGTGAGGACGCGAAAGCTCTTCGCCGAGGGAGCGGAGAGGGAGGGAGGGAGGGAGAAACGGACGAAGGAGAATAGGGGGGGCGGGGAAGAACAAATCGGAGGGGAAAAGGCGAGACGAAGAGAAAATGGGAGGGAGGGCAGACAAGAACAAGAGGGAGGGGAAGAGAGATCAGGAGGGAGAGAGAGAGGGAGACTCAAGGAAAGGAGACAGATGGGACTGGGAAAGGATGAGAGAGAGGGAGGGAGGAGAAAGAGGAGGGGAGGGAGAAGAGAGAGAGGAAGTCAAAGGACAGATGAAGAGAAGGGAGGGAGAGGAGGAGGAGTGAGAGCGAGTGGAGGGGAGATAGAGAGAGAGAGAGGGGGGGAGAGGGGGGGAGGGAGGGGGGGGACGGGGAGGGGGGGGGGAGGAGGAGAGGGAGGGGGAGGGGAGAGAGGGGGGGGAGAGAGGGGGGGAGGAGGGGGGGGAGGGGGAGGGGGGGAGAGGGGAGGGGGGGGGGGGGGGGAGGGGGGGGGGGGGGGGGGGAGGGGGGGGGGGGGGGGGGAGGAGGGGGGGGGGAGGGGGGGGTGGGGGGGGGGGGGGGAGGGACAGAGATGGGGGGAAAGGGGGGAGGGATCAAGTGGGGGGGAGGGGGGGGTGGGGGGGGGGAGGGGGGGGTGGGGGAATGTGCGGGGGTGGACCAATCACGACTCGGGGATGGGTGGCAAACGAAGAAGGCTAACACAGATAAGCAATGACGTAAAGCGATACATACACTGGGGGGGTGGGAGTGGGGGTTAAAGACAAATCAGTAGGGACACAAGGGGGCAGAGTCGGAGTTAGGGCCCGGGTGCGTCATGCCGCATCGCAACCAATAATCTGGTATCAAGTCGGCCAGTGGCAGGGGAAACAACAAGTCAAGACAAGGAATGGCAGTCGACCAGCAGAAGGTCAACTAAACAGTCCCTGACACACGCCCACCGCAAGTCCCAACAACGAACCAACAAAAAGAAAAGGGCTCAGAAATGTCGATCAATGCACCAAGGGGTAAAACTGCCCTGCTTTTTTTTTAGCGAGTTTTTTAGCCCCCCCATTAATCAGTTTTTTTATGCACTTTGTTTTTTTTAGAAATTTTTTTTTATCTGAATTCCTTCCCAGCAATACAATTTTTCAGGTCGACCCGATGATAGCAGGCAGGAAGAAATTCACTTGATGATAGCAAACAGCATCATTACCATGCTAAATCATAACCTCATCCCTTTCTTTTGAGCCTAACCTGTATCCTGAATCCCATGAATTACATGCTCCACCAAACTCGAGCAACCTGACTACTTACTTCTACAGGACATTTCTGACACAGATGGTTTGCTTAACAGCTGCAAGACAATTCAGGTGGAATTTATTGTTACTTAAAAAAGAAAGAAGACGAACATTAAAAACACAAACCAAAAAATTCAAAACATAAATTTTACAACCCTATATAGGCTTATCCCTTTGCACATTCCTGTCATCAAAGGCACAAATCTTGAAACACCAAGAATTGAAAGTAACTGGAACTTTCCCCCCACAATTACAGTGCAGGTCATACGACATTGCTCCTGGGATCCAGGTGTTCGGATCAGCTTTGGACCTGAATCCATAACAGCACTGGGACCCTGCTTCCAGAAGTACGTGACGATTTTGTAATTCCATGCCGGGCATCTCTTACAAATATCCTTATATGTAAAAAGGACAACTACAATCAAGGTTAAAGATCCTGAAATCGGACAACTTTCAAGGAGCCTACGCGAAACACCAGGATGGCCATCTTCCCAAGGGGAGATAACACCAAGCTGACGGCGTAAAGCTTCCTTAAAAGTGAAGACACTGTACAACTGCAAATTTCAGCCCGGACACTTACCCCCCACTTCCAGTCCGACAATCTCCAGGAAACCGTCCAGTCAGGACGATTCCCCCCACACACAGGTACATGACACCCCCCCCCTTCCAGGTCCGGACGCTTTCCCCCCCTTCCAGTCCAGACGCTTCCCCCCCTTTCCCACAGATAAAGCGACATACCCCCCCCTTCCAGTCACAGACGCTTTCCCCCCCTTCCAGTCCAGACGCTAATTCCCCCGGGGATCCAGTCCAGAATCAATCCCACCCTGGTGGTTTTTCCAGCTTTCCGAGAGCTTCCCCCCCCCCCTCCAGTCCGGAACGCTTTCCCCCCCTTCCAGTCCAGACGCTTCTCCCCTTCCAAGTCCAGACCCCCCCCCCCTCTTCCAGTCCAGACGACGCTTTCCCCCCCCACCTTCCAGTCAGACGCTTTCCCCCCCTTCCAGTTCCAGACGCTTCCCCCCCCCCAGTCCCAGACGCTTCCCCCCCCCCCTTCCAGTCCGGACGCTTCCCCCCTCAGATCCAACCCGAACTCCCCCCCTTCCAGTAACCGGAGGCTTCCCCCCCCCCCCCCCCTTCCAGTCCAGGACGCTTTACCCCCCCTTTCCAGTCCAGACGCTTTCCCCCCCCACCTCCAGTCCAGGACGCTTTTCCCCCCTTCCAGTTCCAGGCTTTCCCCCCCCCTTCCAGTCGGGACGCTTTCCCCCCTTCCAGTCCGGACGGCTTTCCCCCCCCTTCCAGTTCCAGGACGCACTTCCCCATTCCAGGTCCGGACACTTCCCCCCCCTTCCAGTCCGGACACTTTACCCCCCCTTCCAGTCCGGACACTTCCCCCCCCTTCCAGTCCGGACCTTTCACAGACCCCCCTTCCAGTCCGGACACTTTCCCCTTTTCCCCCAGCCCAGTCCAGTTTCCAGCTTCCCCCCCCCTTCCTATCACACTTTGAATGACAATTGCTCGGGCGGTCATGCAAAAACACTGTACCCATATGAATTTTTTAGCAAATTTTTTTGAGACAGATAAAATTTTATTTTGGTGGTATTTATTCACCGCTGGGATTTTTATTTTTTTTTGCTATATAAATGAAAAAAGTCCAAAAATTTTGAAAAAAGTGTTTTTCTTACAAAATTTTGCAAAATAAATAATCTTTCTTCATAAATCTCAATGGCCAAAATGGTTATTCAGTTATCTTTGTAGTAAAAAAAACGAAAAAACAAAACAAAAAACCCAAAATTAGTTTATAACCAAAATTAAAATTTTTCAAAAAAAGTTTTTACATTTTTATGTTTTTTTTTTTTTTTTTTGACATACGGTCACCCTAGCAGTACTGTGTCAGCAGTGACACTATACTTGTGGGGGGGGGGGGGGGGGTGTGATGATTTTTTTTTTTTTACACAGATTGCTTTTATACCCATAAAGGCTGTAAAAGCAATCATTTCTCCTTCTCTCTGACTGCATTCCTTTCAGCCATTGCGAAATACTGTGTGAGCTGTGATTGGTCCACAGCTTGTCACATGGTACAAGGCTGTAGTGAATAGCCCTGTACCATGTGATCTCTGTGATCATTCACAGATTTCACACGTAGTAAGCAATGATGTCAGAAGTGACATCTTGCTTACTACTCTGCATGTGATCACCGATTGGCCAATCAGTGATCACATGATCGGGACCTCACAAGAGGTCCCATTACAGCGATCGTGTGTTCCTCTGTGTCCGTGATCGTGCTGCTGTGCGCTCCCAGGGAGGCAGTTTATAAACGGCCACACCGACCCTGCACTGCCACCGTCAGTCCGTTTATATACATGGACCGGACAGGACAGGAAGTGGTTAAGAGTGACAAGGTGGACTCAGAGTCGCTCACCTGATATAAATATACATGGGCTCGAAGGCTTCCCGATCCAGACGCGGGCTCGATGCAGCCGGAACCTTTCCCTCGGAGGAAACACCTTGGCTCCGGTCTCCGTCTGGATGTGCTGGAGATAAGAACAGCCGGGTCCTTCCACTTTCTCCTTCACGTTAAACGTGGCTATGGCGTGCTCCAAGCCCACAAATAACTTGTCCTGTACATAGTGCATCTGAGGACGAAAGGTGGCAGCAAAACAATTCATAAGACACCAATAAAATCACCGCGACAACAACGTAAAAGCAACTTTAGGCTCCATGTACTCGAGCCTACCCAGACCGCGTGGAAAAACGCAAGTCGCAGAAACCGCAGATACTTTTGTACCATGCAATTCAAATAGTGCATTGCTTACTAAGCCTCAGAGGTGGTCAATTATGACGAAATGCGTCGGGGTAGAGTCCATGACGTCATCGCGTATTTGAATCCTCGAGTTTAGGAGCTGCTCGTGGGCATGAAGCCTTACCCATTTAGGACCCTTTACACTAGAATGTAAGGTGGGAAAGCAGCGTTCCCCTGTGACCTCCCGTACTGCATTCTAGTCCAACCGCCCTTGCAATCTACGGGTGTCAGTGTTAAAATTAACACCCCAAAACGCAGATTGCAATCCAGCGTTTGCCCACACTGGATTGCATGGTACTTTTGTACTATGCAGTTCAAATAGTGCACACATTACTAAGCCCCAGAGAAGGTCAATTATGACGAAATGCGTTAGGTAGAGTCCATGACGTCATCACGTATTCGGATCCTCGAGTTTAGGAGCTGCTCGTGCATATGAAGCCTTACCCTCTCTCTAAATTTAGGACCCTTTTTACATAGAGTGTAAGGTGGGAAAGTCGCGTTCCTCTGTGACCTCCCGCACTGCATTCTAGTCCCACCGCCCTTGCAATCTGCGGGGGTCAGTGCAAAGTTAAAAAAAAAGCCCCAAAGTGCAGATCGCAATCCCAGCGTGTTTTGCCCACACCTGGATCGCATGGTACTTTGATATCATGCCATTTAAATAGTGCATGCATCACTAATCCCAGAGGTGGTCAATTATGACGAAATACGTAGGGTGGAGTCCTTGACGTCATCACGTATTTAGATCCTCGAGTTTAGGAGCTGCTCGTGGACATGAAGCCTTACCCTCTCTCTAAATTTAGGACCCTTTTACACTAGAATGTAAGCTGAGAAAGTCGCGTTCGTCTGTGACCTCCCGCACTGCATTCTAGTCCCACCGCCCTTGCAATCTGCGGGGGTCAGTGTAAAGTTAACACCCCAAAACGCAGATTGCAATCCCAGCGTTTGCCCACACTGGATCGCACGGTACTTTTGTACTATGCAATTCAAACAGTGCATGCATTACTAAGCCCAGAGAGGGTCAATTATGATGAAATATGTCGGGTAGAGTCCATGACGTCATCGCGTATAGTCCATGACGTCATCGCGTATAGTCCATGACGTCATCGCGTATTCGGATCCTCGAGTTTAGGAGCTGCTTGTGCACATGAAGCCTTAACCTCTCTCTAAATTTAGGACCCTTTTACACTAGAATGTAATTTTAGCTGGACCCGGGACAGGTGTGTGGCTGTATTATAAAAGTCAGCAGCTACAGTTTTTGTAGCTGCTGACTTTTTTTTCCCAGGTGGAACTCCGTTTTCACTTTTATAAAAAAAAATGTAAAAAAATTATTAAAAAGACACCTACCCCTGACTGGAACTGAGGCTTGCTTGGAGGTAAGGGTGCCACAGGGGTGACAGGAGCCGGCTGGTGATAGACCGTCACAGTGGCTCCATTGAACGTGGGGCTGGAGCCCGTGGCTGCTTTCACCACTCGTTGGTGATAATTTCCTTGATTCGGTTCACAGCTCCTGTGGGCAGCAAGAGGTGGTCACTTCACGTTTGCTTTCCTGACAATCTCAGCCACGGCAAGGTTTCGTGCACCGTGACACGCACTGCCTTCCGTGTCTCACCACAGACAAAACTACAAACAAACGAGTGTCCACTTACGGTCAACAAGTTCCCTCGTCTGGCCTTGGACGTGAAGATAAAGCGGCCGATCGCTGTGAAAGTGACCAACAACATGTCAAAGATTGACATTAAATTAAATATACACACACACTACCGGGGGAGGGGGCGCGCCACCCCACCCATGCCGCCAGATGTGGATCACCGGGTCCCAGCCAGAGATGCCATGCCGGCACCCGACGATCACCAAGGGACAGGGGAGAGGTCTGTATGTAAAACACAGATCTCTTCCGTCAGCACCAACAGGCTGCTCTGAATTGGTCCGCACATGCAGGGTAAGGGGAGAGCACATTATAGCGAACGCGGGGGGTCCCCGGGACAGCGGACATAGCGAACGCGGGGGGGGCCCCGGGGACAGCGGACATAGCGAACGCGGGGGTCCCGGGGACAGCGGACATAGCGAACGCGGGGGCCCCGGGGACAGCGGACATAGCGAACGCGGGGGCCCCCGGGGACAGCGGACATAGCGAACGCGGGGGCCCCGGGGACAGCGGACATAGCGAACGCGGGGGTCCCGGGGGACAGCGGACATAGCGAACGCGTTTGGGGGTACGGGGACAGCGGATATAGTGAATGCGGGGTACGGGGAGAGCGGACATAGTGAACATGCAGGGTCCGGGGGGAGAGCGGACATAAAGTGAATGCGGGGGTCCGGGAGAGCGGACATAGTGAACGCGGGGGTACGGGGGGGGGAGAGCGGATATAGTGAATGCGGGGGTCCAGGGAGAGCGGACATAGTGAACATGCAGGGTCCGGGAGAGCGGATAAAGTGAATGCAGGGTCCGGGAGAGCGGACATAGTGAACATGCAGGGTACGGGGGAGACGGATATAGTGAACGTCCGGGGAGACCGGGGTCCGGGGTTTAGTAACACTTAGGTTTGACATGTTGGGTATCTATTTACTCGACGCTATCTCATCTTTTATATTTTATCACAAATTTCAGTCATTTATTGCGTTTGTTTGCCCTAAATTTCACTTTAGTTTTTTTACTGAAATTTTGCATTTCCTAGACCTTTGCAGTAATATCGAATGACAAAATTTGGAACTACCACCATTTTATTCTCTAGGGCACGAGTGTCAAACTGGCCGCCCTCCAGCTGTTGCCGAACTACAAGTCCATGAGGCATTTCAAAACTGACAGTTACAAGCGTGAATCCCAAAGGCAGAGGCATGATGGGACTTGTAGTTTTACAAAAGCTGGAGGGCCGCCAGTTTGACACCCCTGCTCTAGGATGTCTGCTTTTAGAGAATATATTTGGGGGTTTTGTGTCATCCTCAGGCCGAAAATTATTATTATTTTTTTTTTAAACGTGTGCAAAAAAAATGCAAAAATGGCTCTGGCAGCGAAAGGGCTAATGCTGAAGAAGCAACTGTACCTGTCTCAACAGACGACTTACATAGAAAACAGAGAAATGTCCCACTGTGACGGCATCTAACCCCCCCCCCCCCCCCAATCATGCCGAGCGCTCAGTAGACAAACACGCCATCTTCAGACATACCTAGGGCCCACTTTGGCTTTTTCCTCTGGCGTCATCATGTACCGCCCACGTGTGGACACCGCTGCCCCCGCTCAGCCGACTGATCTGTAGGACATAAAATGCAAACTGCAATATTTATCCAGAAAAGGGATCTCTAAACTGCGGCCCGAGGGCCACACGTGGCCCATTGCTAGCCTATATCCGGCCCTTGGGGTGCTACCCCCTCCCAGTGGAACGAGGCGAACCCCCCCTCCCAGTGGAACGAGGCGCTACCCCCTCCCAGTGGAACGAGGCGCTACCCCCTCCCAGTGGAACGAGGCGCTACCCCCTCCCAGTGGAAACGAGGCGCTACCCCTCCCAGTGGAACGAGGCGCTACCCCCCTCCCCAGTGGAACGAGGCGCTACCCCCTCCCAAGTGGAACGAGGCGCTACCCCCTCCCAGTGAACGAGGCGCTACCCTCCCAATGAAAACGAGGCCTACCCCCCTCCCAATGAAACGAGGCGCTACCCCTCCCAATGAAACGAGGCGCTACCCCTCCCAATGAAACGAGGCGCTACCCCTCCCAATGAAACGAGGCGCTACCCTCCCAATGAAACGAGGCGCTACCCCTCCCAATGAAACGAGGCGCTACCCCTCCCAATGATACGAGGCGCTACCCCTCCCAATGATACGAGGCGCTACCCCTCCCAATGATACGAGGCGCTACCCCTCCCAATGATACGAGGCGCTACCCCTCCCAATGATACGAGGCGCTACCCTCCCAATGATACGAGGCGCTACCCTCCCAATGATACGAGGCGCTACCCCTCCCAATGAATGAAACGAGGCGATACCCCTCCCAATGAAACGAGGCGCTACCCCTCCCAATGAAACGAGGCGCTACCCCTCCCAATGAAACGAGGCGATACCCCTCCCAATGAAACGAGGCGCTACCCCTCCCAATGAAACGAGGCGCTACCCCTCCCAATGAAACGAGGCGCTACCCTCCCAATGAAAACGAGGCGCTACCCCTCCCAATGAAACGAGGCGCTACCCCCCAATGAAACGAGGCGCTACCCCTCCCAATGAAACGAGGCGCTACCCCTACCCCCCAATGAAACGAGGCGCTACCCCTCCCAATGAAACGAGGCGCTACCCCTCCCAATGAAACGAGGCGCTACCCCTCCCAATGAAACGAGGCGCTACCCCTCCCAATGAAACGCGCGCTACCCCTCCCAATGAAACGAGGCGCTACCCCTCCCAATGAAACGAGGCGCTACCCCTCCCAATGAAACGAGGCGCTACCCCTCCCAATGAAACGAGGCGCTACCCCTCCCAATGAAACGAGGCGCTACCCCTCCCAATGAAACGAGGCGCTACCCCTCCCAATGAAACGAGGCGCTACCCCCTCCCAATGAAACGAGGCGCTACCCCTCCCAATGAAACGAGGCGCTACCCCTCCCAATGAAACGAGGCGCTACCCCTCCCAATGAAACGAGGCGCTACCCCTCCCAATGAAACGAGGCGCTACCCCTCCCAATGAAACGAGGCGCTACCCCTCCCAATGAAACGAGGCGCTACCCCCCTCCCAATGAAACGAGGCGCTACCCCTCCCAATGAAACGAGGCGCTACCCCTCCCAATGAAACGAGGCGCTACCCCTCCCAATGAAACGAGGCGCTACCCCTCCCAATGAAACGAGGCGCTACCCTCCCAATGAAACGAGGCGCTACCCCTCCCAATGAAACGAGGCGCTACCCCTTCCAATGAAACGAGGCGCTACCCCTCCCAATGAAACGAGGCCAATGAAACGAGGCGCTACCCCTCCCAATGAAACGAGGCGCTACCCTTCCCAATGAAACGAGGCGCTACCCCTCCCAATGAAACGAGGCGCTATACCTTCCCAATGAAACGAGGCGCTACCCCTCCCAATGAAACGAGGCGCTACCCTCCCAATGAAACGAGGCGAAACGAGTGGCGCTACCCTCCCAATGAAACGAGGCGCTACCCCTCCCAATGAAACGAGGCGCTACCCCTCCCAATGAAACGAGGCGCTACCCTTCCCAATGAAACGAGGCGCTACCCCTCCCAATGAAACGAGGCTACCCTTCCCAATGAAACGAGGCGCTACCCTTCCCAATGAAACGAGGCGCTACCCTCCCAATGAAACGAGGCACTACCCTTCCCAATGAAACGAGGCACTACCCTTCCCAATGAAACGAGGCACTACTCCTACAGACATCAACAATGGTGCACCATTTCTTCCACTGATTGGGCACTACTCCTCATCCTACTGACCACAAACCCTCATTGATGCTGGTCCCAGGACATTTTCTACTCCCACTTGCCACAATCTGCCCCCCCCCCCCCCCCAAATCTGAAGGACAGTAAACTATCCCTTTGTTTGAAAAGTTTGGAGACCCCTGATCCAGAACATGAAAATAGCACCAGATTTTGGACAACGTGTCCCCCTCCACCCAAGACCCCCCCGATGCCCTACAACACAGGGATGTCCTATTCTATCCAACCCAGTGAGAAGCGTGATCCGGGCTTTCCAATGTAATCATCGGGTCGAACATGCCTGACTCGCTCAACAATTATTTCCTGACTTGGTGGCCCTCCAGCGGCTGAGAACACCAACCTCGTCCTGGGTCTGTCCCCTCGTTAACAGGTTCCGGCACGTCAGAGGCACATCGTTGATCTCCACTTCAGCCACCACCAGGTCATCTTTGCTTTTGGTACCCGAGGCAGGTTTGCCTGGGATCTGGACCTGCAAGGACACATTGGGCAACGAGAATTAAACAAAAAAGCAACAAAAACTACAAAATTAGCCCCAACTCCCCCCCCTTCAGAGCCTTTTCCTCCTCTACGGACCCAATCACCTGGATGATGCAGCTGGAAATAGCTGAGAAGACACCGCTACTCCAGAGATCTCCACTGGCCTCCGAGTCCCACGCTGAGCGACTGCCCTGCTATATGTGAGCACAGGAGGTCGGGCCACTGGCCACGGCCACCATTCATTGAATGCTTTGCATTCTCTAAATGAATGCAAAGCGTTGTGATTGGATGTAGAAGAGCGCGGCAATGTTAGGCTCTCAACTGTCCAAGCAGAGAACACTTGGCATATATTCAGCTGTAGAAGGGGAGCTGCTGGGCATGGGACCTTGGAAACAAGTGGCTTCTGGAGCTGCGGCCTCCAAACTTGGCCCTTTGCTTATCCTAATCTGCCCTTGGAGTACTATTCTTCTCTGATAAAAAAAAGGCATTATACCCCCCGACTCAGACGATGGGCCCCTTGGTTGCTCCCACCGGCGCCAACGATGGGGCCCTGGGCTGCTCCCACCCGACGCCAACGATGGGGCCCTGGGCTGCTCCCACCCGACGCCAACGATGGGGCCCTGGGCTGCTCCCACCCGACGCCAACGATGGGCCCTGGGCTGCTCCCACCCGACGCCAACGATGGGGCCCTGGCTGCTCCCACCCGACGCCAACGATGGGGCCCTGGGCTGCTCCCACCCGACGCCAACGATGGGGCCCTGGGCTGCTCCCACCCGACGCCAACGATGGGGCCCTTGGCTGCTCCCACCCGATGCCAACGATGGGGCCCTTGGCTGCTCCCACCCGACGCCAACGATGGGGCCCTTGGCTGCTCCCCCCCCGACGCCAACGATGGGGCCCTTGGCTGCTCCCACCCGACGCCAACGATGGGGCCCTTGGCTGCTCCCACCGACGCCAACGATGGGGCCCTTGGCTGCTCCCACCCGACGCCAACGATGGGGCCCTCGGCTGCTCCCACCCGGACGCCAACGATGGGGCCCTCGGCTGCTCCCACCCGGACGCCAACGATGGGGCCCTCGGCTGCTCCCACCCGGACGCCAACGATGGGGCCCTCGGCTGCTCCCCCCGGACGCCAACGATGGGGCCCTCGGCTGCTCCCACCCGGACGCCAACGATGGGGGCCCTTGGCTGCTCCCACCCGACGCCAACGATGGGGCCCTCGGCTGCTCCCACCCGGACGCCAACGATGGGGCCCTTGGCTGCTCCCACCCGACGCCAACGATGGGGCCCTTGGCTGCTCCCACCCGACGCCAACGATGGGGCCCTTGGCTGCTCCCACCCGACGCCAACGATGGGGCCCTTGGCTGCTCCCACCCGACGCCAACGATGGGGCCCTTGGCTGCTCCCACCCGACGCCAACGATGGGGCCCTTGGTTGCTCCCACCCGACGCCAACGATGGGGCCCTTGGTTGCTCCCACCCGACGCCAACGATGGGGCCCTTGGTTGCTCCCACCCGACGCCAACGATGGGGCCCTTGGTTGCTCCCACCCGACGCCAACGATGGGGCCCTTGTTGCTCCCACCCGACGCCAACGATGGGGCCCTTGGCTGCTCCCACCCGACGCCATTATCTCCGAATTCTAAGTCTTTGTATATAAAATCACTGGAAATTTTCCCCATTGACAGCCTGTGCAGAGCAGTAAGGGAAAGGCCTGTGACCAGTCTGACCAGAAGCCCCTGTGAGCTGCAACAGTGCGGTCACCGCCACACCCCCAACGCTTATCCACCGCGGCACCACCCTGAGTGGGCGGAGCATGATTTCCCCAAATCTCCCCAGTCCTCCCAGCAAGAGAAACTGAAGCCGGTAAAGAATCAACCCGGGGGATGACCTTTCCAGTAAAACCAGTCCGGCTGCATTATATACTGGTTTATAGGTGGCTGCAGCTCAGCTGTGAAGGTGGCCGTTCCTCTCTGGGTTATAGATGGATGTGGTGAGCCCCGCCTCCTTCTCCTGACGGCGCCGCCCCCTCCTTCTGACCCATCACTCGAAATATAATCCAACAAATCGGCATCAGTCACTGAATAGGATGGAAACTAAAACCGTTCCGTTCCGATTCTCATTCCTCTTACTCCCCACTTCCTATTCTGGTGACCCCGCCGTCTCCGTGATGCCGACACCAGTTCTGTTTTGTGTTTATCTACCATACAAATGGCTGATCCCAGGTGATGTCAGAAGCTTTGCGGCTTCATTACTATTCATAGCGTCTTCCCAGTGAGCATGAGCAGAGAGCAATGGGGGGTCCGAACTACTGGGCATGCTCAGAGAGGAGAAACTTCCAACCTATCAAAAAGGATGCGCGGCCAAAGGGGGGGGCATCCCACCTACCCGGCGTGCGCGGCCAGAGGGGAGGCATCCCACCTACCCGGCGTGCGCGGCCATAGGGGAGGCATCCCACCTACCCGGCGTGCGCGGCCAGAGGGAGGCATCCCACCTACCCCGTGCGCGGGAGGCATGTGCGCGGCCAGAGGGGAGGCATCCCACCTACCCGGCGTGCGCGGCCAGAGGGGAGGCATCCCACCTACCCGCGCGGCCGTGTGCGCGGCCAGAGGGAGGCATCCCACCTACCCGGCGTGCGCGGCCAGAGGGGAGGCATCCCACCTACCCGGCGTGCGCGGCCAGAGGGGAGGCATCCCACCTCCCTACCAGGGCGTGCGCGGCCAGAGGGGAGGCATCCCACCTACCGGGCGTGCGCGGCCAGAGGGGAGGCATCCCGGACCGCGTCCCTGGGGGGGGGGGAAGGGGGGCCCTGACCACGTCCCTGGGGGGGGGGGGGGGGGGGGAGGGGCTCCTTACCTTATCCGGGGTGCTCTGCGAAGGTTTGATCTTTCCTTTGGCCATCAGCATGGCGTTAATCTTGGCGGCCACGGCGGCGGCTGCGTCCAGAGCCCCCGAGGGAGCGCTGACCACCTCCCCCGCACCGCTCACCGCCTTCTCCTCGATGGGGGGCACGAACATGGTTGCACCGATCGGACCGGCGGGGGCATAGATGTTGGCCATGGGGGGAATGACGGGCATCACTCCGGGGAGGAGGAGCGCTGCCGACGCCGGGCCTGGCTGATCCCACTTGCTTCTTCGTCTGGAAAGAGGAAAAAAAAAAAAAAAAAAGGAGGTAGGGCTCAGAGTAAAAGAATCCGGATTAGAACGAAGCCGGGCACCAGAATTGCAGAGTGTGTGACCCCGGGGTGGAGAGATCAGAGAGAGGGTCACCGATGGGGGGAGGGGGAGCAGTCTGGGTCCTCCATACCATAGAGAAGACATACAGGACAATGCAACAGGATGACTATAACCCCTCTCCTCCATCCCCCACTCCCAATCCTTGTACTTCCGGGTATGGAGGGGGGCACGTTGCAGGGAGAGCGCTCAGTGATTGGCCCACAGTTGTCACATGGTGGGGGGGCGGGGGCGCTAAGCAGAGCCCATATGGGGCTTCCCGTCCTCCCAGCCTAATAATCCCCCGACACTGTCCCCCCCCCCCCCGTGAACCCCAACATACAGCACCCCCTTCCCTGTACACCCCACACGGGGGGGGGGTCGCTCCCCGGCCTCTCACCCGCCAGCCTGCGCGCTCATCGCTGACATGGCGACCGCACAGCTCTCCGCTTCTCCTGCGTCCGTCCGGTGACGTCAACGCGTCCGGACGTCCGGTCCACGCCCCCCCTCCTCCATGGGAGGAGCCGGGAAGCCGCCCAGCCAGAGAGTGCCGCAAAGCTCAGCCTACTGAGCCCGCCCGGCCTAAACCACTCCCACCCCGATCCTACACCACTCCCACCTGCATGAGAGCCAAGGTGATCGCCCACCCGGGGTGTGTCTTGCGGGACCGCCCTCCTGTGCAAGACCCCGAGCTCGACTCCGCCTCCATATACCTTCTATATACGTCATCGCCCGATCACTCCAGTCCCAGGCTACAATCATTGTCTCCGCCCATAACTGCACCCGATATCTGCAAGAAGTGTCTTCAAATCCCGGCTCCGCCCACAATCATCCAATCACATCCCGGCTCCGCCCACAATCATCCAATTACATACCGCCTCCGCCCACTATCATCCAATCACATCCTGGCTCCACCCACACTCATCTAATCACATCACGGCTTCTCCCATAAATTAGCCTATTACATACTTGCTCCACCCACAATCATCCAATCACATCCTGGCTCTGCCCACAATCAGCTAATCACACCCCGGCTCAGCCCATAATGAACCAATCACATCCTGGCTCCACCCACATCGATTCTGTCACATCCCTGTTCTACCCACAATCACCAATCACATCCTGGCTCCACCCATAATCATCCAATCACATCCTTGCTCCACCCATACATAAACCTGCCTGAATACAGCATCAGACACGGGTGTCCCCATTGGGAGATTTCCCCTCACTTCCTGTTCTGGTGACAACTGTAACAATTTACACTTCCTCTCAGTTTCTGTTCCTAGACACATGCGGTTTATCTTGTTCCGAATCAGGAAAAAGAATCGCAAAAACCACCAATTTATTCTCTAGGGCCTCTGCTTTAAAAAAAAAAAAAACAAGAAAAAAAACATATATATATATAATGTTTTGGGGTTCTAAGATATTTTCTAGCAAAAAAAAAAAAAAAAAAGCTGATTTTAAAATGTAAACAAAAGTGCCAGAAAAGTAGCAATATAGAAATATTTTACTGAAAATAAATAATAAACAAGTAAAAAAAACCCAGAAAACTAATCAAATAAAAACAAATGATTTCCTCAGAAACTAAATAGAAATAAAAAATACATAAAAAAAACAAACAAATAATAACAATGTACAATATATACGTAAAGCACTGTATAAATTGATGGCGCTATATAAGTACCTGTAAATAATAATAAAAAAACAGAAAAATAAATAAAAGCAAAAGATTTCCTCAAAAAAAAAATAAATAAATAAATAAAAAATACATAAAAAAATAAACAATTAAATAATAAGAATGTACAATATATACGTAAAGCGCTCTATAATTTGACGGTGCTCTATAAATACCTGTAAATAATAAAAAACAAAACAAAAAAAAAATAAATAGAAACAAAAGATTTCCTCAAAAAAAAAACTAAATTACTGCATAAATTGATACGCTATATAAGTACCTGTAAATAATTTTTTTTAAAAAACCAAAAAACAAATAAAAACAAGTAATTTCCTCAAAAACTATATTAGAATGAAAAATAAATGTAAAAAAAAATTAAATATTAAGAATGTACAATATAAATATGTAAAGTGCTGCATAAATTGACGGCGCTATATAAATACCTGTAAATGATTTAAAAGAAAAATTAAAAAATAAATAAAAGCAAGTGATTTCCTCAAAAACTATATTACAATGAAAATTACATAAAAAGAAAATTAAATAATAAGAATGTACAATAATATATATATGTAAAGCGCTGCGTATATTGACAGCACTACATACGTGCCTGTAAATAATTTAAAAGAAAAAAAAAAAAAAACAAATAAAAAAATAAGTGATTTCCTCAAAAACTATATTAGAATGAAAAATAAATAAAAAAAAAATTAAATATTAAGAATGTACAATATAAATATGTAAAATGCTGCATAAATTGACGGCGCTATATAAATACCTGTAAAAAAACACAGAAAAATAAAATAAATAAAAAGTACCTGTAAATAATTTAAAAAAAAAAATAAACAAATAAAAATAAGTGATTTTCTCAAAAAACTATATTAGAATGAAAAATAAATAAAAAAAAAACTAACCTGAAAAGTACATATATATGTAAAATGTTGCCTAAATTTACGGTGCTATATACCTGTAAATAATTTTTAAAAAACCCAGAAAAATAAACAAAAACAAGTGATTTTCTCAAAAAAAATATCAGAATGAAAAATACATAAAAAAAATAATGTACAATATATATGTAAAGTGCTGCGTATATTGACTGTACTATATAAGTACCTGAAAATAGTTTAAAAAAACCCCAGAAAAATAAATAAAAACAAGTGATTTCCTCAAAAACTATATTAGAATGAAAATTACATAAAAGGAAAATTAAATAATAAAAAAAACAATAATATATGTAAAACACTGCATATATTGACAACGCTAAAACAAGTACCTGTAAACAATTTAAAAAAAAAAATACAGAAAAATAAACAAATAAAAAGTACCTGTAAATAATTTTAAAAAAAAAAAAAAAATAAAAAAAAAGTGATTTCCTCAAAAACTATATTAGAATGAAAAATAAATAAAAAAAAAAAAAATAAAAATGTACAATAATATAAAGTGCTAAAAAGTATTGTACAATATACCTGTAAAAAATTTAAAAAAAAAAAAAAAAAAAAAAAACAAGTGATTTTCTCAAAAAACTATATTAGAATGTGTACAAATATATAAGTATGACTGTGCTAAAAAAAACCTTTTTCAAAAAAACCCAAAAAAATAAAAACCCAGAAAAATAAAAACAAGTGATTTCCTCAAAAACTATATTAGAAAATTACATAAAAAAAAAATTAAATAATGAAAAATGTACAATATATATATGTGTGTGTAAAGCGCTGCGTATATTGGCAGCGCTGTATAAGTACCTGTAAATAAAAAAAAGAAAAAATAAATAAAAAAAAAATAAGTGATTTCCTCAAAAACTATATTAGAATGAAAAATACATTAAAAAAAAACTAACCTGAAAAGTACATATATATGTAAAATGTTGCTAAATTTACGGTGCTATATACCTGTAAATAATTTTTAAAAAAACCCAGAAAAATAAACAAAAACAAGTGATTTTCTCAAAAATATCAGAATGAAAAATACATAAAAAAAAAATAAATGTACAATATATATGTAAAGTGCTGCGTATATTGACTGTACTATATAAGTACCTGAAAATCCCAAAAAAAAAAACCCCCAGAAAAATAAATAAAAACAAGTGATTTCCTCAAAAAACTATATTAGAATGAAAATTACATAAAAGGAGAAAAAAATAATAAAAATGTACAATATATATGTAAAAAAAAAAAAAAGTACAATATATGTTTGAATTAAAACTGCATAAATATTGTCAACGCTATACAAGTACCTGTAAACAATTAAAAAAAAAATACAGAAAAATAAAAAAAAAAAGTACCTGTAAATAATTTTAAAAAAAAAGAAAAAAAAAAAAAAAAAAGTGATTTCCTCAAAAACTATATTAGAATGAAAAATACATAAAAAAAAAATAACCTGAAAAGTACATATATATGTAAAATGTTGCTTAAATTTACCGGTGCTATAAACCTGTAAATAATAAAAAAAAACCCATAAAAATAAACAAAAACAAGTGATTTTCTCAAAAATATCAGAAAAAAATACATAAAAAAAAAAATAAACAATATATATGTAAAGTGCTGCGTATATGACTGTACTATATAAGTACCTGAAAATAAAAAAAAAACCCCAGAAAAATAAATAAAAACAAGTGAAAAAAAACTATATTAGAATGAAAATTACATAAAAGGAAAAATTAAATAATAAAAATGTACAATATATATAATGTAAAAATATATTGACAACGCTAAATACAAGTACCTGTAAACAATTAAAAAAAAAAAACAGAAAAATAAACAGAAAAATAAAAAAATAAAAAAGTACCTGTAAATAAAAAAAAAAATAAACAAATAAAAATAAGTGATTTCCTCAAAAACTATATTAGAATGAAAAATAAATGTAAAAAAAAAATTAAATAAGAATGTACAATATATATATTTAAAAAGCTGCGTAAATTGACGGTGCTATATAAGTACCTGTAAAAAAAAAAAAAAAATTTTCAAAAAAACCCATTTTTTTAAAAAAAAAATAAAAAAAATAAAAACAAGTGATTTCCTCAAAAACTATATTAGAAAATTACATAGAAAAAAAATTAAATAATAAGAATGTACAAATATATATGTGTGTGTAAAAGCGCTGCGTATATTGGCAGCGCTGTATAAGTACCTGTAAATAATTTAAAAGAAAAATAAAAAAAATAAGTGATTTCCTCAAAAACTATATTAGAATGAAAAATACATAAAAAAAAACTAACCTGAAAAGTACATATATATGTAAAATGTTGCCTAAATTTACGGTGCTATATACCTGTAAATAATTTTTAAAAACCCAGAAAAATAAAAAAAAAAAAAACAAGTGATTTTCTCAAAAATATAGAATGAAAAAATACAAAAAAAAAAAAAAAAATGAAAATGTACAATATATATAAAAATAAATTAAATATGTACCTGTAAAACAATAAAAAAATTGACTGAAAAATAAAAATAAAAAGTACCTGAAAAAATTTTTTAAAAAAAAAAAAACCCCCAGAAAAAAAAATAAAAAAAAACAAGTGATTTCCTCAAAAACTAATATTATTAGAATGAAAATTACATATAAAAAGGAAAATTAAAAATAAACATGTACAATTAAAAAATATATGTAAAAACACTGCATATATTGTCAACGCTATACAAGTACCTGTAAACAATTTAAAAAAAAAACACAGAAAAATAAACAAATAAAAAGTACCTGTAAATAATTAAAAAAAAAAAAAAAAAATAAAAACAAGTGATTTTCTCAAAACTATTATTAGAAAAAAAAAACACATTTAAAAAAAATAAAAAAAAAATAATAAAGAATTAAAAAACAAATAAAATAGTAAATGCTGTATATTGATTTTTTATTTAAAACCTGTAAATGATTTAAAAGAAAAATAAAAAAAAAAGTGATTTAAAAAACTATTTTCTCAAGAACTATATTAGAAAAACGAAAAAAAAAAAATTTTTGAAAAGAATGTAATATATATAAAATGCTGCGTAAATTGACGGCGCTATATAAGTACCTGTAAATAATTTAAAAGAAAAAACAAAAAAAAAAAAAACTGAAAAAAAAAAAAATAAAAAGTACCTGTAAATCATTTTTTTAAAAACCCAAAAAATAAAAAAATAAAAACAAGCGATTTCCTCAAAAACTATATTGAATGAAAAATACATTAAAAAAAAAAAAAAGCATGAAAAGTACAATATATGTAAAACAAAAAAAAACGCTGCATAAATTGACAGCACTATGTAAGTACCTGTAAGTAATTTAAAAGAAAATAAAAAAATAAATAAAAGCAAGTGATTTCATCAAAAATTATATTAGAATGAGAAATACATAAAAAAAAAATATAATAAAAAAAAAAAAAAAAAAAACCCAGAAAAATAAACCAATAAAAAGTACCTGTAAAATTTTTTTTAAAAAACCCAGAAAAATAAAAAAAAAAAAAAAGTGATTTTCTCAAAACTATATTAGAATGAAAAAAATACATAACAAAAAAAAAAAAGCATGAAAAGTACAATATATATAAAATGCTGCGTAAATTGACGGCACTAAATAAGTACCTGTAAACAAAAAAAAAAAAACTGAAAAATAAAAAAAATAAAAAGTACCTGTAAATCATTTTTTTAAAAACCCAGAAAAATAAAAAAAATAAAAACAAGTGATTTCCTCAAAAACTATATTTGAATGAAAAATACATAAAAAAAAAAAAACCGCATGAAAAGTACAATATATGTAAAACGCTGCATAAATTGACGGCACTATGTAAGTACCTGTAAGTAATTTAAAAGAAAATAAAAAAATAAATAAAAGCAAGTGATTTCCTCAAAAATTATATTAGAATGAGAAATACATTAAAAAAAAAATAAATAAAAAAAACAAAACAAAAAATAAACAAATAAAAAGTACCTGTAAATATTTTTTTTAAAACCCAGAAAAATAAAAAAATAAAAAACAAGTGATTTTCTCAAGAACTATATTAGAACGAAAAACACATTTAAAAAAATTAATAAGAATGTACAATATATATGTAATGTCCTGCGCATATTGACAACGCTATATAAGTACCTGTAAATAATTTAAAAGAAAAAAAAACAAAAAAACCCCCAGAAAAATAAACAAATAAAAAGTACCTGTGAATCATTTTTTTAAAAACCCAGAAAAATAAAAAAATAAAAACAAGTGATTTCCTCAAAAACTATATTAGAATGAAAAATACATAAAAAAAAAAAGCATGAAAAGTACAATATATGCAAAACACTGTCAGCACTATGTAAGTACCTGTAAGTAATTTAAAAGAAAATAAAAAAATAAATAAAAGCAAGTGATTTCCTCAAAAATTATATTAGAATGAGAAATACATAAAAAAAATATACATAAAAAAAAAACAATTAAAAAAAAAAAAACCCAGAAAAATAAACCAATAAAAAGTACCTGTAAATATTTTTTTTTAAAAACCCAGAAAAATAAAAAAAAAACAAGTGATTTTCTCAAAAACTTTATTAGAATGAAAAATACATAAAAAAAAAAAAAAAGCATGAAAAGTACAATATATATAAAATGCTGCGTAAATTGATGGCACTATATAAGTACCTGTAAACAATTAAAAAAAAAAAAACTGAAAAATAAAAAAAATAAAAAGTACCTGTAAATCATTTTTTTAAAAACCCCAGAAAAAAAAAAAAATAAAAACAAGTGATTTCCTCAAAAACTATATTTGAATGAAAAATACATAAAAAAAAAAAAAACCGCATGAAAAGTACAATATATGTAAAACGCTGCATAAATTGACGGCACTATGTAAGTACCTGTAAGTAATTTAAAAGAAAATAAAAAAATAAATAAAAGCAAGTGATTTCATCAAAAATTATATTAGAATGAGAAATACATTAAAAAATAAATAAATAAAAAAAACAAAACAGAAAAATAAACAAATAAAAAGTACCTGTAAATATTTTTTTTAAAACCCAGAAAAATAAAAAATAAAAAACAAGTGATTTTCTCAAGAACTATATTAGAACGAAAAACACATTTAAAAAAATTAATAAGAATGTACAATATATATGTAATGTCCTGCGCATATTGACAACGCTATATAAGTACCTGTAAATAATTTAAAAGAAAAACAAAAAAACCCCCAGAAAAATAAACAAATAAAAAGTACCTGTGAATCATTTTTTTAAAAACCCAGAAAAATAAAAAAAATAAAAACAAGTGATTTCCTCAAAAACTATATTAGAATGAAAAAAATACATAAAAAAAAAAAAAGCATGAAAAGTACAATATATGCAAAACACTGTCAGCACTATGTAAGTACCTGTAAGTAATTTAAAAGAAAATAAAAAAATAAATAAAAGCAAGTGATTTCCTCAAAAATTATATTAGAATGAGAAATACATAAAAAAAATATACATAAAAAAACAATTAAAAAAAAAAACCCAGAAAAATAAACCAATAAAAAGTACCTGTAAATATTTTTTTAAAAACCCAGAAAAAAAAAAAAAAAAACAAGTGATTTTCTCAAAAACTTTATTAGAATGAAAAATACATAAAAAAAAAAAAAAAAAGCATGAAAAGTACAATATATATAAAATGCTGTGTAAATTGACAACACTATATAAGTACCTGTAAAAAAAAAAAAACCCAGAAAAAATAAACAAATAAAAAGTACCTGTAAATAATTTTTGGAGAAAAAAACTAAAAAACAAGCGATTTCCTCAAAAACTATATTAGAATGAAAAATACATAAATTAAAAAAAAAAAATAAGAAGAATGCACAATATATATGTAAAGCGCGGTGTAGATTGATGGCGCTATATAAGGACCTGAAATAAATAAAATATAAAAATAACCAAGAGGCGCGTTGCCTGTCCTGTAGACGATTGTCCAGCAGATGTCGCTGTTGTCCTCGCAGTAAACAAGTGGCGTCCAGACTGGAGCCGTTAGCGAGTCGATAATATCGGCGTAGAAGCGTTACTCTCTCGTGGCTCAAATCGCATCCAAACCAAAATAGTGCAGGACCCTTTTTTTTTTTTTGTCCGCCGCAGAATCGGATCGCATGGATGTTCACACACACCAATTGTGCGCACCGCGGTTTGCGGAACCGATTTTGGGGATTGTTAACATACACACCCGCAGCGGTTCGTACGAAGGGGGTGCGATTACGATGCGCTAATCACACAGAAACCGCTGCAAATTGCGCTCCGCATCAGCGTGGACCGGGGTTCAGGTACGTGTTAAATGCACTCTGAGGCTGGTTCACACTCCATGTGTTTCAGTAGCTTTTTTTCTGCATCCAAAACGCACAGAAAGTAGGTGATCTGGTGGTCGGTGTCAGAGTTCACATAAGCGCTTGCAGTTCCGGTGCGTTCCGGTTGCAGGAAAAAAAAGTAGAACAGGCTACAGTTACTGTACTGGAATGCACCAAAACGCATCAAAACGCACCTGTCCCTATTTAAATTGAAGAAAAAGAGAGGGGGAAAATGAACTGGAACGCATCAAAAACGCACCAGAATGCATCAAAAACGCACCAAAACTGCACTGGAATGCAGTAAAGAGCATCAAAACCGCACCGGAACACACATGTTCCTAATTGAATTGAAGAAAAAGACAGAGGGGAAAAAATGAACTGGAACATGTCAAAAACGCATCAAAACACATCAAAAACGCATCAAAAACACATCATAAAGGCACTGGAATGCCCATGTCTCTATTTAAATTAAAGAAACAGGACAAAATGAACTGGAATGCATCAAAAACGCACCAGAATGTGTCAAAAATGTGCCAAAAATGCGTCAAAACGCACTGGAGTGCACCTGTCGCTATTTAAATTGAAGAAAGAGGGGACAAAATGAACTGGAACACACCAAAAACGCACCAGAATGCGACAAAAATGCACCAAAACTGCACTGGAACGTGGTATAACGCATCAAAAACGCACTGGAACACACATGTCCCTATTTAAATTGAAGAAAAAGAGAGGGGACAAAATGAACTGGAAAGCACCAAAAATGCACCAGAATGTGTCAAAAACGCACCAAAATCCATCAAAATGCACTGGAACATGTTAAAACGCATCAAAAACGCACCGGAATACACATGTTCCTATTTGAATTGAAGAAAGAGGGGACAAAATGAACTGGAACGCATCAAAAACGCACCAGAATGCATCAAAAACGCACCAAAACTGCACTGGAATGCAGTAAAGCGCATCAAAACCGCACCGGAACACACATGTTCCTAATTGAATTGAAGAAAAAGACAGAGGGGAAAAATGAACTGGAACATGTCAAAAACGCATCAAAAACACATCAAAAACGCATCAAAAACACATCATAAAGGCACTGGAACGCCCATGTCTCTATTTAAATTAAAGAAACAGGACAAAATGTACTGGAATGCATCAAAAACGCACCAGAATGTGTCAAAAATGTGCCAAAAATGCGTCAAAACGCACTGGAGTGCACCTGTCGCTATTTAAATTGAAGAAAGAGGGGACAAAATGAACTGGAACACACCAAAAACGCACCAGAATGCGACAAAAATGCACCAAAACTGCACTGGAACGTGGTATAACGCATCAAAAACGCACTGGAACACACATGTCCCTATTTAAATTGAAGAAAAAGAGGGGGACAAAATGAACTGGAAAGCACCAAAAATGCTTCAAAAACGCATCAAAACGCACTGGAACGCCCATGTCTCTATTTAAATTGAAGAAAAAGAGAAGGGACAAAATGAACTGGAATGCATCAAAAATGCACCAGAATGTGTCAAAAATGCACCAAAATCCATCAAAATGCACTGGAACACGTTAAAACGCATCAAAAACGCACCGGAATACACATGTTCCTATTTGAATTGAAGAAAGAGGGGACAAAATGAACTGGAACGCATCAAAAATGCACCAGAATGCGTCAAAAACGCACCAAAACTGCATTGGAACTCACATGTCCCTTTCGGTTTCGTTTCAGTTCATTTTTTCCCCTCTCTTTGGGCCGGTTCACACTCCATGCGTTTAAGTTGCTTTTTTTCTGCATCTAAAACGCACAGAAAGTCGGTGATCTGGCGGTCAGTGTCATAGTTCACATCAGCGCTTGCAATTCCGGTGCGTTCTGGATGCAGAAAAAAAGTAGAACCGGCTGCATTTTTCCTGCACAGAACTGCGCTGGAACGCGATAAAACACATCAAAAACGCACCGGAACATACTGGAACGCATCAAAACGCACATGTCCCTATCTGAATTGAAGAAGAAGAGAGGGGGGACAAAATAAACTGGTAAAAAACGCACCAAAATGAACTGGACCGCATCAAAAACACACCGGAACGTGTAAAAAACGCACCAAAATGCACCTGTCCCTATTTAAATGGAAGAAAAAGAGAGAGGGAAAATGCACCGGAATGCGTCAAAAACACACCGGAACGTGCTGAGAAACGCATGCGGAACGCATCTGGTCTGCGCTTCTATAGTGTGAACCGACCCGGGATCAGACTTGTGCGTTACCAAAAACTAACCTGTTCCTATTTGAATTGAACAAAAAGAGGGGGGGAAATGAACTGGAAAGCATAAAAAACGCACCAGAATGTGTCAAAAAACGCACCAAAAATGCATCAAAACGCACTGGAATGCACCTGTCCCTATCTGAATTGAAGAAAAAGTGAGGGGGAAAAAAATTAACTGGAATGCGCCAAAAACGCACCAAAACTGCACTGGAACTCTCACCTGTCCCTATTAAAAATTTAAGAAAAAGAGAGGGACAAAATGAACTGAAACACATAAAAAACGCACCAGAATGCATCAAAAACGCACCAAAAACGCATCAAAATCACACTTGAATGCACCTGTCCCTATTTAAATTAAAGAAAAAGAGAGGGGACAAAATGAACTAAAACACATAAAAAAACGCACCAAAACTGCACTAGAACGCACCTGTCCCTATTGAAAATTGAAGAAAAAGAGAGAGGGGGAAAAATGAACTGGAATGCATCAAAAACGCACCGGAACGTGCCAAGAAACGCATCAGAACGTATGTGGAACGCATCTGGCCTGCGTTTCTATAGTGTGAAGCGACCCTCAGCCCGGGTTCACATTTGTGCGTTACCAAACACTAACCTGTCCCTATTTGAATTGAACAAAAAGAGAGGCGGGGGGGGGAAATGAACCGGAACGCATCAAAAATGCACCAGAATGTGTCAAAAAACGCACCAAAAATGCATCAAAACGCACTGGAAGGCATCTGTCCATATTTACATTGAAGTAAAAGAGAGGGGGAAAAAATGAACTGGAATGCATCAAAAACGCACCAGAATGTGTCAAAAATGCACCAAAACTGCACTGGAATTCCCACACGTCCCTATTAAAAATGGAAGAAAAAAGAGGGGCAAAATGAACTGGAACGCATCAAAAACGCACCAGAATGCATCACAAATGCACCAAAAACGCACTGGAATGCACATTGTCCCTATTTAAATTGAATAAAAAGAGAGGGGGAAAATGAACCAGAACGCGTCAAAAACACACCAAAAACGCATAAAAAATGTACTGGAACGCATCTGTCCCTATTTAAATTGAAGAAAAACAGAGGGGACAAAATGAACTGAAACACATAAAAAACGCACCAGATTGCATCAAAAACGCACCAAAACTGCACTGGAACGCACATGTCCCTATTAAAAAATTGAATAAAACAAGAGAGGGGGAAAAATTAACTGGAATGCATCAAAAACGCACCGGAACGTGCCAAGAAACGCATCAGAACGTATGCGGAACGCATCTGGCCTGCGCTTCTATAGTGTGAAAACGCACCAGAATGCATCAAAAACGCACCAAAACTGCACTGGAACTCTCACATGTCCCTATTAAAAAGTGAAGAAAAGAGAGGGGGGGGGGGGGCAAAATGAACTGGAATGCATCAAAAATGCACCAGAATGTGTCAAGAATGCATCAAAAACGCATCAAAAATGCACCAGAATGTGTCAAGAATGCATCAAAAAACGCATCAAAAATGCACCAGAATGTGTCAAAAACACACCAAAACGGCACTGGAATGCACCTGTCCGTATTTAAATTGAAGAAAAAGAGAGGAGTAAAAATGAACTGGGCGCATCAAAAACGCACCAGAATGTGTCAAGAATGCATCAAAAACGCATCAAAAACGCACTGGAACGCACCTGTCCGTATTTAAATTGATGAAAAAGAGAGGGGGCAAAATGAACTGAAACGCACCACAACGCGCCAAAAAACGCATCAGACCGCGCATGCGGAACGCATCTGGCCTGCGTTTCTATAGTGTGAACCGACCCCCAGCCCGGGATCACATTTGTGCGTTACGGCTCATCGCTCAACCGCCCCGCGTGCAAATCCCATGCGTTTTCTGTGCGCTGCAGATTGCGCCGTACACTCGCACCGCATCCGCAACAGAATAGCGCAGGACCTTTTTTTTTTTGTCCGCAGCAGAATCGGATCGCATGGGTGTTCACACGCCAATTGTGCGCACCGCACTGCGTTTTGCGGAGCGATTCCGGGGATCGCTGTTAAACACACGCGCCCGCAGCGGGCTGCGATTACGAGGCGATGGGGAAATCGCTGTGAATTGCGCACCGCACCGGCGTGACCCCGGGGCTCAGATTCGCATTGAATCCGCTCTGAATGACAGATGGCGAACGTGACGGAATTCTGGCGGATTCTGAGGCCACGCCCCCTTCTATAGGGTGGGGGGTTCATTGTAATGGCGGAGCTCTCTGGGCGCTATGGTGATGAATGGAGCTCCGGTTCCCACACCGAGGAACAAAGGAGAAGCTTTCCTGGGAGAGGCGGCACACAATGCCCCCCCTCCCCCCATGTTCCACCGCGCACAAGGAGAGACCCATCCATCCATCTCCGCCGCGTTCCGTCCATTGTCCCTCCGCACAGACGGGTCACATGACCAGACTTTGTATCAAGTCTGCGTTCTCAGGCCAGTCAGGAATGCACGCAAAATTGTGCGCTGCAGATGCGTACTGGAACGCGGTAAAACGCATCAAAGGGCGCCAATAATTCTGTCCGCTCCATATTTGGGGGTTTGGCGTGGAATGCGTCAGATTTGGCTTTTTGTTTCTCCAGTTTTTGCGTCCAACCGATACAATCGCGGGAAATTAAGACGAGAACGCCGAAACATTCGCAGCGATTTACTGGGCGACGTGACGCGTTATCTGGCAGGTGCCGAGTGCCAAGATGTTCGGCCATGACTGGGGGCGGGGCGGGAATCGCTGCTGTGAGAAAACGCATGACAACTGATGGGCATTAATGAGGCGGCACTGATAGGTAGCACTGACTAGCGGAACTGACTGGCAAGGACTGGCAGCACTGATGAGGAGGCACTGGTGATGCTGCACTGATGGGTACTGCACTGGCACTGACTGGCACAGATTGGCAGCACTGCTGGACACTGATGGGTAGCACTGTTGGGCATTGATAGGCAGCACTGATGGGCACTGATGAGGAGGCACTGGTGATGCTGCACTGATGGGCACTGGTAGGCAGCATCGATGGGCACTGATAGGTAGCAATGAAGGGCACTGACTGGCACAGACTGGCAGCACTGCTGGGCACTGATGAGCAGCACTGTTGGGCACTGATAGGCAGCACTAATGGGCACTGATGAGGTGGCACTGATAGGCAGCACTGATGGGCACTGATGAGGAGGCACTGGAGATGCTGCACTGATGGGCACTGATAGGCAGCATTGATGGGCACTGATAGGTAGCACTGAAGGGCGCTGACTGGCACAGACTGGCAACACTGCTGGGCACTGATGGGCAGCACTGTTGGGCACTGATAGGCAGCACTAATGGGCACTGATGAGGAGGCACTGGTGATGCTGCACTGATGGGCACTGATGGGTAGCACTGTTGGGCATTGATAGGCAGCACTGATGGGCACTGATGAGGTGGCACTGATAGGCAGTACTGATGAGGAGGCACTGGTGATGCTGCACTGATGGGCAGTGATAGGCAGCATTGATGGGCACTGATAGGTAGCACTGAAGGGCACTGACTGGCACAGACTGGCAACACTGCTGGGCACTGATGGGCAGCACTGTTGGGCACTGATGAAGAAGCACTGGTGATGCTGTACTGATGGGCACTGATAGGCGGCATTGATGGGCACTAATAGGCAGCACTGATTGGCACTGATGAGGAAGCACTGGTGTTGCTGTACTGATGGGCACTAATAGGTAGCACTGATGGGCACTGACTGGCACAGACTGGCAGCACTGATGGGCACTAATGAGGCAGCATTGATGGGCACTAATAGGTAGCACTGAAGGGCCCTGACAGGCACGGACTGGCAGCACTGATGGGCACATTTGGGGCTGCATCGATTATCAGTGCAGATGTCTTCTCTGACAACTGACAGTTATGGACAGCACTGTGATGTGAAAAAAGTGCCGCCGATAACCGGCAAGTGTATTTACAAGGTGGTCAGCTGATCATGCGATTGGCCACGTGACACAGCGATCACAGACAGCGCCGGGTGCGCATCGATGGGGGGACGTCCTACGAAGCCCTCCCAGAACCGGGGCGACCGCGCTGTCCCTGCCATTCAATCCTTCGTTGCAATCTTTCATCAATTTTTCTCTTTCCTCCGCGTCCGGGGAGATCAGCTGCAGCGTCACGGGCTGGAAACCTCCCGACAATGCTGCGCACAGTGGGACACGGGAACACCGAGATCGTCCTTCTCCACCAATCAGCAGACAGTTCTTTGCTGCCCTTTCTCTCCTCCACGCTCCATGCGGCACATTTTTCAACATTCTGACTGGTTGCCGGAGTGATTTCTACATTGTCAGCCTGCCCACCAACATGCAGGAATAGACATCAAACGGGCGGACTGACCATTTGGAAACTTGGGCACTGCCCGAGGGCCCGGGGTCAGTAGGGGGCCCCATGAGATGCCCCTGGTACCCTTTTCATTGGCTTTTTTGAGTTTGGGCAAGGACACAGGGGCCCCATGATCCCCTATTGCCCGGGGGCCCCATGAGTTGTCAGTCTGCCCCTGACATCAAATATGGTGAAGGGAAGGAGGTGGCAGGGGTGGTGATAACATGAAAACATTTTGTGGCTTCTAGAAGCCGCCTGCCCGCCAGCATGCAGAAATATACATAAACCATGGTCAGGGGTGGACTGACAACTCATGGGGCCCCCAGGCAATAGGGGATCATGGGGCCCCCCTGGGCAATAGGGATCATGGGGCCCCCCTGGGCAATAGGGGATCATGGGGCCCCCTGGGCAATAGAGGATCATGGGGCCCCCCGGGGCAATAGGTGATCATGGGGCCCCCCTGGGCAATAGGGGATCATGGGCCCCCCGGGCAATAGGGGATCATGGGGCCCCCCAGGCAATAGAGGATCATGGGGCCCCCCTGGGCAATAGGGGATCATGGGGCCCCCCTGGGCAATAGGGGATCATGGGCCCCCCCCCTGGGCAATAGGGGATCATGGGGCCCCCGGGCAAGAGGGGATCATGGGGCCCCCCTGGGCAATATGGGGATCCTGGGATCTAGGGGATCATAGATCTATAATGGACATTTTCCTCGGTGGGACGAGGCGGACTTATTATTTTTTTTCTTCTTCCTTCAGAACCGCCGAGACTGATGAGCCGCTATTGTGCCGCCCCCCGGGGGGCAATGCAGCGCGCTCGCTCGCTTGAACGCACCGCGCTCTATTTTCTAGGTGAGAGGCCGCGCTTCTCCTGTTTGCTCAGGACGACCGCCTGCCTGGGGGGGGGAACCGACCTTGTGTACCGGAGGAAGAGGCATGGGGGGGGTGACTGGAGAAAGGGGGGGGGGGTAAATGGCGAATGTGGTTTCCATGGAAACCAAGAAGTCAGTGCAGCTCTGCGGGCTAACAATGGATCAGTTCTTGGAGTGAGGAATCGGCCTGACGTGCGGCGAGGAGGCGAAGGCGCTGAGCCCCCCCCCCCACCGCGACCTCCAACCGCGAACGCAGATAGATGCCACTTAACCAATTAGGGGACTGATAGGCTGGGGGGGAGGCTGATAGAGCGCCGTTAACCCCGCGTGACCTGCGTACGTAGTCACCCAACCCCTGTGTCAGCGGCAAAAGGCGCGCTCAAGGTGGTCCCGCGGGAACGGCGGTTGGCTCCGTAAAGGGATTTCCAAGATGGCGTTACTTTTTTTTAAAAACAAACGCACCGGAACGCACCAAATCCCATTTAAAAAGAACCAAATCACATCAAAAATGCACCGGAAAGCACAAAATTGTATCAAAAATGCACCGGAACGCATTAAATCGCATAAAAATGCAACAGAATGCACCGAATTGCATCAAAAAAGCACCAGAACTCACGTAATCGCATCAAAAGTGCACCGGAACGCACTGGAACACGCATGTTCCTAAATAAATTGAAGAAAAAAATGAACTGGAATCCATAAAAAATGCACTGGAACGCACCAAAAACGTGTAAAAAATGTGCATGCAAAAATCCGGAATGCATTTCTATAGTGTGAATCAGCCCTTAAAATTGCGTTTTGCGTGGTGTTTTTACTGCATTTATAATGCATTTTGCTTTTTTTTTTTTTCTTGTTGTTAGACAGATTTAAAACACGAAACGCATTAAAAACGCAGCAAAAACGCACTACAAGTGCATTTCTGCAGCATTTCCATTGAAATCTATAGAACCAAAGACGCAACTTTTTGCATTAAAAAAAGTCCCTGAACCTTTCCAAAAAATGCAGCGGGTGAAAACATGGAGATGTGGACGTGTCCCATAGGAAGTCATGTTGAGGGCCGGTTCACACTCCATGCGTTTCAGTTGCTTTTTTTTCTGCATCAAAACGCACAGAAAGTCAGTGATATGGTGGTCGGTGTCATCGTTCACATCAGCGCTCGCAGTTCCAGTGCATTCCGGGTGCAGAAAAAATAGAACAGGCCGCATTTTTCCTGCACAGAACTGCACTGGAACGTGGGAAAATGCACCAAAAATGCACATGTCCCTGTTTAAATTGAAGAAAAAGAGAGGGGGAAAAATACAGCCACGACATGTACCACCCAATACACGACATGTACCACCCATTACAGCCACGACATGTACCACCCAATACAGCTACGACATGTACCACCCATTACAGCCACGACATGTACCACCCAATACAGCCACGACATGTACCACCCAATACAGCTACGACATGTACCACCCATTACAGCCACGACATGTACCACCCAATACAGCCACGACATGTACCACCCATTACAGCCACGACATGTACCACCCAATACAGCTACGACATGTACCACCCATTACAGCCACGACATGTACCACCCATTACAGCCACGACATGTACCACCCAATACAGCTACGACATGTACCACCCAATACAGCCACGACATGTACCACCCATTACAGCCACGACATGTACCCATTACAGCCACGACATGTACCACCCATTACAGCCACGACATGTACCACCCATTACAGCCACGACATGTACCACCCATTACAGCCACGACATGTACCACCCAATACAGCTACGACATGTACCACTCATTACAGCCACACAAAATGTACCACCCAATACAGCTACGACATGTACCACCCATTACAGCCACGACATGTACCACCCACTACAGCTACGACATGTACCACCCCCTACAGCCACGACAGCATGTACCACCCACTACAGCCAGGACAGCATGTACCACCCACTACAGCCACGACAGCATGTACCACCCACTACAGCCACGACAGCATGACTACAGCCAGGACAGCATGTACCACCCCCTACAGCCAGGACAGCATGTACCACCCACTACAGCCAGGACAGCATGTACCACCCCCTACAGCCACGACAGCATGTACCACCCACTACAGCCACGACAGCATTTACCACCCCTACAGCCACGACAGCATGTACCACCCACTACAGCCACGACAGCATGTACCACCCACTACATCCACGACAGCATGTACCACCCACTACAGCCAGGACAACATTTACCACCCACTACAGCCACGACAGCATGTACCACCCACTACAGCCACGACAACATTTACCACCCACTACAGCCACGAGAGCATGTACCACTCACTACAGCCACAGCAGCATGTACCACCCACTACAGCCACGAGAACATTTACCACCCACTACAGCCACGAGAGCATGTACCACTCACTACAGCCACAACAGCATGTACCACCCACTACAGCCACGACAGCATATACCACCCACTACAGCCACAACAGCATGTACCACCCACTACAGCCACGATAATATGTACCACCCACTACAGCCACGACAGCATGTACCACCCACTAAAGCCACGATAATATGTACCACCCACTACAGCCACGACAACATGTACCCACCCCCTACAGCCATGACAATATGTACCACCACCTACAGCCACGACAACATGTGCCACCCCCTACAGCCATGACAATATGTACCACCACCTACAGCCATGACAAGATGTACCACCCCCTACAGCCATGACAATATGTACCACCACCTACAGCCACGACAAGATGTACCACCCCCTACAGCCATGACAATATGTACCACCACCTACAGCCACGACAACATGTACCACCCCCTACAGCCAAGACAATATGTACCACCCCCTACAGCCACGACAACATGTACCACCCCCTACAGCCACGACAATATACATCACCCCCTACAGCCACGACAATATACACCACCCACTACAGCCACGACAGCATGTACCAACCACTACCCCTAGCAGCCACCCCCTACAGCCACAACAATGTACCACCCACTACAGCCATGATAATATGCACCATCCCCTACAGCTACTTACGCGTTTCGCATAATTTACAATGAATAGGCTGCCCTACACACAACGCGTGGCGCCGTGTATGATGTGAACCGAGCATCCCGGAGATCTTCTGTCCACGTTTCTCGCACATAGGATCGCCCACTGACTTGAACCAGCTGCCCTACACATGACGCACAGAAAACGCACAGAAACGCACCTGCACTCAGTCACACCTGCAGCCTAAGGGCCAGTTCACCCCAAAGCTCGGTGCGGGAAAGGTACATTCCAGTGACCGTTTCCCGCACTGCAGGTGAACGCGCCGCCTTTATGAGAACGTGCGGGTGTCGATGAATTACGAACGGCACCCCCAACGCAGTGCATTTGCGCGCCAGATTGCGAGGTAACGCAGTAGCATGCGGTGTGTTCAACTTTTCACGCATTCTAGTGCATTCTAATTTCAAATAAATTGTTGGTAAAACCAGAGCGCGCCGCAGTGTGCGCACGCTGACGTCCACCCGCCCTTTGTTGTTTCTTCATTTGCGCAATTTTTGTTTTATTGCGGTAAAAATTAGAAAACTCATGACCCCCCCCCCCCCCGGGATAAGGCATGCATGTACATAGATAGACATATATATGAGGCCACGCAAAAGGCACGCACGCATCATTCCCATCCCCCGCCCCCATTCACACATAGATCTTGCTACATTGTATACATTTGGTATACATTGTATATACTTTGTCTCGGCTCTGTCCTTCTTCCAGCAGCTGCTGTTCCATGTCGTATAACAAAGCTTTATTTGGCCAGCGGGCATTGTCCCGTCCGCACGCGGCTACGCTCTGCCAAGCAAAACAGACCCGTAAGCCCCGGGAGCAGACTGTTCCCTCCATACAAATCCAGATGGCAGAACTGCGGGTCCTTCCTGGGGGCCACCACGGAGCTCTGCGAGGGGAAAAAAAAATCACTTAGCAGAGGACGGCGGGGTCACCCAGCGCTGGGGACGAGCCGAGCGAATTTGGCAAAATTGATTTCGCCAACCAGAAATTCTTTTATCGCTCGCTGAGCCGCCTCGGCGTCATCTGTGTTGAAAAAAAAAAATAATAGAGATATTTTTTTTTTGAGTATATATAGCGTGGTTTACTGTATTTTATTTTGTTGGGTTTTTTTTCTTTTGTTATGTATTTTAATTATTTTATTTTTATTTATGTATGAATATTTATATTTTGTTTATGTATGAATATTTAATTTTTATTTCTGTATATATTTTTTTTTTGAGTATATATAGTGTGGTTTACTGTATTCTATTTTCTTTTGGTTTTTTTTTTTCTTTTGTTATGTATTTTAATTATTTTATTTTTATTTATGTATAAATATTAATTTTTTTGTTTATGTATGAATATTTAATTTTTATTTCTGTATATTTTTTTTTGGAGTATATATAGCGTGGTTTACTGTATTTTATTTTGTTGGGTTTTTTTCTTTTGTTATGTATTTTAATTATTTTATTTTTATTTATGTATAAATATTAATTTTTTTTTTTTATGAATATTTATATGAATATTTAATTTTATTTTATATTTTTATTTCTGTATATTTTTTTTTTTTGAGTATATATAGTGTGGTTTACTGTATTTTAATTATTTTTTTTTTTGTATGTTTTTTTTTTTTTGTTTATATATTTTAATTTTTATTTCTTATTTTTTTTGGGAGTATTTATTTTTTTGTATTTTATTTTGTTGTTTTTTTTTTCTTTTGTTATGTATTTTAATTATTTTAATTTATGTATTTTTATTTTTTTTTATATATGAATATTTAATTTTTATTTCTGTATATTTTTTTTGGAGTATATATAGTGTGGTTTACTGTATTTTATTTTGTTGTTTTTTTTTCTTTTGTTATGTATTTTAATTATTTTTTTTTTTATTTATGTATAAATATTTATTTTTTTGTTTATGTATGAATATTTAATTTTTATTTCTGTATTTTTTTTTGGAGTATATATAGTGTGGTTTACTGTATTTTATTTTGTTGTTTTTTTTTTCTTTTGTTATGTATTTTAATTATTTTATTTTTTTTGTATAAATATTTATTTTTTTTTGTTTATGTATGAATATTTAATTTTTATTTCTGTATATATTTTTTTTTGAGTATATATAGTGTGGTTTACTGTATTTTATTTTTTTTGTTTTTTTTTTTTCTTTTGTTATGTATTTTAATTATTTTTTTTTATTTATGTATAAAATTTTTTTTTTTTTGTATGAATATTTAATTTTTATTTCTGTATATTTTTTTTGGAGTATATATAGTGTGGTTTACTGTATTTTTTTTTTGTTTTTTTTTTTTCTTTTGTTATGTATTTTAATTATTTTTTTATGTATAAATATTATTTTTTTGTTTTATATGAATATTTAATTTTTATTTTTTTATATTTTTTTTTTTTTGAGTATATAGTGTGGTTTACTGTATTTTTTTCTTTTGTTTTTTTTTTTCTTTTGTTATGTATTTTAATTATTTTATTTTTATTTATTTTATTAATTTTTTTGTTTATGTATGAATATTTAATTTTTATTTCTGTATATTTTTTTGGGTATATTAGTGTGGTTTACTGTATTTTTTTTTTTTGTTTTTTTTTCTTTTGTTATGTATTTCAATTATTTTAATTTATGTATAAATATTTATTTTTTTTTTATATTTTGAATATTTTAATTTTTATTTCTGTATATTTTTTTTTTTTTTGAGTATATATAGTGTGGTTTACTTTATTTTATTTTGTTGTTTTTTTTCTTTAGTTATGTATTTTAATTATTTTTTTTATTTATGTATAAATTTTTTTTTTTTATGTGTGAATATTTAATTTTTATTTCTGTATATTTTGTATGTATACATTTTTTTATGTTTATTTTTTTTTTTTTTATGTATACAGTTGTGTTTAAAAGTTTGCATACCCTGGCAGAAATTATATATATATATTTTTTTTTAGTATATATAGTGTGGTTTATTGTATTTTATTTTGTTGTTTTTTTTCTTTTGTTATGTATTTTTAATTATTTTACTTTTATTTATGTATAAATATTTATTTTTTTTTTTTGTTTATGTATGAATATTGAATTTTTATTTATGTATATTTTGTATGTATACTTTTTTTATGTATAAATAGTTTTTTTTATTTACGTGTACAGTTGGGCTCAAAAGTTTGCATCCCCTGGCAGAAATTGTGAAATTTTGGCATTGATATTGAAAATATGACTGATCGTGCCAAAAAATGCTCTTTTATTGAAGGATGATGATCATATGAAGCCATTTATTATCAAATAGTTGTTTGGCTCCTTTTTAAATCATAATGATAACAGGAATCACCCAAATGGCCCGAACCAGAAGTCTCCACCCCCTGGATCATAAGTCTCCAATCCTGGATCAGAAGTCTCCACCCCCTGGATCAGAAGTCTACACCCCCTGGATCAGATGTCTCACCCCCTGGATCATAAGTCTCCAATCCTGGATCAGAAGTCTCCACCCCCTGGATCAGAAGTCTCCACCCCCTGGATCAGATGTCTCCACCCCCTGGATCAGAAGTCTCCACCCCCTTGATCAGAAGTCTCCACCCCCTGGATCAGAAGTCTCCACCCCCTGGATCAGATGTCTCCACCCCCTGGATCAGAAGTCTCCTACCCCCTGGATCAGAAGTCTCCACCCCCTGGATCAGAAGTCTCCACCCCCTGGTACAGAAGTCTCCGCCCCCTGGAATGTTTGGCCTTGGTACAGACACACAAGGTGACACACACGGGTTACAATACCAATTCGAGGTTAATGTCCCACATCTGTGGCTTTTTAAATTGCAATGAGTGTCAGTGTATAAATAGTCAATGAGTTTGTTAACTCCCACATGGAAGCACTGATTAGGCTAGATACTGAGCCATGGGATCAGAAAAGAACTGTCAAAAGTCCTGCGTAACAAGGTAATGGAGCTTTCTAAAGATGGAAAGGGACATAAAAAGATACCAATTAGTACTGTTAAATCACCTATTAAGAAGTGGAAAGTTCGGGGATCTCTTGATACCAAGCCAAGGCCAGGGAGACCAAGAAAGATTGCAGCCATAACTGTGTAAATATTTTGTTTTTTATCTATGTGTGAATATTTAATTCTTATTTATGTATATTTTTTTGTATACTTTTTTTATGTATAAATATTTTATATCTACATTATTAAATTGTTATTTAGATGTATAAATATTTATTTTTTATAGATAGATAGATATATAGATAGATAGATAGATAGATAGATAGATAGATAGATAGATAGATAGTTTGGGATAGAAAGAAAGATAGAAAGAAAGAAAGAAGAGAGAGAGAGAAGAAAGAAAGAAAGAAAGAAAGAGAGAGAGAGGGGAAGAAAGAAAGAGAAAAAGATTGGTGGAAAGAAGAAAGAAAGAAGAAAGAAAAAGAAAGAAAGAAAGAAAGAAAGAAAGAAAGAAAGAGAAAAGAAAGAAAGAAAGAAAGAAAGAAAGAGAAAGAAAGAAAGAGGAAGAAAGAAAGAGAAAGAAAGAAAGAAAGAAAGAAAGAAAGAAAGAAGAAAGAAAGAAAGAAGAAAGAAAGAAAAGAAAGAAAGAAAGAAAGAAAGAAAGAAAGAAAGAAAAGAAAGAAAGAAAGAAAGAAAAGAAAGAAAGAGAGAGAGAGAGAGAGGGGGGGGAAAGAAAGAAAGAGAAAAAGAAAGAAAGAAAGAAAGAAAAAAGAAAGAAAGAAAAGAAAAAAAGAAAGAAAGAAAGAAAGAAAGAAAGAAAGAAAGAGAGAGAAAAAGATTGGTGGAAAGGAAGGAAAAATAGAAAAAAGAAAAAGAAAAGAAAGGTTTAAGAAAGAATAAGAAAGAAAGAAAAATAGAGAAAGAGAAAGAAAAAGATTGGTGGAAAGGAGGAAAAATAGAAGAAAGAAATGGATAAGAATGGAAAATAAGATAGATATAATTGATGGCATGGATGATATAGACAATGGATGGAGATGGATGAATGGATGGATGGATTGATGGATGGATGGATAGATATAGATGAATGGATGGATGGATATAGATGGATGGATGATATAGATGAATGGATGGATGGATGGATGGATAGATATAGATGGATGGATGGATGGATATAGATGGATAGATAGATGGATGGATGTATAGATGGATGGATGGATATAGATGGATGGATGGATAGATATAGATGGATGGATATAGATGGATGGATAGATATAAATGGATGGATGGATATATATGGATAGATATGGATGGATGTATACAGATGGATGGATGGATGGATGGATATAGATGGATGGATGGATGGATGGATAGATATAGATGGATGGATGGATATATATGGATAGATATGGATGGATGGATATAGATGGATGGATGGATGGATAGATATGGATAGATATGGATGGATGGATACAGATGGATGGATGGATATAGATGGATGGATATAGATTGATGGATATAGATGAATGGATGGATGGATGGATAGATATAGATGGATGGATGAATGGATGGATGGATGGATGGATATTGATATAGATATGGATGGATGGATGGATATAGATGGATGGATGGATATAGATGGCTAGTATTCGGTGACCCTCCATAGTCTGTCCCGGCTGCGATGAATACGAGGTGGATGGCTGGATGTTGGGTGTCGCTCGGGCCGTAGAACAAGGGGTGTCATTGTTCCGGGCCGCACACACACAGCTCTGAGGACGAGGTCCTGACCCCGGGGGGGGGGGGAACAACACGGACTATTTACATCTCACCCAGCACAGAATTCTCTATAAAGGTCACAGATCTGTGGGACGGTGACCCCCCCCACACTACCGACACCCGGCCACAGGCAGCTGTAGGCTAGGAGTCCATCCAGCCAGGGAATGATGATGCTGATCAGCAAATCCCCCATTATTCAGGAGGTCTTTCACTGTTCTCCTAGTTCGTACTGCCACCTCCTGTCTAATGATTCTCCCTCTCATGCTGCAGTGAGGGTGTGGCTCAGAGGGTGGGCGGTACCTGAACCATGGCATACTTGGCCTGCATTTATTTTCAGGAGTTAGGCCGCTCTTGTCCCAACTGACCCATTAAAATGCAGCTTTGGGATCATTAAACAAGAAGGTGCAGGGGTGGCAGGCAGAATGTAGTAACTTTGACCAATCAGGTGTAAGTATACCAAAATTGAATGATGAACGGTGAATTCTGATTGGCTGTTGTGGTTGCGACCTCACAGTCGGTTTCCTGACACGGCCAGCCTGTGAAGGGTTAACCAATCGGGACCCGACAGCGAGGCGCCCGGCCGCGTTTTTTTTTTTTTTTGTTTTTTCTGTTTTTCTCCTCGTTTGACACACCTGATTGGACTTCAATGCTGGCATCTGGGTCCTTCCGCTTCATTAGCCGGCGGGATGCTGGCTTACATAACGAAAAAAGGTTCTCACAGATGCCGCCAGCTGATGCCAACGCGCACCGGGGCAACCTCGCCGGACACGGCCATCGAGACGCTCATAAATAACCTCGCGGAAGGAGCGGCTCCATTTGCATCCCGTCCAGGACGATTTAAACCATCCGACCTTTTTTCAGAAGTACCCAGAAGACCACGAACGGCCAAATGCAGAATTCAAATTCAAATCTTTGCACCCGCGCTCGGCGGTTGGCGGGATGACATCACCACCAGGGTGCAAAATGGGCCTGGTGGTGATGTCATCGGTCCCTTGTGGTCGTAGCGTGAGGATGAAACAAATCCAAATTGGCCAATCGGAATTTTTTACGTCTGTAAACTACTTTGGTCAGCAGTCCTGACTGTTTAATGCTACCCCCCCCCCCCCAAGAATAAAATTCCTCCCGTCACCTCTGTGCCGCGCTTTTGTTTGTCAACCTTCCTCCCTCCACGCTGAGACGTTCAGCTGTGTCAACGCAACGCCGCACTGCGGCCTCCCCACCTGCCAACTCCCAGCGGAAAGCCTGTTTTGTCCTAATCGCTCCGGAAACATCAAAAAGTTGGCCGCGACCAGAGCGGGGAAAGGGGTCGCCGAGACACCGCGGGGAATCCCAACCAACATCCAATTAAAACTCCCAGAAAAACAAAAAAAGAGGCGAAAAAGGGAAAAGAAAGAGCCGAGTCCGAGAGGATTACATAACCCGAAAATTCATTAAAAACAGATTTCATTCCCAACTGAGAACTGAAGAGAAACTTAACCCCGGAGGGGGAGGGGGGGGGGGGGAGAGGAAGAACAAAAGATGAGAGGAAAAAAGATGGATGGATGGATGGATGGAAATAAAGAGATAGAAAAAAGAGAGAAAATAGATAGATAGATAGATAGATAGATAAGATAGATAATAATAGAAAATAATAGAAATAGATAAATAGATAGATAGAAAAAGATAATAATAATATAAAATAGATAATAGATAATAGATAGATAGATAGAAAGATAATAAATAAAGATATAGAATAGAAAATAGATAGAAAGATAGATAGATAGATAGATAAAAGAAAATAGATAGATAGATAGATAGATAGATAAGATAGATAGATAGATAGATAATAGGATAGATAGATAGATAGATAATAGATAGATAGATAGATAGATAATAGATAGATAATAGATAGATAATAGATAGATAGATAGAATAGATAATAGATAGATAAATAGAAAATAGATATAATAATAGATAGATAGAATAGATAAAAAAGATAGATAAAATAGATAATAATAGATAGATAGATAGATAATAGATAGATAGATAATAGATAGATAGATAGATAGAAATAAATAGATAAATAATAGATAAATAGATAGATAAAAATAGATAGATAGATAATAGAAATAGATAAATAAAATAGATAGATAGATAGATAAAAATAGATAGATAGATAATAATATAGAAATAGATAGATAAATGAAATAAATAGATAGATAGATAGATAGATAGAAAGATAGATAGATAATAAAAAAATAATAAATAATAGATAGAAATAGATAAAATAGATAGATAGATAGATAAATAATAGATAGATAGATAAAATAGAAAATAGATTAAAATAGATAGATAATAGATAGATAGATAGATATAATAGATAAAATAGATAATAGATAATAAAATAGATAGATAATAGATAGATAATAAAAAAAATAGATAGATAGATAGATAGATAAATAGATAGATAATAATAGATAAATAGATAGATAGATAGATAGATAATAATAATAAAAAGATAGAAAAATAAATAAAGATAGAAAGATAATAGATAAATAAAAAATAAATAATAGATAAAAGAAAGAAGAAAAATAAAAAAATAGAAAAGATAGATAGATAAAAAAGATAATAATAGATAAAAAAAGATAATAAATAGATAGATAAAATAGATAGATAGAAATAAATAGATAGATAGATAGATAGATAAAATAATAGATAGATAAATAGATAATAGATAAAATAGATAGATAATAGATAGATAAATAAAATAGATAGATAGATATATAGATAATGATAATAGATAGATAATAGATAGATAGAAGATATAGATAAAAAAAAAAAATAAGAAAAATAGATAGATAGAATAGAAAAGATAATAATAGATAAATAAAATAAAAAAATAGATAATAAAAATAGATAGATAGATAAAATAGATAATAGATAATAGATAATAGAAAAGATAGATAGATAAGATAGATAATAGAATAGATAATAATAGATAGATAGATAGATAGATAATAGATAAAGATAGAAAAGAATAGATAATAAAATAATAAAATAAAATAAGATAGATAGATAATAGATAGAAAAGATAATAAATAAAAAAGATAATAATAGATAAATAGATAGATAGATAAAAAATAGATAGATAGATAATAGATAGATAGATAGATAATAGATAGAAAAATAAAATAATAATAATAGGATAAAATAGATAGAAATAAATAGATAGATAGATAGAAAGATAGATAGATAGATTAGATAATAATAAATAGATAATAGTAATAGATAGAAGATAGATAGATAGATAATAGATAGATAGATAGATAGATAGATAGATAGATAGATAATAGATAGATAGATAATAGATAATAGATAGATAGATAGATAATAGATAGAAAAGATAGATAATAAAAAAAGATAGATAGATAAAAATAGAAATAGATAGATAGATAGATAATAGATAGATAGATAGATAATAGATAATAGAAAATAGATAGATAGATAGATAGATAGAATAGATAAAAAGATAGATAGATAGATAGATAGATAGATAGATAATAGATAATAGATAATAGATAGATAGATAATAGATAGATAGATAATAGATAGATAGATAAATAAGATAGATATAAAATAGATAATAAAAATAATAGATAATAATAGATAATAGATATAAAATAGATAATAGATAGATAATAGATAATAAAAAAGATAGATAGATAATAGATAATAGATAATAGATAAAAAAAATAGATAAAAAAATAGATAAAATAATAGAAAATAAAAAATAATAGAAGATAATAATATAATAAAATAAGAATAGATAGATAATAGATAATAGATAATAGATAGATAATAGTATAGATAGATAATAGATAGATAATAGATAGATAAATAGATAGATAATAGATAGATAAAATAAATAAATAGAAAAAGATAAATAATAGGATAAATAGATAATAGATAATAATAAATAATAGATAGATAATAGAAAGATAATAGATAAAATAGATAGATAGATAGATAAGAAAAATAAGATAGATAATAGATAGATAATAGATAGATAATAATAGAAAATAATAATAAAAAAGATAATAGACAGATAATAAAAGATAATAGATAGATAATAGATAATAATAGATAGATAGATAGATAGATAGATAGATAGATAAATAATAGATAGATAAATAGATAGATAGATAATAAGATAATAATAGATAATAGATAGATAGATAGATATATAGATAGATAGATAGATAGATAATAGATAGATAGATAGATAGATAGATAGATAGATAAATAGATAGATAGATAGATAATAGATAGATAATAGATAGATACAGTCCTGTGTCCTATGTTCAGTATTGGGTGGATTTCCTATGTTCAGTATTGGTGGATTTCCTATGTTCAGTATTGGGTGGATTTGGGGATCTCTGTACCCCGGTGTCATTGGTCGGGAATTGCTCGGTGGGATTCTATAATGGGCAGAGATGTCACAATGGGTTCCTCTCCGGGGAGACGTGTCATCATCTAATTATCAGCTCCCACCAATCAGCATCATCCTCTCATCTGTGGATTGATGTACAATGGTGATAATTGATTGGAGGTTGGTCGTGGTGGGAGAGTGCGGCACAGCCGGGGGGTGTAATGTGTGGCAGCAGGTGGCGTTCTGCACCCAATCCCGCCGCCGTCACCTCCCATCTATTGGAGTTCTGCATCTCCTGGGCTCCTGACAAGACATAATGGAAGGTGAATGAAGCTGGCAGCTCGGCGATGAGGGTCTTCCCTCCACCACCTGACTCCCCTCTGTATGGTGTCACTAATTTGGAAATGGAAAAACTCAGCTCTTCACACAACTTTCTCCTGACTGGCTGCACACTGGGCCTCTTTACCTCAACAGGTCTGAAATCTATCACAACAACTTGCCTCAGAAGCTGACAATCTAATTTGCACAAGCTACGAAAAGGGACCCTTGACTTGCCTCTCTGACACCCACTGAGCACCCCACAAGTGTATGGACAGAAGCAACACATCACTACCGTTGTCGCCAGAAGAGGCAGTGAGGGGAAATGTTCCAGTGGGGGCACCTGTCCCAAGGACAACTGTCTCGAAAAGCCCCGCCCCCTCCCTTTGGAGAATTTCCTCTCATTTCCTGCTGTGTCACTGGGACAGGAAGTGAAGGCCAATCCCCCTGATGGGA